>CM034357.1:72839615-73439615 GCA_019925275.1 Mytilus edulis
TTGAACCATCGAGTAAAGGCTATCGAAGCGAGACCACTACAACGTGACCACAAAATCGGTTAAGAGACGAATGATAACAAGGCTATATTAAAAAAGAACTAATATGTCGAGATCGAATGGACGTTTTTTACAAAACACTACTTAAAAAACTAAAAACTGAGCAAAAAATTAAAAACAATGAACAACAATAACTGAGATTGGGTTCACTTGCCCTGGAATAGAAATCAGATATTGTGCTTAATAGTTGCCCATGGGAAGTACACACTCTGTGATGACAAAATCGAGAAAAAAAAATTGTGTGGTCATCTGTGATATAATTTTCCAGCCTAGTAGAAAAAAATACATGTTAAACCATAAAAGTTATGTTATTTCATTTTGTAATTTTGTAGCTGTGGTGTAAACATCAGCCTTTTTTAATGCCATTAATTGGGTTTTGTTTTCTGTTTTATATTTCAAGTTGATTATAAAATAGATGTTATAAATCTTTTTAAACATATTATTTCCCTAATGAAACACTGGATATTCGTATTCTATGTCTCACAATGTGAACGGACTCCAGCTCGGTTCACCAAAAAAAAAAAAAAAAAAAAAAAAAATCCACTATAAAAGAAAAAGCATAGGAAAACAGAATGACAAAACCGCAAATTAATTTTTACGGATATGAAATATACATTTCAGTCACTCGAGGAATCGCAAATCATTTTCAGGTCATTGAATCTTAAATTTGATGCCTATATGTTTCGAACAATTCAATGAAAATTCTACCTATCGAAGAACAATCAATTGTTATGATCTAAGACTTATTACAGCGCTACGTTTTTGGAGAAGATACATACCAGCAGTTGAAGGTATAGTTTTCGTTGTTGATGCTTCAAACTCACACTCACTACCAGAGGCTAGACGAGAATTAAATGTAAGTAAATAAATACTAGTTCATATGCATGAAAGATAACTTCCAGATTAATAGTGACTTGGTAAACATCAAAAGTAAATAATGGAATACTTCTTCATGCACATGGAACAGCAAGGTGGTAATACACTCATTATATTTGAATTTAAACACAGTGCTTACAAACAAAGTCAGAAACTCGACTGTCACCATACAATAAAAAATAAAATATTTTAGAACAGCTAATTTCAATCAAACCATACCTATTTGTTCTTATCAATACCTTATTGCTGCCTTCTTTTTCTGGAGATACTGTCAATTTATAGTACGACTAAATAGACATACATTTCATTTCAGTGATGTTGAACGCCAAACAATTCTTTTGAAGAGATGATAAATCACAACAACAAAAATTAGACCAATGCATGGGAAGACACATTCCTTTTGAAATAAATTAAGACTAATGTAAAATTTCAAGCTTCCATTTTATTCAGAGTCTCCTAACAGATGAAGATGTGTATGATATACCGGTTCTTGTTCTTGGTAACAAAGTAGACAAAACAGGTTGCTATGGTAAAGATCAGCTTATTAAGGAGCTTGGAATAGATCAACGTCAATCTATTACTGTAGGTTCATGTAACTAGGAAATTAAAATTATGAAGAGGATCGATTTTATAAAAGCGTTATGATAACTATCATTAATATGAAAATATAAGCACCGATGTTTTCGGTATGCACGATTAAATATTTTGAGCAAGAAATAAGTAAAATCACAAAAATAATGAACTCCTAGGAAAATTCAAAAAGGAAAGTCCCTAATCAAATGGCAAAATCAAAAGCTAAAACACATCAAACAAATGGTTAACAACTGTCATATTCCTGACTTTGTACAGTCATTTTCGTATGTAGAAAATGGTGGATTGAACCTGGTTTTATAACAGAAACGTCTCAAAGAAAATATAGGCTCACATACACATTTTTAGTATTTCGAAAAGATAGGCAATACGATTTTAATTATTTTCATAATATTTTAAAAGTTTCATGTTCAAAGATAAAATGATAACATAAGTGAGAAAACAGGAACTTTTCAATCAAACAAGCACACACACAAATATAAATAAAACAAGAAAGTAAAAAAAACATTTTGTCTATTTATTCCTTTCTTATTATTTTAACAAATATTAAATATGTTAGTATTTTTGTCCATCTGATGAGTTAAGCCTTTTTCAACTGATTTTTATAGTTCGTTCTTATATTGTACTCTTATATCCCTGTCCCAGGTTAGGGGAGGGTTGGGGTTCCACCAACATGTTTAACCCCGCCACATTATTTATGTATGTGCCTGTCCCAAGTCAGGAGCCTGTAATGCAGTGGTTGTCGTTTGTTTATGTGTTACATATTTGTTTTTCGTTTATTTTTTTTATATAAATAAGGCAGTTAGTTTTCTCGTTTGAATTGTTTTACATTGTCTTATCGGGCCTTTTATATCTGACTATGCGGTATGGACTTTGCTCATTGTTGAAGGCCGTACGGTGACCTATATTTGTTAATGTCTGTGTCATTTTGGTCTTTTTTGGATAATTGTCTCATTGTCAATCATACCACATCTTCTTTTTTTTCTGATCTACAAAATGAATATCAAACTTCTTACAAACAAACATAAGACAATCAACTATGATACAAATAACTGTAAGTTAAACAAATAGATGTGATAATTTTATTAAACTTGTTACAAACACTTTAAAGTGAACGTGTCAGCTAATTTAACGCGCATTACGACTCTTTCAAATTCGAAAAGTATGTAACTGACAAAAAATTGTATATATTTTAGGTAAAGTTAACCCTTGCCGTTTTGGTAGTTATGTATAGGCTTGTATAAAAATACAAATTTGGAACATTTGTCGTTATAATTCAGGCTATCAATTTACCGAAAAGAATATCATTTAGATATTTTAGTCCTAAAATAAATTAAACCAAAGCATAAAACAAACGGACAAAAAAAAAAAACGCGAGAAAATTGTGACAAATATGTTAGGAGAGTGATTAGTGACAAAAAATATTTCAGCCAATTTGAGATGATTTACTTATAGTTAACGTTGTCTCATTCATATTCTGATAAGTAAATCGCTGTAAAAATTCTTTATTTAAAGGTAAATACAGAAGACAAATCCAGCAAAAGACCCTGTACCTTAATAATGAGCAGTGTAGTTCATCAAACTGGATATGGTGATGGTTTGAAATGGATTTCAACACAAATCCAAGAAAAAGACTGTATAAATAACAATTCAACCACATTAACATCGACTTGATAGCAGTGCCTCAGTGGCAGAATAGTTCATCTACTGCATAAATAGCATGTTATCTGGGACCTGGGAGTTGAATTTGACTTACTTAGTAAATATAAATTAACCAGGATAGTCATCTAGTGAACAACTGGTACCCACATTTAATTTAACCTCGAGAATTTAACCAATCTAACTAGTAGATAGATGATACCCTGATTTAATTATACTTTAAGATGGACAGGTCTATTGCTGCTATCAATATGTATTTCGAATACCCGAATGCTATTCCCACTTGCAAAAGCAAGAGATTGTGTTCTGATGCAACCCTGATGTAATTCAGACACAATGGAACACTGAATGGAGAATGGTTGTTACTCTGATGTAATTTATATATGCAAAAATGCAGACTAGTGTTGGATGCTACTGTTATGTAATTGAAGCATGCCTTCATATTTGTATAATTCTGATGTAATCACACATGTAGAAATCCGGGCTTAAATGTGACGTGGATTGTAATTACAAGTTTTGGTTTTCATACACCGAAGACGCAGATTCATGTGGGTACTACCCTGATGTTATTGAAACACGCTAAACATGGTCTGATGGATGTATCATTCGAAGATTTAAATCAAACGTGGTGAAACATGGACTCTCAATTGGTACTAACATCATATAACTCGAACATGTCAAAACGCAGGCATGTGAATGGTTGTTACGTTGTTGATGGACAAATTCCAAAGCACATGATAATGTAATTATTACTTTGGGTCAAAGGAGAACTAAATAATAAGAAGGAAGTTGTAACTTTTGACGGACACATTTAGGGTTGTCAAGCTTTATCTTGCCTTCTTTGTTAATCACTTGTTTTGAGAACGGAAATAAAGAGTGTAACAAGAATTATTTTTACGTTTAATCGAGTAATATTTGGTTGTTGATTCAGCCTGCATTTATCAGAAACATTAAAAAAAAACACCCTTTATTTGATCTTTATAAACATGGTAACTGACAACCCAATAAATAGACGACCTTATCTGTAGTTGCAATACCATCGAAATTTTGGTATGTCGATACTTTTCAACTTTGGTCTTTGTGTTTGGTCTTTTAAACATTTAGATTCTGGTTCAATGATGAGCCTTTGCTTTGATGAACCGTACGTCTTGCGTACACATTTTTAATTCGGATATCCATATTGAGTTTATCGTTCAAGTATGACTTAAATAGTCCGAGAGAATATTTCAAAAATTTAGACGTTTTAGTGCTACTGTTCTTTGTCTTCAAAACCTTTGCTTTTCATTTTGACCAAGATTTACCTGACATATTCCTCATAGTGTATCACAGCATCTTTGATAAATTCTCCATTTTAATACAGTTTAGGAAGTGATGCAAATGATTTGTAAGCTAACCTTGCTATCTCACCAGTAACGCTCAGATCAAAATAAATAGAACGTCAAAGCAAGTACAAGTCGAAGAGCTTTAATGACCCAACATTCCAAAAAGTTGTGCCAAATACGGCTACGGCTACGGTAATCTATAAAGGCAACAGTAGTATACCGCTGTTCGAAACGCGTAAATCGACAGAAAAAACCAAATCCGGGTTACAAACTAAAACTGAGGGAAACGTATTAAACATAAATATGCCTGGGATAAGAAAATACTTTTGCAAGAAGTAAATTTGTGAAAATGACCACATATAATTGATGTTCACGTCAACACCGCAGTGCGTACTACACGGCTGCTGATATCCTTAGAGGACGAAACGTCCACCTCCAGTGGCATCGTCCCGGTGGTTTAAATACTTATCAGAGGTACCAGGCTTATAATTTGATACATAAAGGCAACAGTAGTATACCGCTGTTCAAAACTCGTAAATTTATGGACAAAAAACAAAAACGGTTTAACAAACTAAAACTGAGGGAAACACATTAAATATAAGAGAAGAACAACGACACAATATTAAAATGTAACACACACAGCAACGGACTAAGCATTAGACAAAATCCGAAGAGAATAACCAATATATACATGAATTTGAGATAGAAAAGTACCGTGACACGTTAGACGCGCGTTTCGTCTACATAAATGAGGGGCGAAAGATCCCAAAGGGACATTTATGGTCATAGTTCGAAAATAAACTGACAATACCATGGCTGAAAAATACAAATACAAACAGACAAACAACAGCACACACGACAACATAAAAAACTAAAGACGTACCCACCCAAACTTGAGGGTAATCTCGGGTGCTTCGGAAGATTAAGCAGATCCTGTTCTACATGTGGCACCGGTTGTGTTGCTCATGTTATTACAAACATTATGAAAAGTTTAATTCGGTAGGTCAAATTTGTAGTGAAAAGGTAAGTGGATTGTAGGTACGACATAATGAACATATCCGATACCGTCTGTAAAATGGGTATTCCATAATCGTCAATCAATTCATGATGGCGTCCGTAAAACTTATAAAGGAATGATATCAACTTCACAATTCGGAACTCTTGGTTTAATTGCTTCCTTATGAACAGCCACCATCTATCAAGGAAATCATGATAGGAAAAACAAGCCCGGAGAACCAGTTGGGAGATATAAACTTCGAATGCAGGCGCTGATGAAATGTTGCTTCATAAAAATGGAAAGTTCACAATTAGAAAGCTGAAATCATTTGTTTTGTCGATAAGTTTTATTTTCCAACCCAACCTCATTGTACGGAAGCCTATTAGGGACATAGAAAAAATAAAAGTAGTAGTGAACTTTTTTTTCAAAGTCGAAATTTTGACATTTCAAATCTTAAAATTTCGACTTTAACTCGAAATTTTAACTTTTCTTATCTTGAAATTTTGACTTTCTAAAATCTTGAAATTTTGACTTTCTAAAATCTTGAAATTTCGACTTTTCAAAGAGTCGAAATTTTGACTATTTTAGAATTCGAAATGTTGCCTTTATAAAAAGTCGAAATTTCGACTTAAACTCAAAATTTCGACCTTTTTTAAAACTGGAAATTTCGTTTTTTTCTAAACTCGAAATTTCGACTTCTTTTTAACTCAAAATTTCGACTTGTTTTAAACTCAAAATTTCGACTTGTTTTAAACTCAAAATTTCGAATTTTCCTAAGTATTTATACGTTTGCGATTACCACATTCACAGTCATTTATATCAGCAAGCGGAGAGCCATATACATCATCAACTTAATAAGCACATTTTAATAAACTAAACCATTTTAAAGAGGTTATTTTAGATAGAAAATCTTGTTCTTGCCGAAGAATAAATAAAATATGTTTCACGTTCAAATACATATTTCAAGTCTGGACTTCAGATATGTGTATCAAGACAACCCCGTTATTCCGATACACCCATGTTACGACTTATTTTTATTCAACAGTCTGATATATAAAGACCAGGGTTAATAGTTGTGTCATAAGAATGTCAACTTGTAGAGTTTAATCAATATTCCAGAAAAAAGAACCATTTATGTATTTCAAAATTCCAAAACTAGAAAACCGAGCTGCTCAGTTGTCGTTCTGAATATGCATGGCATTTTTGGCTACTTGATTTACCATTGTTTAAACAAGGCAAAGTCAGTGACTTGCTATTGGGAAACCAAACAGGCCTTTGAAACTGCGATGCTATATGTTCTCAGATATGACGATTCTATGACAGTGTCGTGGGAACTAAAACATGGAACAAAACCTATTTCAAAATATAAATTGCCAAAATGTGTTGATGACGCTTTAATAATTTGCGTCCATGTCTACTCCTTCTAAAATTGTAATAACTGTGTTTGAATACTAACATTAAAGTTTTAAAAGAGGTTAAAGTCGAAATTTCGATTGTAAAAAAAAATCGAAATTTTGAGTTTAAAATAAGTTGAAATTTCGAGTTTAAAATAAGTCAAAATTTCGAGTTTTAAAAAAGTCGAAATTTTGAGTTTACAAAAAGTCGAAATTTTGAATTTAAAAAAAAGGTGAAATATCATGTTTAAAATAAGTCAAAATTTCGAGTTTTAAAAAAGTTGAAATTTTGAATTTAAAATAAGTTGAAATATCGAGTTTAAAATAAGTCGAAATTTTGAGTTTTATAAAAGTCGAAATTTTGAGTTTAAAAAAGTAGAAATTTCGAGTTTAAAGTTAAAATATCGACTTTTCATAAGTCAAAATTTCGAGTTTCAAAAAAGTCAATATTTCGACTTTTCAAAAAGTCGAAATTTCAAGATTTTTGAAAGTCAAAATTTCAAGTTTATGTCAAAATTTCGGGATTTGAAAAGTCAAAATTTCAAGTTAAAGTCAAAATTTTGAGATTTGAAAAGTCAAAATTTCGACTTTGAAAAAAAAGTTCACTACCAATTTTATTTTTTCTATGTCCCTAATACGCTTCCGTATCATTGTCAATTTCTAGATGTAAGTCAAGATATGAGACAGACTTGACTGTATCTGTTGTATCCATTATTTCTAGTTCGATGGGATAGATGCGTTCAACATAGTCATCAAATTTTATTTAGTGAAGGAACATCATATTTATAGTGGAAAGTAAAGTTGAAGGATATTGCTAAATTCTTTTGTTTGGATTTTAGTCTTGTGTATTTCTAACACATCAAAACATGGTTTTGACGATGGATACTTCTCTAGTGTAACATAAGCATGATGTTATTTCAACATGCCGAAGCACGAAGTTTGGATAAAAGACTTGTGTAATTTAAAATGCCCAAATTAAAGATGGAAACTATTCTATTGTAAAATAAGCAGTGCGAAAAACGCTATATCTTTTTAAGATCATAATTCATAAAACACCTTAGTGTTTCAAATTGTTGTAACATTGTATAAATATTAGATAAACGAAAATTTCTGTATACGTTAAAAGAAGTGTCGGTTTAGGAACCCGACGCTGCTGATACCTTCAGAGAGAAAATTTTAACCAGCATTGGTAGCACCAAATGGTTGTAAATAGTCTCTGAAATGTCAGGTTTAATTTAGGACGTAAGAAAAACAAGTACTAGTGAATATATCATACTTTTATGTAATTCAAACATACATAAACACACGCTAGCACATGGATGCTATTCAGATATAATTGAACTATGGCGGTAAGACTGTATATGTCGTGTACAAGTTGCGATTTTGTACAGGTTATAACATGTACAAAAATATTGTACATGTTATAACTTGTATAATGCAAAAATACAAGTTATAACATGTAAAAAAGTACCTCATACATGTTATAACCTGTACAAAATATTGCTTAAAAATGATTTTAACTTGTACAAAATTTAAAATAAAGTAAACTATACATTTAAATTCACCAATGCACAAAGAACAACAATAAATAGGCCAGAACGTGTCTTTTTCTGTAGAGGACAATGATCACATAGTTTCAGAAATATATGTTTCATGACTTATGTTGGCAAAATGTGTTTTCATGTAATTGTATGTTTTATGCAGTCCATCATGGCTTAAATAAGTGTGAAACTATTTACTAAAAGCTTGCATTCCTCAATGACAATTACATTAGATACTAGTAACTAAATTCTTCCAAAAAATTTAAGAACGATTCCTAATAATTTTGGGAAATACTCCTCCCTCTCGATTTTATAGCATGCAAAGACTAAAGCCTCGGTCACACCTTACCGGATAGCACGAACGGACGCCTAACGGATGAAAATAAAAGTTGTCCGTTGACAAAATTGTTATCCGTTGGGAGTCCGTTGATGTACTGACCGAATAAAACGGACGTGTAACGGATGCATAACGGACGTGTAACGGATGTCGAACGTACATCCAACGGACGAGTACCGCATAAAACGGACACCTAACGGAAGCGTACCGGATAAAACGGATGAACAAGATATACGGAAAAATCAAAGGCGACAATAATAATACATGTAAATCGCATAAATATTCAAAATGTTTCTGTGTAACTGGTTTTGGTTTGTTCTTCAAAATTCCGCCAAAGGGCAGTGTCTGGCCTGAATAAGAACTGCTTGATTGTGAAGACGTGCATATACTCTAAGATCGATTATGAATAATAAGAATTCTTGAACCTTAAGAAATCTGACATACAAATAATTGGCATTTCTGACGCGAAATTTTCAATTGGCATTTATCCGTTTCAGATCCGTTCATCATCCGTTTTATACGTTATACGTCCGGTAGAAGTCCGTTTCTCATCCGTTCAACATCCGTTTTATCCGTTAAACGTCCGGTAGAAGTCCGTTGGTGAATTTATCTTCCAGACCTCCAACGGATGTATAACGGACACGTAACGGATACAAAACGGAAACGAAACGGGCGAGTACCGTACAAAACGGAAGCCTAACGGACGTTCAACGGACATTTTATCCGTTGGACGTCCGTTCAAAGTTTTAAACATGCTTAAAATTTTCCACCGGACAGAACGGACGTCGACGGATAAAAACGTATGCTTAACGGACATGCAACGGATATGAACGGACGTCTAACGGATAAGAACGGACGTCTAACGGACATGAACGGATTGAAAAAAAGTTATCCATTAGGCGTCCGTTCGAGCTATCCGGTAAGGTGTGACCGAGGCTTATAACAATGTCTTATATCCGTACTGTGTAAAAGTAAGAGAGAGCTGAAATAGTTTTCATTGGACCACGCTTCATTATCAATATATTTGGATCTACTCTTCAACATTTTTGGCCTACAGCATGACTTATGTAAATTTATAACTCAATTTTTGTTTATAAACTATAAGATAATTGCATGAGGCGTATGTCATTTTGATATGTTTTAAATATATATCCTCTACTTTGAAAGCATGTATTTGTGGCCTTTGGATGTTGTCTGATCCATGGGCAGGTTTTTTCTTTTAGACACATATCCCATTTCAATTCCCAATTCTATTTGTAAACACATCTATCCTGACTATCCTCTTGTGTCTTTTAGTGTCAACTAGAATAAAAGTATTTTACTATTGCCTTTAAAGTGGACACTCACAATTATAATTCATCAATTAAAGATATGTCCATAGATAGTCATAAGAGGATCATAAGACATGTTCTTAGATATATCTTATGACAGGTCTTATGAATGCTTCGTAATACCGACCCCTGGACATTAACTGGGACAACATCCCGAATGCGCCTCGAAATGAGGAACTCAAAAGTCATGTGTAAAGAAAAAATCTCTGTGTAGTGATGTTGGACATGTTTCTATTTTTTACAAATGACTGAACTTAACCATTTGTGGTGATTAGGAAAGTAGAGGAACGTAGAATAAATGTGTAAAAACTATAATGGAGCTATTAAATGTGTTCAAAGTATTAAATTTTCAAAGAACTTATTGTGTTAAAAAGTGGATATTTTACCACAAGGAGCCGCATCACAAAAAAATGTTCGGGGTATGCTAATTTACGGAAAAAGTAATCTCACTTTGTACCCCGAAAATTTAACCACATTTGTGAAAATGTCACAGCTTACTAACGAGCTATCCAAGTTTACGATATGGACTGAGCTACAGGAAAAAACGTTACCATTACCGCCTATGTAAAAACAATTAAAGATATTGACCCAACTGTAGCAAAAAGGGACAAACACACTAACATGAAGGAATAATAAAAAAGTTATGAAAATGTTATTAAGGTCAATATCATCTGTTGCGATAATAAAATAATATCCTTATTTTTCTATTTTGTAAATGTTAAAACCATTTTAAGCAATATTTTGTACAGGTTATAACATGTATGGGGTACTTTTGTATATGTTATAACTCTTGTATTTTTGCATTATACAAGTTATAACATGTACAAAATCGCAACTTTTACACGACATATGCATTAAATAAAAGCATTCTTCAAAGATACAAGGGTAAATATTATGCACACAAGACGCGAGTTTCATCTACAAAAGACGTTTTTGTTAAAATGATTCTCTAAATACAAATGACAGTTGACGTTATAAAATGACAATAAGAGTAACCTTATGTCGATCATTTCTTATGACTACATTGTCCTTTTTTATACTATAAAAAAAAAAATTGTTCTTTTTAATATTCATGTTTTGGTATACCGTAAATAAACTCATCATAGATACTTGGATTTTTTTGTATTTGCGCCAGACTCATTAGTGACTCTCGAACAAAAATGTCAAAAAGCCAAATATGAAGTTGAAGAGCATTGCGGACCAAACATTCCTAAAAGATTTGCCAAATATAGCTGAGATAATCTATTCCTGATGTAGAAAAGCCTTATTTTTCATGGTGGAAATGTAAATTATTGTAAACATTTAATTTATAATGTCCATTTCAATTATAAATCGTGTTGACACAAATGTGCTTACTATTGGGCTGGTGATACTCTAGGTGAATTAAAATTCCACCAGACTGAGTAATGTTCTTTGTTAATATTGTAAACGAATTTTACCTGGAACCTTATATTGAGCCTTATATTCAAAATTAATCTAAAAAAGTTAAAATATATATGTGCTCAGACAGTTTTATACTTTATGAATATTAAATGATCTTAAATTGTGGACTATTTCAAATTTTAGATAAACTATCTAACAAAATTACTAACTTTTTTTTAAATTTTTTTCATGTAAGATCATGTAATATGTCTCATACTTAAACAGTATTCAAGCAACTCCACCTATTCATATATAAAAGGTAAAGATTTTCTGTCAAGCATTATTAATATTGACCATTACTAGATCGATATATATTCATACTATATTTAAATGTCACATGTCATCTTAAAAATAGACTAAAATGTACACACCAAAGGTAAACAATTAACAAAGCGCGTAAACAAATAAATTAATTGACGGTGATTTTAGTTTATTGAATTGTTTCCCTGTCTATATTTATCAAAGATACCAGGGGTTTTGTTAATAGCAAAAGAAATACCTATTGTGAAATTTAAAAGCAACGATTTGTCGTCGTGTACTATACGTGTATTATACATATTGATCATTGCCAGCGTGGATACCGTTACATGTTTCGAATGACGGACATATCTAAAAATAGAACAATAAATAGTATATATATATATATAAAGAATACAAAAATTAACTTAACCATTAATTGTGTGTAAGCAAAGAAATCTTAATAATGTTTTTGTTTGACTGGTTTATAACTGTATTGCAGTATTTCGGTAGGTTTATTATAATTTTTAAATATTAACATTTGTATATCACATCATGCACAATATTATAAGTTATCATAAATTATTCATTTAATATAATAGCTAATTTGGTCTTTATTGATCAAAACTTTGAATATAAATGAGCTGACTTATTGCTATCGTTCACTGTAATGTACGGGTTAATTTTTAGTATGCATATTAAAAGATAATAAAAAAAAAATATGCATACAAAGTTAACGACAAATCGTGTAAAACAGTTACTGGTATGCTTAAACATTAGCTGTGAGAAAAGAAAAACACGCAGTACATAAAAAGGGGAACTAGTTTTTTTATGATTATTATATGAAAACACATGTTAACACTTTAATCATTAATTAAGCGTAACATGGTGTTTATACTTAAATATCATATGTAATGTACAAAATAGAAGAAAGGGGGGAGGGTTACTCCGTATACTTTTAAACTGTTAAGTTGATGTATTAATTGTTTATTTTGTAAAGACAATATCGTTTGATTACTTAAAATTCAAACTGTGGCGTGAATTTTCAATGGGATTGATAATGAACTAACGAACAAGTCAGATTATAAAACATGCTATTTCAGGATTTGTTAAATATGCAAATTCAATGAATGTAAGTTTTAGATAATGCATAAATCACCATAAGAAAAACATAACAAACTGAATTGATATAGATATTATCCAACGATATAACAGTAGACGAAAATATATTTCACTTGCGTCCGCAGAATACAATATTAATTACGTTTCCGATTGTAGGTTTCATGAACAAGAAATGCAAATTGCTCATCATAGGACTAGATAATGCAGGAAAATCAACCCTTCTATCGAAGATAAAAGATGGGCGTCTTGTGCAACATCCACCGACAAATCAACCATGTAAGTTGAATTTATATACACAGTTTTGCTTAGGATGATACTGTCATTTTGTTATGTTTTTTTGTGTAATTACACCAGACATAAAATTCGATACTGTAAAGTTCAGGACAATGCTACCTGTTAGCTGTACAATTTTCATATACACTGAGAGTTCATTGGAAAAAACGGTTATGAAAAATAATGTTGTATTCATTTACTTAAAGTGTGATTCCAAAGTTTTCATTGGTTACTTGTCGAGTCTAAAGAAAGACTCCAGACAGATACTTTGGTAACCTTGTGTACTTTATTTTTCTGTTTTAATACGAACACATACGGTTATGTAGATATACAAAGTTCAAGTCAAATGTCAGGCCAAACATTCATCAATACAGTCCAAGTTAACATATTAAATATCAATAAAATTAAATACAATTAATTAAAAAGGATTTTAACACAACATATTTAAAAAAAACATCAGAAAAGACTTATGGAAGATAAACTTTAATAATAATTAATAGGATATACCAAATGACACAGAAGTAACTGTAGATCAGCATACGAAATTAAAAAATGAGAAAAACCAATATCACAAAGCACGCTGTAAAAGGTTCAGTCGATCCATACGGTATGGATTTTCGCCATTGTTGAAGGCCTTACTGTTGTCTAGTATTCTAAGATCAACTTATTTGAACTTTGGTTGATATAAGTCTCATTGGCAATCATACCACATCGCCTTATTATTATTTTTTTTATATCAGATAGTGCAAATATAGTTCTAACCATTCAAACGATAAAAATTAACGGTTCGACCTATGTTCAAAACATACAGCAACAAACAATAACCACTAATTATAGACTTATATCTTAAGATATGCATCTCCAAAATATAACATTGCTCCGATTATACCGTCTTAATCTTCTTGCATTGACAAAATATTAAAAAAAAAGGATATATGTTTTTCAATTTATTTATGTACCAGGGTCAGAAGAGCTTACGGTGGGTAAAGTGACTTTCCAAGCATACGATTTAGGAGGACATGCATCAGGTAATTACAACACAGTAAAACCATTATCATTATCAAATAAAAACCATTGAAAACATATATATATTTACAGGCATCTGAAACTAGAATTGGTTTATAAATTTAAGGGATGAAGGTTTAAGGAAGAAAAAAAACCGATAGAGCTACACCAGAGTTGCCAAAATGAATATTTAAATTTCAGATATATATGAATCAGATGTCAAATAAAAAAGCATGTTTGATAAAAAGCGTTTTCTGTTTCTATCGTTGTACTGGGCAATTATAATACTTTTTTAATGTTCAACATTGAGTAGTTGCATATTCTAGTCTTATATAATTGTGGTATTTATTTAAACAGCACGACGAGTTTGGAGGACATATTTTCCAGCAGTTGATGGTATAGTGTTTATAGTTGACGGTTGTGACATTGAAAGACTTCCTGAGGCTAGAGCAGAAATAAATGTAAGTCATTTAATGCTGAAAAACACGAAAAAGCAAGCGAAAAAAAATCAGTGAAATGAATAATACTAGCACATAAAATCCCGTGTTAACAAAGATCTGAATTGCTTACAATAATTTACAATCTAACATTTTAAACTTGATCTGACTTTTTCTGAAACATATAAAAAATAATGTGTATCTTTTAACATAGCACGGAGGGTCCTAAGAAACTGTTGTTACAGTAGAGGCCAGTAGACATAACACATGAAGACGAGAACCTGTTGTTCAGTGGTTGTCGAAGGCTGATGTAAATGTTTAGTGTTTCACGTTTCTCGTTTTACATATAGATAAGACCTTTGTTTTTTCTGTTTAAATTGTTTTACACCGGTCTTTTCTGGACCCCTTATAGCTTGCTGTTCGATGTGAGCATAGGCTCCGTGTTGAAGGCCGTACTTTGACATAGAATCGTTTACTTTTTACACGTTATGACTTGGATGGAGAGTTGTCTCTTGGCTCTCATACTAAATCTTCTTATTTCTTTATAAAACTCTGTTTGGCGATTTGTCAAAATTAGTACATTAAAAGAAGAGAAAAAAAACGGAGGGAATTGCATAATTTCCAGTCGACGTTAGACCGAGTCAACTGATAGATTTAGTTAGTAATTGTGGATATTCATTATAAATAATGAGTGTATGAACATCTGAAATACATTTTAAATGCTTTATAATATTTTATCAGCATTTGAATCCGCCAAAACAGGAATGATTTAACGAGAACATTTATATTTAATGTAGAAAAATAGTTAATTATTATAATCATGATAATCACATGAATCAGGTTAACTTTTTATTCAGGGTATTATAACAGATGAAATGGTATCCGATGTACCGATCCTTATACTTGGTAATAAAATAGACAGACGTGGTTGCTATGGTAAAGAACAACTTATCCAAGAGCTTGGAATAAATATGTACTTATCGGAAAACGTAAGTTTGAGTTTGATATAACAGTGAGGATGATAAAACAGACAGAAAAAAATTGGTCTCTAAACGTTTTTTGTGATCTGTCATTGACGTACCTTAGATTTCCTATTTATATTCGTGGGGTGCCAATTTTCGAGGATTTGATGGATAGGCAGGGAAAGCATTAAAAAGACCCATCATAGAAATTAGGATTAAAATTTTATATTAGCGCCAGACATGCGTTTCGTCTACAAATGACTCATCAGTGACGCTCGATTAAAAATAAAGTTTAAAAGGTCAAATAAAGTTCGAAGTTGAAGAGCAATGGGGACAAAATATTCTCATATGGCAAAATTTGGGGTAATTTGCTAATTTGCATAGCGGCAATTTTGCCTTATCATGATGGCAGCCATTACAATAGGATTATATAAGCCCCTTAAATAAAAATGCCAATATGCCAATACTTATGTCGAATGAACAATTTGTTCGCATATAGGTGAATTGTACATGTTTTAGGCTTCTGTCCGTGTACAAATGAACATTGCCTACTCAGAAATCTGTCGGCCTTTTTAGTTTAATAATTGTGAGCGTAACCATAATATAATTGCTATATAAGATCAAATAACATGACGGCGGAAAATCGTAAAATAGGAAGAGTCAGAACAGAAATACATATGCAAGACGATATTGTTCATGATTTGTTCGCATATAGGGAAACACCTTATAGGTTGAATTTTAAAGTTAAATAACTTTTAACTTACATGCTTTCTTAAGTTTTCGGCCAAATTTTTGTAAAAATATGACGATTTAAATCTTCCTATTTCTTAAAAAGTCAAATTTTAAGCATTTTCCCTTAGAATTATTCAGCATTTGTGTAAATATCCAACAAAGAAAGTTTTAAAGATACATTAGTTTTAGACACATGACGGAAAAGGACTGGATTATCTGTTAAACTGAAATACATTATATTTTCAAATTTAAGCGAAAGGAAGTAATTTGATCAAAAGGGACAAAGTTACATAGTGCAAATGATTTGAATAAAGTACCTTTGATTTTGCCATATGAGTAAAAGTTATGCCAAATATAGTTTACTTAAATACTCAACTTCAGCATACATTTTCTTAAACTTTTCTTTGTCTTATTTAAGTTCTGTCTATTAAAAAAATAAATTCACAAATTCTCCATTCATAGGTAAATACAGAAGATAAATCCCGCACCAGACCATGTACCTTAGTAATGAGTAGTGTTGTACAACAGATTGGATATGGTGATGGCTTTAGATGGATGGCCAAACATATACAGGAAAATGATCGAACTAACTGACCAGACCATGTATAATGAGTTGTGTTGTTACCTTAATAAAGAGTGAGTGGTGTTGTTCAACATATTGGATATGGTGATGGCTTTAGATGGATGGCCAAACATATACAAGACAACTATAGAACTAAGTGACAGAACACAGATATATCATTCTGTTTCAGATAACCATTTGTTCAGAATCCATGATCAGAAAAATGTATATTTTATCATTATTTGTCATCCTCATTTGTATATATGTATTGTTGATTTATGAAATCGTATTATTTATTTGTTAAAGTTTTACACATTTGGATTTATTTTTATCTGTTTGTTGGTAATGAAAAATAAATATGGTATATATATTTTGTTTTAATATGATTTCAATCTAGTTGTTACGTGTAACATTTAAAGAAGTTGCACACAAATGTTTAGAACGGAATATGAACAAACTTATTGTTGGTATTCTATCTAGTTATTTCCATGATGTCTCCATTAATAACCATTTGCCATTTATGCAGATGAGGCAACTCTCCACAAGAGACCAAATGACACAGAAATTACCAACTATATGTCACCCTATGACCTAATGTAGTTACTACAATCCCGTTCCTTTTTCACGAATGTGACCTACCGAATTAATGAATTCGACACGTAATCGGACATTTATAATTATAATTCTGGTATTTTTTTTATAATTTGTTTTTCACTGTTGGCATACGATTTCTTGAAATGCATTAAGATGTAATATTAGTAAAAGGAATCAAGTTATAGTGCGTAGATGTGAGTTTAAGAATGCACGATTGAAGAATTAAAAAGAGATACTCAATACGACAAGCATATAAATTTAAACAAATGTAAATAGAATTTTAAAACAATGACAAGCTAGGGTCACTAAGGGTGTTCTGACAAACCAAATGATGTCCTATTTACTGTTTTTAACTCACCTGACCAAAAAGAACCATGTGCCCGTTTCTCATTAATTGGTGTTCGTCGTCTGTAGTCGTCCGTCAAATTTAACAAAGATTATCTCCTCCGAAACTACTGAGCCAAATTTGACAAAACTAAGTCACAATTATTAGTGGTGTATATAGTTAAAATACTGTGTCCGATGACCCCACTTGGCAACAAAGATGGCCGTCATGGCAAAAATAGAGAATAGGGGTGAAATGTATCGTTTGTCCATTATCTTGAAAACCACTACAGATAGACAAATGTTGAAATGTTTTAATAAAATTTACGGTACCAATTTTCTTGCACCAGATGCGCATTTTGACAATACATGTCTCTTCAGTGATGCTTGTGGCCAACATTTTTGAAATCCAAAGGTTATATAAAAGATGAAGAGCTATAATCCAAAAGGTCCAAAAAGTATAACCAAATCCGTGAAAGGAATCAGAGCTTTGCATGAGGGAGATACATTCCTTAATTCATAATAATTTCTATTATTTTGTAACAGCAAATTTTTATAACACAAAAATCCGTATTTTCATGCCAGTACAGAAGTACTGGCTACTGGGCTGGTGATACCCTCGGGGACTAATTTTAAATGATGAGATGTCAGATTTAATTTAGGACGTAAGAAAATCAAGTACTAGTGAATATATCATTCTTTTATGTAATTCAAACATACATAAACACACGCTAGCGCATGGATGCTATTCAGATACAATTGAACTATGGCGGTAACATGGGTTAAAAAATAGATGATCCATAAGTAAATCTAAATTGCAGACTGTATACATTAAATAAAAGCATTCTTCAAATATACAAGGGTAAATATTATGCACGCAAGACGCGAGTTTCATCTACAAAAGACGTTTGTTGTTGAAATGATTCTCTAAATACAAATGACATTTGACTTTATAAAATGACAATAAGAGTACCCTTATGTCGATCATTTATTGTGACTACATTGGCCTTTTTTTACAATATAAACCAAAAAGTGTTCTTTTTTAAATTCATGTTTTTGTATACCGTAAATAAATTCATCATAGATACCTGGATTTTTTTGTATTTGCGCCATACTCATCAGTGACTCTAGAATAAAAATGTCAAAAAGCCAAATACGAAGTTGAAGAGCATTGCGGACCAAACATTCTTAAAAGATTTGCCAAATATAGCTGATATAATCTATTCCTGATGTAGAAAAGTCTTAGTCTCATGGTAGAAATGTTAACTATTGTAAACAGTTGATTTAGAATTATGTCCATATCAATGATAAATCGTGTCGACACAGATGTGCTGACTATTGGGCTGGTGATACTCTAGTTGAATTAAAACTCCACTGAGTAATGCTCTTTGTTAATATTGTAAACGAATTTTACCTGGAACCTTATATTAAAAATTAATCTGAAAAAGTTAAAAAAAATGTATGTGCTCAGACAGTTTAAGACTTCATGAATATTAAATTGTGGACTATTTCAAATTTTAGATAAACTATTTATAACTTTTTTTTAAAAATCTTTCATGTAATATGTCCCATACTTAAACCAGTGGTCTCGCTAGCCCAAAATAGAAGGGCGCCGCGCCCTGGGTGCCCTCAGCCGCGCCCTGGGTGCCTTCATCCGCGCCCTGGGTGCCTTCATCCGCGCCCTTCTGCCCTGACGTCTTTTTCCAAAATTCTCTTGTGCCGTTTCAAATTTTAGATAAACTATTAATAACTTTTTTTTTTTAAATCTTTCATGTAATATGTCCCATACTTAACAATATTCAAGTAACTTCACCTATTCATATATAAAAGGTAAATATTTTCTGTCGAGAATTATTAATATTGACCATTACTAGATCGATATCCATTCATACTATATTTAAATGTCACATGTCATACTTAAAAATACACTAAAAAATACACACCAAAGGTAAACAATTATGTATTTAGTATAACATGGAACATCAAAATGATTTTGTTTGGTTGGTTTACGAGTATACTGCAGTATTTTGGTATGTATTTAAATTATCTTAGATTATATTATGGCCTTTCATTATTAGTTTTTGTTTTGTTTTTGTCAATAGTCTGGAAATTGGATTCCGTCACCTTACTTCAGTTTGCCAAATGTTATGAAAATGATACACAATGCTTATTACCACCAAACAAAGTTCAAATTTGAGTGTCATCACCCTCACCATTCTTCAGTTATGTCCCTTCATAAATAAAATAAACAAAATGCTCATTTCCGCACTTGCTCGAATTTTGCTTTGTCACATCCAAATGTGCTGAAACTGGTGCATAATTCTTACTACCGCCAAACATGAATCAAGTATGATTTGGATTGCGTTACTTTCACTGTTACTTTTTTGGCCCTTTTTAAAAAAAATATGAGTTTGTCTGTCGGAAAATACGCGAAGTACAAACATTACGCTATGGTAACGTTGTTACCATATCGCTATACTGTGTGACGTTATTGTATATGCATTAGCCATCACGACGATTAAACGTATAGAAAACACAACGTATGATTTATTAAGATTCTACAACATTTATTGGTCTCGTAACCTTTGGATATATATGGATTCAAAGCTGAAGTCAGTTCGTGCTGGACACAAAGGAGCCGTCACGAAGCTACTGGTGAAATTCGACGAATTAAAGTCAAAAACAGACACAGAAGTTGACGAAGTGATGATGCCGTCACGCAGAAACAGAAAACATTGATTGACCTGAATAACAGACTTTTGGAACAGACATCGGAGGAAAATTCGGAGCAGGAAATCACCGACTCAGGTGAGTATATGTACGAACTTGATTGCAAAATTAGACAAATTCGGAAATTTATTAAGTCCTTTGAAACAAATAATTTCGCATGATACTGTTGGTCCTTCAACGAGCAGACTTAACCCAGACGCATATCATTTCACATCCGAAGCTAGAGTTGATATGAACAGATGTGCAATAGATTCTATGAACCAGCAGTATTCAATTAACGCCCCTGCAGTGCATACCCGTCCGTCAGAGAATGTGTCATGTTTCAAGTCCCGTCAGAACCGAAATCTTCAAAAACTAATTACCATAGGCTTCCAAATGTAGACTTACCATATTTTAATGGAGATATTCTCAAGTGGCAGACATTTTGGGATTGTTTCGAGTCATCTATACACTACAACGACACATTAAAGCCAATCCAAAATTCAACCTTCTCAGAAATCGGTTCGGACAACCTAGCAAACTTATACATGCTTTCATGAAAGCACTCATGAATTTACCCGCACCGACAAATGATGCTTTTAGTTTGTGGTCTTACGGAGACAGATTAGAATCATACGTACGAGGATTAGAGTCACTTGGTCAAACACCAGAGATGTATGGTTCGCTTTTGGTACCTGTAGTTTTGGACAAGTTACCGATTGACATAAGAAAATCTATTGCAAGAGAACTAGGGAGAGATAATTTGATATTGCAAAATCTACGAAAATCAATAACTAAAGAGATTGAAATACTTCAGGCAGGACAGGGAGTCATGGAACCGGACAGATTGCACACCACAGCATTTTTCACAGGTACACAACCAAGATCACACAATAAAGGTAAATCAACTGACACACGGAAGAAGGTAAATACGTATACATGTATTTTTTGTTCCGGTGAGCACTATCCGACGGAGTGTTCTGAAGTAACAGACGCAACCGCTAGGAATCAAATCGTAAAACAGAAACAGTTATGCTTTAACTGTTTAGGGTCACACCGGATGGCCGCATGGTCTACAAAACGGTGTAAAAATGGTAACGGAATGCATCATACAGGCATATGTAAAGGGAAAGAGGCCAATACAGGTACGAAGCAGGAGCCGAAAATACAGTAGACAGCTATTAACGTGGTTGAAACAACAGACACAACTAGTGTATTGCATGCATCACAAGTAAGTCCCGACATTCTTCTAAAAACAGCAACTGCACCAGTTATATATAACGACGTAAAAATAGAATGTAACATATTATTTGACGAAGGAGCGCAACGTTCTTTTATCACTCAGAAATTAGCCGATAAACTAGAAATTAAAACAACGGGGAAAGTCAGCATTCAACTGTCTGCGTTCGGAGATTTATCTCAGAAAGTTCGTAACTTGGATACTGCAACAATACAATTAAAGACCGACACGGGAGAAAATGTGCGTATAAACACACTCATTGTTCCGGAAATTGCCGTCCCGATTCATAACAGTATTTCACAGACTACAAGGAGCTTGACACATTTGAGAGGACTTAAACTTGCACATTCTGTACACAGTGGAGAGCGTTTTGAGATCGACCTACTAATAGGCGCGCATTATTACTGGGAAATTATCGAGGACAAAATCATAAGACGAAAAGGACCCACCGCTGTACAATCAAAGATAGGATATCTGTTATCAGGACCAATTATTGGAAATATCAGCCAGCATTCAAGATCTATAGTGCTTTTAAACGTCATTTCATCCAATCAATTGGAGGAGACAGAGATTGAAAAGTTTTGGACACTTGAGTCAATAGGAATCAATACATGTGAAAACAAGGAGAACACCAACTATTTACAGACATACCAGAACACAGCTATTGATTACGAGAATGGAAAGTACACGGCAAAATTGCCTTGGAAACTTGACCACCCAGATTTGCCTTCAAATATGGCCATTGCTAAAGGTTGGACCGAGAATATAATTAAACGTCTTAACCGGGAACCGCACTTGCTACAAAAATACAGTGAAATAATAAATGACCAAGAAAAGAGAGGCTTTATAGAGAGGGTTCCAGATACGGAAGATGATAACAACAAACATATGATTCACTACATTCCTCACCATCCTGTTAAAAAAGATTCCGAGACTACACCCATTTGTGTGGTGTACGACTGTAGTTGTAAACCACAGCACGATTTAGCCAGTTTAAATGATTGCTTAATGTCAACGCCACCAAATCTAAATGTTTTAACGAAAATATTAATGCGATTCAGAATCGGAAAATATGGTATCAGTACAGATATTGAAAAGACCTTTTTACAGATAAAACTTGACAAGAAGGATCTTGACGCTACACGTTTTGTTTGGCTAGCTGACCCCAAAGACCCACATGGCAATCTGACAACTTACAGGTTTAAATCGACATTGTGTGGCGCAACATGCTCACCATTTATTTTAAATGCCACTCTACTTAAGCACTTGGACGAAAATGAAAGTAGTATAACACAAACGATGAAAAGGGACTTTATGTAGACAATATTCTGTCAAGCGTTGAGACTTATGACGAAGCCATTACATATTTCAAGGATGCGAGAAATGTCATATCAAAGGGAGGATTTAATTTGCGATCTTGGAGCTCAAACTGCAGTGATTTAACTGAAATTGCAAAAAACGAAAATTTATCCGAAAGGAACATAACGGTGAAAATACTAAGAATGATATGGAACACTGAAAAAGATACAATTTCTTTTCATAAAGTTAATGTAACAGATATTAAGGAACCAAACATTACGAAACGTGAAATACTGAGTCAATCATCTCGAATCTACGATCCTATGGGATTACTTTCGTCAGTGTCCGTTAGGGCCAAAATCTTAATGCAAGACCTCTGGAAAGACAAACTTGAGTGGGATGAGCCACTACCGTTTTACCTACAACAACAGTGGATGGAATTAGCTAGAGACTTAGAATTTTCAACAAACACAAAGTTACCGAAACAGTTTTTAACTGAGAGTACAGATGAACCAAAACAGTTACATGTTTTCGTTGATGCCAGCCAGAGAGCCTACGGATCAGCTGTTTATATTACAAATGGACAGCAGTCAACATTAGTATTTGCTAAGAGCCGTGTTGCACCCGATAAAGACAGTGACATTACCACAATTAGAACTAATGGCCGCTGTGATAGGAGCTAGAGTTGCAGCACACGTAAAATCAGCTTTATCAATAAACAAAGTCACGTATCGGTCGGACAGTCAAATTGTTTTACACTGGTTAACAACGACTAAACATTTGAAAAAATTCCTCTACAACAGAATTACAGAAATCAAATCTTTAACACAGGATTCTGAGTGGAAATATTGCCCGACGAATGACAACCCTGCAGACCTATTGACAAGAGGGATCAGCGCTTCACAACTAGCAGATGCTAAACTGTGGTATAATGGACCGGAATGGATCAATTATTCAAAATCTTGGCCGCAGTGGACACCTAACACATGCATTCTTTTAACGAATATAGATCAAGAGGAGAACGTTACAAATACAATTGAAGTGAATAATACACATGGCATTCATTGCATACTGGATATTATGAGATACAGTACATTAACAAAGACACTACGTGTTAGTTCGTAGATTTACCGATTCCCAGCGCATTGCCGCAAATCATGCTTACATAGAATACAGAGCAAATTCATCACATGCGAGTAACTACAAGATGCAACAGAAAAATGGATAATAAGTGCTCAGAGGATTTCATTTGATAAAGAAATCAGGACTTTGAAGTCGCAGTCGAAAACACCCAATACTTTAATTCGACAATTACGACTATATATAGATGATAATGAAATTATTCGTTGCCGTTGGAAAATTCAGAACGCTCCAATTAGTGAAAATTCAAGATTTCCGTGTGTATTACCAAATAATCATCATTTTCCTGAATTGCTTATATCGGAAGTTCATAAGAATTTAAAACATTCAGGAGTATTAGCCACAGTCACCGAGATTCGCCAAAATTATTGGATACCTAAAATACGTCAACAAGTGAAAAAAGTTCTTCGTAAATGCGTTACTTGCCGTAAAGTAACCGGAAAACCGTACAGTGCGCCAGGTCCTCCACCTCTACCAAAGACAAGATTAATGGAAGCAAAACCGTTTACCATCACAGGTGTTGATTTTACTGGAGCGTTATATGTTAAAGACAATAACGGACAAGGGAGCAAAGTATTCATATGCTTATTTACATGTGTGTCAACGCGCGAAGTGCATTTAGGTCGTCACAGATCTTAAAGAAAGATTTGTTTACGAGATTTACAAGTCTTTGCCGAGAGTGATGATATCTGACAATGCGTCAACATACATGGCCGCATCCCAGACTTTAGAGAGACTAACCAAATCTGAAACCTTAAATGATGCGTAATCCGTCTGTGGAACGAGTTGGAAATTCATAATAAAACAAGCTCCCTGGTATGTTGGTTGGTGGGAGCGCTTAATAGGATTAACAAAAATGTGCTTACGAAAAGTTCTTGGAAGATCGTACATTACATTGGAGGATTTTCAAACAATAGGCACCGAAATTGAAGCCGTGTTGAACGATCGGCCTTTAACGTATGTGTCCACCGACATCGAGGATCAGAAACCTTTGACGCCATCGCACCTGCTTTATGGGAGAAGGATTACAACTACACCGTATCCATGACAAGACATCGACGAAAATACAAGTTTCATAGACAGAAGCGACATTTCTAAACGTGCTGAACTACAAACTTTCGTAATTGGCCAATGTTGGTCGCGTTGGAAATCAGAATATCTAACGTCGCTACGTGAATACCAAACCCGTACAGGAGATAACGACCAGACAATTCAAGTTTAAGATGTTGTTCAAATCCACGAAGACAAGTATCCAAGAAACAAATGGACAATCGGAGTCGTTGATTCTTTAATAACTGGAAACGATGAACTTACAAGAGCAGCCGAAGTGAGAACAAAATCTGGATGCTTTTCTCGACCGATCGTCAAAGTATATCCCTTAGAGATATGTGACAATATTCATCCAAAGGAAACACGTGAAACTCAACAACCAGGAACTAGTAACATACAAAGACGATTACCGTTTCGTGAAGCCGCCGTGTGTGCCAGTAGAAACATCCACAAATGGACTAAGAGATAAACTTATATTGTGTTTATTTAAGGTTAAGGAACTAGATTATTTTATTTGAGATAGACATTAATTTTAAATTTATTAATCTATATTGTGAATTTACATTATTTTTAATTTTCACTACATATTTTACTTTTGTCGGCCCCAAGAATGTCGGAAAATACGCGAAGTACAAACATTACGCTAGTTACCATAACGCTATACTGTGTGACGGTATATGCATTAGCCATCACGACGATTAAACGTAACGGTATATAAAACACAACGTATGATTTATTAAGATTCTACAACATTGCCCTTTCCCCACTCTTACTTTTCTTTGAATCAACCAAATGATATAAAATTGATATAAAATCATTATTACAATCAAACACTGATAAAGTTCGAATTTGGGTGGCATCAATTACATTGTTCTTGTGTTATGTTCCTTTTTAAAAGGATAACTGCTTATGAAAGATTTTGACTCTCCTATATTAACAAGGTAGGGCATGTTTGTCCAATGGACACACTCTTATTTTATTTTGTTAAATAAGATATGAGATTTATATTGTTTATCGCAATTTTTGTAAGGGATTGAAACTTTGAAAATAAATGAGCTGGCAAACAATTTACATTAATTCAACCATGAATTGATATATTAATATTATAATTTTAAATAATGTAACAATCAATAATGCCTGACCTTACAATTGAATATACAAAATCACAATTATTAACTTTATCATTACAGGGTTTATCAACAAGAAATACAACTTGCTTATCCTAGGATTACATGACGCAGGAAAATCTACTCTCCTGAATCAGCTGAGTCAGCTGAAGAATGGTTGTCTAGTTCAACATACACCGACAAACTACACTTACCCCTGTAAGTTGTACATATATAAGTAGTGCTCCACTTTTTCTGTCAATCGGCGATTGTGGTTATCAAAGAAAATAAACCAGACATACAAAATGATAGAGTGATTTCGAAGATATGATCAAGATAAAACATATTTTAATAGTTCGCTTTTGGTGTGATTCATACGTAATTAAAGCATTGACTTGTCCTCTTATCTTAGGATAAATGCATATTTCTATCTTATTCTGTTGAGTAACATTGAATAAGAGTACATATATTATTAATATGGAATTACATTACACAATACACGTGTTTTCAATGACAATGTGAAGGAATATTTAAAACATTGACAGAAGCACAACTTGTATGGAGCGCAAACATAATGAATTATTAAAATATTACGACCCTACCGAGGTAGAGAGGACATTATGTTTTAGCCTTTTCTGTCTGTACATCCTTCCGTATGTCCCAATATTAGTTTAAGTTCTCTAACTAAAGTTTGCCTCGATCAAAAGTAACGAAACTTGTACAGAATGCTTATTACCACCAACCACACATATTCGAATATCAGTGGCGTTTCAGTTATTTGGATTCCGAATACACTCATGAACTGTCATACAAAAGAACTCGATCCACTTTAATTGAAATAAGAAAGAAGACCTGTAAAACAGTACACAAACAAGGTTGATAATGATAAGAGAGACTGGAATTTTCAGACGACAGCTTTCCAGTTGGAAATTGTGCCTTGGTGAATTACATAATAACTTATTATATATAACATTAGAAGGATAACAGGAATCACCAATAATATTCGACAGTACATCAGATTAAATAACACATGATCAAAATAGTGTGTTATGTAATTCGCCGTTTCAGAATCTAATGCATTATGGTTTATACATGGAAAAGCGTTCACCACAACGTTGTGATTGGTTAAAAACGTTCAATTGAAATGCAACCAATGACGTAACGTTATTTTCATTTTGGTGTACGAACAATGAGATTACCTATAGTCCTCTAGTTTCTTAAAAAGGCGAATTCATTTTGTAGGTTATGAAGAGTTTACAATTGGTAACGTGACATTCAAAGGGTGTGAAGTAGGAGCTCATATAGGTAGTTATAACCCGAATAAATCTTATGTGGGGTCTAAGATGGCAGGAAGGTTAAGCCAATCCTAATCAACTAGTAGCAACCGTCGTGTAGCTAATGGCAAGTGAAAATATGGTGATACGTAGCGTTCGATGAAGAAAAGAGGACATGATTGTAGCTACATTATGCGAAAAAAAGCGGAAGATAGATAGATGGATGGTTGTTTTACGTTTAGTGGCAATTACGATGCATATTCAGGACGGAACATTAATATAAATTATAAACGCTGCTTTGTTTTAGCAGAGAGACAACGTATACTAAAGAGATATTCAAACTCATAAGTCGAAAATAAACTGACAACACCATGGCAAAAACGAAAAAAAGAAAAGACAAATAACAGTATAAGATCAGTATAAGAACTCAGTATAAGAGTAAACATTTATTATAGTACACAAAAGACTGATCAACACGAACCCCATTAATAACCGTGAATGATATTGGGTGAGCTGGATGGTTGAGCAGATCCTGCTCCACATTTGGCACTCGTCGTGTTTCTCCGTTATCGGAGAAGCAGCTAAACTTTGGTCTAACCCTCGATAATATGCTATCAAAGCGAGACCGCTCCCACGAGACCACCGAGACGGTTAAGAGGCGAAAGATACCAAGACCATATTAAAAACAAACAAAAAGGACGAAAGTCAATGACAAACCATGGCAAAACAATTAGACAACGAAAAGACGAAACTGTTTACAAGCACTACATAAAAAATCGTAAGACTGAGCAAAAACAAAAACCCCGCAAAACGGAAGGTCGATTTCAGGTACTCTGGAATAGAAATCAGATCATGTGACACTAGTCGCACGCCATCGTGTTACAATGGTATATTCGTGGTCATCGGGGGTATGTTTTTTTCCAGGCATCTGAAACTAAAAATAAAATATTTAAGCACAAAAGTATTTCATGCCCCCGTATTGGCGGAGGCGGCATTAGGTATTACCCTTGTCCGTATGTTCGCCCGTACGTCCCATAATGAGTTTTTGTTCTTTTTAATTTAGTTTGCCTTAACAAAATTATATGAAACTTTTACACAATGCTAATTACCACAAAACACAGATCAAGTTTGAATCTTGGTGGCGTCACTTTTACCGTTCTAGAGTTTTGTCCCTCCACAAATGGAAATGTTTTTGATTTTTTGGTTTCCGTTCTTTGACTTAAGCTTATCTCAGCTAAATGTTATGAAACCTATACAAAAGGCTTTTAACCACAAATTACTGATCAAGTTTAAATTTTGCTGGCGTCACGTTTACTGTTCTAGAGTTATATCAAGTTTACTGTTCTAGAGTTATGCCCTTTACAAATGGAAATATTGTTGATTTTTTTTTGTTTCCGTTCTCTAACTTTAGTTTGCCTCAACGAAGTGTAATGAAACTTATGCACAATGTTAATTACCACAAAACACAAACCAAGATCGAATTTTGGTAGTGTCACTTTCACCGTTCTAGAGTTATGCCCCTCTCAAAATAGAAAAATTGCGAAATTTTTCGTTTCCGTTCTCGAACTTAAGTTTGCCTCAACTTAGTGTTATGAAACGTATACACAATGCCTGTTACAACAAAACTCTGAACAAGTACAAATAGGGGTATCGTCATTTTACATATTTTGAGTGTGTTCCTTAATAACATTATATGCAAGCGGGGGCATCATATGTGTCCCATTGACACATTCCCATTTGTTTATCATTGCATTTTGTAATTTTGCAACTGTACAGTAAATATCAGCCTTTTCTTTGATGCATTAAATTGGTAACTTCTTACTTTTTTAAATTTAATTTTATCATTGAGTAGATGAAATAAACCTGCTAAAACAAATTATTTTTCATGAACAGTCAATTCTTGTGATCCAAGAATTAGAACAGCATTAAGTTTTTTTAGAAGAGACATCCCAGCAGCTGAAGGTATAGTGTTCGTTGTTGATGCTTCAAACTCTCAGTCACTACCACAGGCTAGACAAGAATTAAATGTAAGTAATAAAATACTTTATCATATGTATGACAAATAAATTACCACACTACTAGCTCCATGGCAAAAATTCAAAATAAGCAACGTAATACTACTTGAAGCACATGAAAAACAAAGTCACTGAGTTGGTAATATATTCGTAATATTAAAATTTAAACACAATTAAAATCTAGAATATCGACTGTCTTCAAACAGTAAGGGCAGAAAAAAAAAACATTCATAAGAATTGACTTTTTTGGTTATTGGTGTTGTGCGGTTAAAGTGCCCCACGTAACTATCAATATTTCACATAACTATTTTCAAATAAATGTATTTTGTGTAAAATTTGTCCTAGACAAATTTGAATCTCTTGTCAAGGCTTTGATGAATTTATACTAGTACAACTGTACAACTAAAGTCAAGTGTTGTAACATTAAAAGTACCTACTGTAGTGCACCAGACTAAACCTTTTGAAAATATATGTCCCGTCAATCAATGATAATGAGGGCCAAATAAATATGTTGAAGAGATGACAAAATCACAAAATTCAAACAGTTAAGACAAACATTGACAAAAATCATGAGCTATGAATGGGAAAGAAACATTCCTAAATTCAAAATAACTTAAGACTAATGTAATGTTATTCAGAGTATCCTAACAGATGAAAATGTGTCTGATGTACCGATTCTAGTTCTTGGTAACAAAGCAGATAAAAGAGGTTGCAATGGAAAAGAACAACTTACCAAGGAGCTTGGACTCGACAAATATTTATCTAATGTAAGTTCTCGTATCGATGATAATGAAAACAAGATTATGAAAGGAATCGATATTATTATTAAAATGTTAATTAACTATCGATAGTATGAAAAAATGATGTTTTCGGCTATTTCAAATTCATAAACTATGATATTGATAAAAGTGTATTATATCTCCAGCAAAGTGTATCCTGGACGTTTTAGAAATTATATAGAGACTTTTGTTGTTTATTTACAAACATTTGGTCAATTGATCGCTATGATTCAGATTTTACCGAAAGAAGATAATTCTTAATACTTTATACAGATATAAGAAGATGTGGAATAAGTGTCAATGACAACTCTCAGTCTAAGTCACAATTTGTAAAAGCAAACCATTATAGGTCAAAGTACGGTCATTAACACGTAGCCTTGAGTCACACCGTATAGCAAGAAAGAAAGGACCCCAAAAATGACTTTTTACAAATTTAGGTCAAAAACCTAAAACAAACGGACAAACAAAATGCGAGGAAATTTTTGACCTCTATACGTTATGAGTCTAATCACTCTGCATACCTAATTTTACTTTTGGCATAGTACATTGTGTAATGAAGTAAATAGTTGTTTGTAACATAATGTTCCTTAGAACTCGTTCTCTTGCATTATGGTACTTGTAAACGTTAGATACCCACAGTACAACAAAAATGTTTCAACTAATTCGGGTATATTTACTCTTATAATTAGCTGTGTCTCAATCTTACCTGTTCAGTAAATGGTCGTACAATTTTTTATTTAAAGGTAAATACAGAGGACAAATTCAGCATCAGACCATGTACCTTAGTAATGAGTAGTCTTTTACACCAAACTGGATATGGTGATGGTTTGAAATGGATGGCAACACAAATCAATGAAAAAAATCGAAAAAGTTACAATTCCACCACAGTAACAGCTTCCTAATAGCGGGGCCTCGGTTGCCGATTCTATGTAGTTCTTCTACTGTACCAATATCACATGACACTGACGTGGCAGTTGCGTCTGACTGAAACATTAACTTACTAGGATCGTCGGCTATTCTGTCGAAAGTTTGTTGTTCTTTTCGGGCACACTGGCTTCCTCCACCAATAAAAACTGATCGAAAATGGCGTTAAAAAAACTTTGATCAATCTTTTCCTATGTATACATGTATTTTTTATTTTTTCATACATCATAATCATAAATCTTTATCATTAGTTATTATACGTTATCTGTTTATTCACACAATAGAATTATTTGTTACTGTCATCTATTTTGTATACATTGTTTTTTGTTTTTTTTTAATTTATATCTGTTTTGCTAATACATGTGTATCACTTTAATCGGTTCTTTATATTACTAGTAGTTGTTTTGAAAGGTTTGTGCTTAGATAATTCGATTTTAATAAGAACCAACGCATATATCTCGACAAAACCGTTATATGGATGGCTAAATTCAAATGGAACCAATTATTGATCGTCAATACAATTTTGTAATTTTGATATTTTAGTTTGTTTCCCGTCTTCTAAATGTTAGACTGTTGATGACAAAATAAGCTCATTATGACTGAAATATACAAATAAAGGAACTTGAAACAGATACAAGTTTTTAGAATCAACATTGTCGAAGAAGACAAAGTGTGTCCACTAAAGAGAAGATTAAAAACAACACATCTGTAGGTAAAGCACATCTATGAAAAGTTCCGTAACAAAAGGATATGATCTGCACAGAAAAAATAACTGATAGCTAGATATGAATACAGTAGTTTGCTGAATGTGTGTTTGTTATGATGGCGACTAAGATTATAACACAATGTTGACTGCTAAACCCCGATTTTTTATATTTTTATCTTTTATGTCTATATGTTTTGTTCCCACATCGTTGTCAATGTAATGGAATTAGATGCTACTGTCATACAGGGGTGAGGTTTAGCAAGTTATAAAACCATGAGAAAATGTCTGATCCAAGTCTGAAATACGACAGTTGTTATCCGTTTGTTTGATGTGTTTCAGCTTTTGATTTTGCCATTTAATTAGGGTTTTTCCGTTTTGAATTTTCCTGCAAATTCAGTATTTTTGTGATTGTACTTTTTGTCCACACGGCCTATGTGATAATTTTGATTAGGTGTGTATGTTTGTGTGTGTAAACAGTTTTCCCTGCATGATCCCAATTATTGTCACGTTAAACATGTTTGTCTAGTTTTTGTTGCCTGTCAAATTTTGTCAATATAACGGAACTATAAACAACTATCTGCCTAGTTAAAGGTTTATCTAGCTATTCAATCAGGTTTAATCAAACATTTTTTTTTCATATTTAGAGATACACATATATATGATTATATGTTTGGTGATGGCTTGCTCATTCTTTTGGTTAAAAAAACCCAGAAGTTATTACATCAGGATACGTTGGAATTTCTTTTGGTCACTTTATAGTGGTCTAATAAATCTTGCTAATATCCACATCGTGTTATCTTTGGCGGTTAGTTGTCCCGTTGGCAATCAAAGCACTATTCCTTTTTTTGATAGCGTCTTTTGCTTCGATCACTTGTGGTTTCAAATAACGTACCACGTGCTCAAATCCTGTATGTTCTGTGTCTTGTAGTGCCGTTAAGGTTTTATTTGGATTTGAGAGATGCACTCGTGTTATTAAATGAATAATAATTTTGATAAAAGATACAATGTCAATACAAAGTTAATAAAAATAAAACTATATAAGGGATGACTGCTTAAAGTAAAAGTATTATTTTACCGATATAAAATGCTAAACAATTTCAGAATAACATCAACTTTGAAAAATATTTACACCATTTGTAATATCAAAATTATACACAGGTTAACATGGTAATTGAAAATAATTTTGTTAATTGTTTTAAGTATACTTCTTTATCTGCATTTAGGAGCACCTTTTCGTTTTTGTTTGTAACGAGTTTTTCGTGTATAGACATGTTGATATTGATGTAAAAACATCCTCTTGAACATACCAGACCAGACGTTGCTTTTCTTGTACAAAAGTTTCATCAGTTAAACACTCGAATCATTATTTGTGTGTTCAGCAATTATTGATCGAAAAACAAATGAAAACACGACCCTGTTCTAACCGTTGTAGCAGGACATGAAAAAGGGACCCTGTTTTGCGGCACACTCATACCACTAAATATAGGAATTAACCTCCCCCTCCCCCCTGTGACTCAGGTTAAAATAAATCAGACATTTTACACTCAAACTGTTCTTGTGTAAAACAATAATTTGTTTCGCAATGTTTAAAAGGCATTTTAATTGTTTCAAATTCATGTGCACCAATTTGACTAAAACTCACATATATATTCTATATTTAAATTACAAAAAGTATAGTTGCGTACCACGACTTCTCCTTATTTTTATTGAAACTACTAAATAATTTACTTCTCAATCTATTTTAAGTAACGTGCTGTATTTGATCTATACATAGATCATGTAGATATCATAACACGTAAACACGATTGATAACAACTGATCGAATAAATGAAGGTGATTTTAGTTTTTTGAATTGTTATCTAATTTCCTTATACTTCATACTTAGTATTGAAGGAAATTACCCATGGCGAAATTTAAAGCACCGATTTGTCGTGCTGTATTATACATATTGATCAATGCCAGCGTGGATACCGTTACATGTTTGGAATGACGGACATATCTAAAAATAGAACAATAAATTGTATAAAAAGGATGTAAACATGTAACTTAATCATTCATTGTATGTATGCAAAGAAATCTTCAAAATGTTTTTGTTTGACTGGTTTATAACTGTATTACAGTATTTCGGTAGGTTTATTTTAATTTTTATATTTTTATATTTCTATACGTTATTAAATGTATAATTCATTTGATATAATATTCTATTTGATCTTTATTGATCAAAACTTTTGAACACATGAGCTACTTTTTCAATATAAAATTATTCATTTAGCGTACGGGTGATATTTTTTTGTATGCATATTTAAAAATGAATATGCATACAGAAAAAAAACATCATTGGACAAATAGTTTAAAACAGTTATATATATGTTGAAAAATTCACTGTATAAATAGAATGGCACACAGTTCAAGGGAACTAGTTTTTGTTGTATATTATATGGAAGCGCATGTTAACACTTTAATCATTAATGTGGCGTTCGTAGATGGATTGCATATTGTATATTTTACATACTTAAAAATTAAAGGAAAAGGGAAGGGGGAGAGGGGGGTTACTCAATATATATTTAGAAACTGTTGACGTTTGAATATTTATTGTGTATAGAAAACATCGGTTTGTTTTATTTTACATTAAAATTATTGCGTGAATTTTGAATGGGATTGATAATTAACTAACGAAAATATCAGATTGATACAGGCTATTTCAAAATGTGATCAATATAATTATAGTTTTAAATGAAGTAAAAACCAATTGCAATAAAAGAACGTCAAAAACATGTCTGAATTGACAGCGTTGGTATCATTTTCAACGAATTTTTTAACTTTCATTAATAGAATATTTACATCGACACATGTGTAGCGCAAAGAATGAAAACAAAATATTTGAATGAAGCTCGTAAAAAAGCGCTATTCATTAGAAACGCGACTTAATAACGAAAGCGAGGACGTTTAAACAATTGAGGAGTGATAAGACGGAAAAGAACTTAAACAGATTCGCCAACACTAATTATAGGTCAACATTGTCGCAAAAAATAAAATTTAAATTTACCAAGTAGAGAGAAGACATTGACAATATATATTCTAAAGCTCTTCTTCGTCAACTGACATGCTTATTATCTGCTCTGTATTTCAAGTTACAAAAATTGTATAGTACAGTTGATGCAGAATGAAGTTCAAAGTGAAAATGATAGAAATATTATACAACCATATAACAGTAAACGAAAAGTGGCCTTTCACTTGAGTTCAAAAAGTACAATAATAATTAAGTTTTCGATTGTAGGTTTCATGAACAAGAAATGCAAATTGCTCATCATAGGACTAGATAATGCAGGAAAATCAACCCTTCTGTCGAAGATAAAAGATGGGCGTCTTGTGCAACATCCACCGACAAATCAACCATGTAAGTTGTATGCATATACCCAGTATTGCTTAGGATGTTACTGTCATTTTGTTATGTTTTCCTTTTAATTACGCCAGACATAAAATTATTTTAAATTGTTAAGTTCAAGACTATGTTACCTATTAGAGGTACAACTTTTCATATACATTATGGGTTCAAAGAAAAAAAACTGATTTGAAAAATAATGTATTTATTTACTTAAAGTTTGATTCCAAAGTACTCATTTATTACTTGTCGAGTCTAAAGACGATTCAGGGCAGATACTTTTGTAATCTTGGGTTACGTCTTTGAGAGGGGATTTATTACAAGAACAGATTCGATTGGCGTATACTTTGTATTTCCGTTTTTTTTACTTAAACAAACGGGTGTGAAGATATACAAAGTTCAAGACAAATGTTAGACCAAACCTTTTACACTACAGTTAAATTAATATTCTAAATATCTATATTAATTAACAGATTTTTATTAAAATGCAACTACAACAGAAAACATTAGAAAAAAAATTGAATTCAAAATAAATTTTAAAAAAGATAAACAGGATGAAACTATATAAAAAGCATGAAGATGTGGTATATTTCGAATGGTACAACTTACTACCAGAGACAAAATAACGCAGAAGTAACGGTTGGTCAGTATACAACCTTTAACAGTGAGCAAAACCAATACCGAAAAGTACGCTTTAAAACATTCAGATTTGAGATTTGAATGTTAAAATCATATATGATATACACCAACAAACAAAAACCACTTATTACATGCTTTTGACTTAGGACATGCAAAAACAGATCAATCATTGCTTTGTTTAGACCATCTAAATCTTCTTGCATTGACATCATAAGAAAAATAATATGTTTTTCAATTTATTTATAAACCAGGGTCAGAGGAGTTAACGGTGGGTAAAGTGACTTTCCAAGCATACGATCTAGGAGGACATGCATCAGGTAATTACAACACAGTAAACCATTATCATTATCAAATAAAAACCTTTGAAAAACATACATATATCCACAGGCATCCGAATCTAGAATTAGTTTTATGTATTTATAAGGGTTGAAAGTTAAAACAACCAGCAGACTTTCCAAAATGAATATTAAAATTTAAGATGTATGTCATTTAGGTGTCAAATCAAAAAGCATGTTAAATATAAAGCGATTTCTGTTCCTATCGCTAAACTGGGCAATCATTTAATACAAAATAATTTGTTAGTGTTCAACATTGATTATAGTTGATACCCGTACGAAAAACATGACACGTACTCCAGCTGGACAGTAGCCGTACTGAGAACCGTACTTATAATAATCATTTGGACTTTTCTTTGAATGTCTTTTAATGGATAACCCGGCTGGACTTTCAGCGAAATTATACGTAAACCGGCTCGAAATATTTAAATTAGCAGGAGTCCGGTTCACAAAGTCCAGCTGAACTTTCATAAAAGTACGTCTGAAAAAATCCAGCCGGCATTTCTGGCAAAAATATGGCCTCTATAAAGTTCAGCTGGACTTTAAAAAGTCCGGCTGACTTTAAGAAGTCCAGCTGAACTCATAAAAGTTCAGCTGGACTTTAAAAAGTTCTGTTTGACCTTTAAAGATGACCTCAGCAGGGGTTGATCCACAAAAAATGAGGGGGGTCCACCCCTGCAGAACCCTCCCTCTCGATTACTGCTGCTTAGTTTTTCTTCAGATGGTGGATTCTTCTGATTTGATATGCATCCCTTGTTACAATCTGAAAATTAAAAAAAAAAAACAGATGGCATTATACATATACTGCTTATTTCTTTTTCTTTTTCTACTGTCTTACTATCAAAATCAAGAAACGGGGAATTGAGAAGCTAAATGCTTACTCCTAAAAATGTGAGGTTATACATGTAATTATCATGATTTATACATATTAAGACTAAATAAATTGAAAGTGCATAAAATAAAAGTAAAGCTTTGAAAATCACTCAAACTGAAATATTTTGCATAATTAAGTATTTAATGTAGTTTTTTTAATTCTTTTTACTCTTCAAAAATAAAAATTAAGCTATTTTTAATGTTGTAATCATTTCATCAATATGTTGAAGAAAAAAAGAGCATATCAGATTGTACTTACCAGAAATTATGCAATCCAAAAAACATGCAAACACCAATCTTCCTAAATTGAAATTGATGCCAGTCAGAAGGATCCATTTTCTCTAATAAAATGTGAAAAGAACTACTTCCAAACATTTGCTTTAATCCAATGTAAATTTCTCATTTTGTTTAAGAAAGAAGACACATCTTCCTGTTTATTCCAAATTCAAATTTTGTTGTATTGCAGTACATGAGGTTGTTTGAGGAGCTGTGAAAATTTGTCTTCTTATGACTTCTTGCATATGTCTTAATTTTGAATATGTGATATATTAAAAAAAAGAAAATCAATTATTAATTTGTTCAATTATGAAATGTTTAATAAAAGTGATAGTTATTGCAGATATATGTATTTAGAAATGTGTTATCCTTCAAATGGCCTCATGATCAACCTCTGTGTAGATGCTACTTCCTGTGACCTGTCCAGACTGAGGTTAATTGAAAACAGATGGCACTCTCTACAAGACTACTGCTATTAAATCACTGTTATGGCTCAAGTTTCTAATTGATATTAAAGAATGATGATAATTATTTATTTTATGCATTCATCTTATTAAATATAAATATACTAGAAAATGTATAAATTTAACCTATTAATAGATGTAATTTTGCTAGGGGTTTTATTTCATGAAAAAGTAAAAATGTTAAATAATTGTTGAAAACATTAACTGGGATATAATTCAATCAAAATTATATCACCTATATTAAATTTCAACTTTCCATTTACAGTCTATTTTAGATGTTTTATAATGGAAATGAAAATTTTAGGGGAAAAGATCACATCTTATAGTTTGATCTTAAAGTATATTGTAAAAAAATATGATATCATTATTATAACTTGCAAATTTTCATTTATAACTCTTTTCCATTTTGAAAGAAATTGTTCCTTTCAAAGAACAGAATCCTAGTGACAAAACTTTTTATTTCTTTTTTTAGGGCAGATTTGGCTGATGAATATTTTCTAAGTCTTAATTCCTGCTCATAAATGACTGTAAAATTTTCTAAGACAAAAATCCTGCTGATCATTCTACAGAAAGAATAATTTCCCTCAAAAGTCCAGCCGTGTTTATTTTCTTGTCAGAATTACAAAAAGTGCGGTTGGACTTTTAAGAAAATACCGGCTGGCAAATAACCGAAGTATAAGAAAAAGTACGTGTACGGCTCATGTCAGACTGGACTTTTCAAAGTCAAACTGGAATACGTCTCAAGTCCAGCTGAAGTCCAGTTGAACTCCTGTTGAAATTTTCGTACGGGTAATAACAGTTGCATGTAATTGTGGTATTTATTTTACCAGCACGCCGAGTTTGGAGGACATATTTCCCAGCAGTTGATGGTATAGTGTTTATTGTTGACGGTTCGGACATTGAAAGACTTCCAGAGGCTAGAGCAGAAATAACTGTAAGTCATGTAATGCTGTAACACACGAAAAACACAGCGTTAAAAATCAGTAAATTGGATACTATTAGCACATAAAATCCAGTGTTTATAAAGATCTGAAATGCTTACAATAATTAACAATCTTACATTTTAAACTTCATTTTTTCTGAAATCTATCAAAAAAAGTGTACATCTTTTCACATAGCACGGAGGGTCCTAAGAAACTGTTGTTACAGTAGAGACCAGTAAACATAACGCAGGAAGTCGGGAACCTGTTGTTCAGTGGTTGTCGTTTGTTGATGTAATGATAAGTGTTTCACGTTTTCGTTTTTTTTATATAGATCAGACGGTTGGTTTTTTTGTTTAATTATTTTACTCTAGATTTTTTGGGGCCCCTTATAGCTTGCTGTTCGGTGTGAGCAAAGGCTCCGTGTTGAAGACCATACTTTGACATATAATCGTTTACATTTTACCCATGTATGACTTGGATGGAGGGCTGTCTCTTGGCTCTCATAATAAATCTTCTTATTTCTATATAAAACTCTGTTTGCCAATGTGCTGACACTCGTACGTTGAAAGAAAAGCAAACAACAGAGTCAATAGATAGATTTAGTTAGTAATTATGGATATACATTATGATTAATGAGTGTATAGTATCGGAAATACATATTGAATGTCTTATATGTAATATTTTCGTTTGAATCCGCATAACAAGGTTTAGTTTTTCGCGAAAAAGTTAATTTCTATGTAGAATAGTTAATTATAATAATCAGGTTCACTTTTTATTTAGGGTATTCTAACAGATGAGATGGTATCCGATGTACCGATCCTTATACTTGGTAACAAAATAGACAGACGTGGTTGCTATGGTAAAGAACAACTTATCCAAAAGCTTGGAATAAATATGTACTTATCGGAAAACGTAAGTTTGAGTTTGATATTACAGTAAGGATGATAAAACAGACAGAAAACTATAGGTGTCTTTACGTTTTGTGTGATCTCTCATTGACGTACCTTAATATCTTATTAATATTCGTGGGGTATCAATTTTCGAGGATTTGGTGGATGGGCAGGGGAAACAATAACCTAAATACTCAATTACAGCATAAATTTTCTTAACATTTTCTTTGTCTCGTTTATGTCCTGCCCAGTAAAACAAATAAATTTGACCTATAATGGTTTTTCTTTTACAAATTGTGACTTGGATGGAGAGTTATCTCATTGGCACTCATACCACATCTTCTTACACCTCAATTCACAAATTCTCCATTTATAGGTAAATACAGAAGATAAATCCAGCACCAGACCATGTACCTTAGTAATGAGCAGTGTTGTACAACAGATTGGATATGGTGATGGTTTTAGATGGATGGCCAAATAGATACAGGACAATGACCGAACTAACTGACCAGACCATGTACCTTAGTAATGAATAGTGTTGTACAACACATTGGATATGGTGATTGCTTTAGATGGATGGCTAAACAGATACAGATTGTGGAGAGGGCTTACATAGGCTATGCCTGCTGCCCAATTCAATTCAATTTATTTGAATAAAATTTTGTTTAAACTAAACAGATACAGGAAACGACAGAACCAACTGACCAGACCATTTGTATATCTATATTGTTGATTTATGAAATCGTATTATTTAGTTGTTAATACTCATTCTCTGTAACCACTTAAACTTTTTCGGCACGCATAGTCACTGATCTTTCTAAAAGTTGCCTGATATGTAGATCCTATTAGACTAGTCAGAAAAATAATGCCAACCGATATTTATATTGGTTGGTAACCATGGTAACAGCGGAGAAAGTACCGATTTTGGAGAGAAATACAATATTTGGTGTAGTGCTGTGAAACCATGCGGCTACATCTATTAAAAAGAAACATAAAAACAATTAATTTCATTCTTGTTTTAGTCAAAAATCAAAAAAAGTTATGGGTAATTTACCTAGAAACATGTGAAATTAATTTCTAAAAAATGGTCATCGTGCAGTATTCCTCACAATACGAATTATCTCCCTTTGGTGGGTTACACTAATTACTGGACCAAAATAAAAATGCTAATAACTGTTTTATTTCTCAAAGGTTTCATGTCAGATTTGAATTGTAATAAATTAAGACCATTTAAAACATAAATATAAGAAAAAAATATTTGAAAACTTTTTTAAATATTCATAAAACTTGACCTGACCAACACTGACAATGATAGGACTAAGTGAAAATTCTAAGAACTTTTTTCTTTCTTAAAAGATTTATGTTAAACTTGAAATTATAATGAAATTTTATTATTTAATATATAAATATAGGAAAAATTTCCCAAAAAGTGACTTTCTAACGGTTGACAATGACCTAACCAATGAAGCTTTCTGTGTTAATTCACGGTATATTATAAAAAATAAAAACAGGAAAAATATATGTTTTTGGGTAAAACACCTGACTTTACCAACGTTGACTGTGTCCTGTTTGTTGTACTTCCTAATACGGTATGGTATGTATATCTTATAGGATTTGCTTACAATTTATTAAAAAAAACAACAGTAAGATTAAATGGTAAAGTCATTATCAAATAATAATAAAAACCTGGGGGAAAACAGTTTATGGTTCTGTGACGAGCATGGGTTATCTAAACTTTTTATAATATTGAGTATTATATTGTATTTTACTGTGTTGTAAATTATGTCGTATATTACCGGTTATAATTTGACACGTTTGATCACAAATATAGAGTAACACACACAATGTATGAAGAAGGCCATAAATACATGTAAGTTGATCAATCCAATATAATTATTTCCACGTCCTACTGAAGGCATGCCCGAGCCTTGTGCAGGATATCTTGTTAGTTTAATATTTTCATAACACACAAATACACATTTTGTGGACTACTTGAGGTATGCCTGACCCCCTGTATGCACAATGACAATATCTTGGTAGTTTTGAACGTTTTCATCAAGTATAAGTAAACATATTCGCGGATTTAACTTGAATTATGCCAGAGAGGCAGAGCCTTGTGTTAGTTTAAATGTTCCCGCAAGTCGTTAACTATTATGTTTAAATATCATTTGATATTTTCTTTTTATTTATAAATCAATGGTTCAATCTAAGTGTTTCTATAAATTTAATGCAATTTGATAGCCTATTACATAAAATTAGGTATAAAGTAATTTTTCCTGATCGTGATAACTGTCAAAATGTAGGACAGAAAATCACAGACAAAAAAGTGACATGTATAAACATTGAGTCCTGTTTCATAGTAAAAGCTTATTTTTGTTTGTTAAAAGGAAGACAGTATACTTATTTTGAGAAACATCTTTCAGTAATGGGCTTTCAGTGAAAATCAAATTGTATGTACATGTTTATAATTCTTTTAACGTTACCTTGTGTAAAGTTATATTGTCAATATTTTTTATTTGCTGCTAAAAATCCATAAAGATAATCGTGATTTTCTCAAATTTCAATAATCCAATACCTATTACTAATGTTAAACTTAAGAGAGTGCTACCTAAGTCAGATCCAGGGGGCCCTGAGGGCCTACCCTCTCTTTTCTTCGGAAACATTTGGTTGATTACATATGGAATCACTGAAGCATGTATGTAGCGGGCCCTCTCTTGAGGCAGTCAGTGGCACCCCTTATTTGAAATTTGTCTGGATGTTATACCCCTGCTCGTCATAAGACCCGAGGCCACCCGTTGATAGAGTTTCCTTGGGTCCATGTAGGGAAAAGAAACTTTTTGGAAAATCTCGAAAATTCCTCCCCTCCAGAACGGCAAACAAGAAATATGCCAGATGGATAGCAGGGACCATCGGGTCAACGGCCGACTTTACTCACCCTGGATGGTTACGCTATTAGTTTGCTAAAGAACCATTGCGTTGATTTTTTATGAGCTCCCTAGTTGACCAGTTGAAACTTCTGTCCTTGTCTAATTGATCCCCATTTTCATAGCAGTGATATTTCAAATATTCCGCCTTTATTCCAGCCTAGTACCCCTATTGCAGGGTCTTTCTGACTTTTTTTTATTTCAACTTCACTACAGCATCTGAATAATTATAGTTTAAGGAACTAACTTGTAAAAACCATTGTCCTTTGACACTGCATTTAATTGAAAAACTTACAGAAGAGAGATTGTGTATGAGAGATTTACTCTATTTTAAAGTGTTTTCCAAGTTTATGCATATAATTTATTGTTTCTATTGCAACACTATAAATAATCATGCATGGAATATTATTGATAATTCCCATATACAAGAAGATCTGGATAATGTAAACAAAAAAGTATATATATTCATTGATATATATGTATCGAGGATCATTAAAACGAATTTGCAAAAATCAGCACTCATCAATAATTTTGAAAATGGACTGCATGTTCCCTGGCAACGAATTCAATGGCAAATATTGCACAATTGAATATATATAATTTTTTGAATGATTGTATTAATTTTTTTTTAAGAAAGAATAATTGTTTTTCTTGTACACTTTTCATGATGATGAAAACATACTGAAATTTGTTCACAATCAGCACTTTTAACCAGATTAGAGAAAATGTGTTTGTTTCCTCCAAGTGGTTACACCTTTAAGGATTTAATATTCTTGCATACTCATTTATATGTACACATGTGTGTATACAGTGAAACTAAATAAGAGTTTTAGTTTTCCTACTTTTTTGCAAATTTAAGAAACTGAAACTTTTTTCAAAATTGTTTGAAACTTGTGTATCATTATTAAATTGTTGCAATAGCAACACAGTTAAAACTATAATACCATTATTTATGAATATGTTTAAAATTTAGATGATTACAATAATTTCTACAAATTTGATATTTATTTATTTCTTCTGACTTGCAAAATTAGGTTTTAAAACATTTTTTTTCAAAATTTTTCAAAATTTTTTTTTCTGAAAAAATGAAAACTAGGCATTTTGTATCCATGGTAACAAAAAAATGAGATATACTTCCCCATGACTTTTTCACATCATTGATCAGATAAGACTTTGGTTTTAATGAATTGATGGTTGACTCTAACTCAGGTGTCCGCAAATTTTTTTTGTGAGCATTTAAAAATGACCTCAAAAGGGTATTTTTTACCTAATGCAAACCACATAAAAAGGGGGGTGTATGTGATTATGATTGAAAATGAATATGAAAATATCAGTTATTTGATTACATTAATAAAATGCATATATTTAATAAAATCATAAAAAAAATTCTTTCTCTTAATCATTTATTATGAAAAATTATGTTGAAAATAGCCTTTTTTCGCTTAAATTCATAGATATTGAGAAGAGGTAAAACCGGTCATCGGTTGCTATGGCAACCAATGTGCTTAGCAACCAAAATTTTGCCATTTTTTGTTTGTTTCATCAAAACTAGTAAATGTGTGAAGTTTGAAGAAAATCCATGACCATGCGTGCCACACTCCCTATGTAAGAGTTGAAATGGTTACAGAGAACCAGTATTAAATATTTACATAATTGTGTTTATTTTTATCTGTTTTTTGTTGGTAATAAAAAATAAATCCGATATATATTTTAAAAATTATTTCAATCTAGTAGTAGGCTAACTTGTAACGTTTGGAGAAATTGGACATACATGTATAGTTTGAAAAATTGAAAACACATGTTTAGTTAAAAATATGAATTAACAGGTAGATGACAGCAAAATCAAATGAAAGCAATATCAAACTTTAACACATTTTTTTTACTGTGCTATAATCTGGATAATGCACAGCAAAGGTGTGCATTAACTACTTCTGATATACTGCACAGTTCAAATATATTTTTACCTTAAGGGGCGGTTCCTGGATTTTGAAAGGGGCGTTATCAGTCTATAAAAAAAAATCTCACCGAGTGAAGCGAGACAAAAAACCATATTGACGATTTTTTGCTAAAACACGATACTGTGTCCAATCCAAGGGTGTACGACCTATACGCCCCAACCCCGAATCCGCCATCTGCGATGAAATTACGACAAAGTTGAACTTTACACAAATATCATAGTTTGAAAATAGGAAAAAGGAAAGGTTCCTCATTCCTTTTTTGTATCTACCTAAGCTGAGACATAAAATATTGTATTATATGTTGTGTACAACGTAAATCTTAAATCAGTGTTTTAAAGTCAAAAAGATGGTTAAAACATGTTTTGGAAATATCTGCAAAAGAAGAAATAAATCTAAGAATATCCAAATAAAAGAAATATGATTTGGATTAGTTTTAGACTCAATGGATTTTATATCGACTTTTTGAATATCTATTCCAATAAAGTGACTATTTTTGGATCGAATTTAATGAAGATCATATTTAAGTTTGTATCAAAACAGGGGGGATTAGCTGGAGATCAAGCAGACTTCATTTAGGTGGACGTGTCTTAAAAAATAATACAGTAGATTAAAAGAAATTGGGGGGGAGGGGCAGTTAAAGATTGGAAAAAGAAACGTATTTTATTCAACATTTTAAATTTAGGTAATCTTCCTTCGACCTCGGTTCATCTTTCTCTAAGCATACCATTGAGGGAAAGCAATTGAAAAGCATTTCATCTAAACTCAATAACCCTTTCAGTTATGATATTTTTCATACACCGATTTGAAAGAAAAATTTGTCAAAATCTTAATCGTCACTTAGTCTGATTAAATTAAAATTTGGAATAAATTTAACAGAAACGATAAAAAATTACCATTTAATCGCAATTCAAGATAAAGTCTAAATATAAAAAAAAAAAATAATTCAAAACTTACCAAAGTCGTATTTCCCCTTTTCTTTACTCTACAAAAACTTTCCTAGGATCTGTAGATTGCAGAATATCGTCCACATTTCTAAAAAGTTCACGTAAATTGATTGCGTCATGTTTTTAAACAGTTATTGGCCAATCAAATCGGTATATAGGATTTGATATGCGTAGCTCGTGTGACCCTTAAACCCGATCTCCTAGGCAATTTGGGTTAATGAGGGTCACACGAGCCGTGCAGATTAAATCCTATAACCGACTTGCTTGTTCAATAACTATAACATATCACATATAGTGTAGCATTCTACTGTTTTCATTGGAGATTACGATCACGTGTTTCAAAGGTTAATTTACGTATCGAAAGCCTTGTTCCTATTTTTTTAATATATTGACGCTATGTTTTTATTCATATATGTATATTGACGGTCAATATGACAAAAATCAGATCATAGTTGCTAAATTTAGATTTAGGACGTCATGACGTCACACATAACAACCATGACAGCAGCACCACAGCAGACGAAAAGAAATTTGCAAGTTTATCAGAAGAAGATATCAAAATGTTTATGTTTAACGCAGACGCTGTGAATACAAGAAAGCTAATGCAACAATCCATAAAGTTATTCAAAGAATATTGAAATCTTCAATGTTAAAATTAAGTGTCATGTTCCTAAAACATTATAAAATATTTTCATATTTTTTTTTATGTAATATAAAAATTAAGGACTTTCACGCAGTCAATACGTTATATATAATGACCTGTTATATTATATTGACTCTCGGACTTCGCCACGGTGAATATAAACTGAACATGACAATATATAACGTTTTGACCTCGTCAAAAGTTCATAACGGCGTTTTACATTTGCGCCGACCTGCTTTTCATTTGCGTCGATATTTTTCTTTCACTTGCGCTGATTTGATACTGTTGTGATGCACATGGTTCACCTGTTTTGTTTTACTAGGGTTCATCTTCTTATTTCTTTTACGATTTGACGGTAAAAGACGCATATCCATTACCCCGTATCGACAACTTATTGGAGCAATTGTCCGGAAATAAATGGTTCTCTACTTTAGATCTTTGTTCGGGATACTGGCAGGTGGAAATGTCAGAGAGAGAACGCCCAAAAACTGCACTTGCCAGCCGACGGGGACTGTTTCAATTTCGGCAGATGCCATTCGGTCTTGAATGTACACCAGCAACCTTCGAAAGATTAATGGAGAGAGTATTGGCGGGACTGCAGTGGAGTATTTGTCTAGTTTATCTGGACGATATAATTGTGGTCGGAAAGTCATTTGAGGAAATGCTCGAAAATCTGCGATCGGTTTTTGATCGGCTAAAGGGGGCTGGCCTAAAGCTCAAACCCAAAAAGTGCACACTATTTGCAAAGAAAGTTAACTTTCTGGGGCATGTCGTCACCGCAAAAGGGGTAGCCACGGACCCAGAAAAGATAAAGAGCATTAACGATTGGCCAATTCCAGTTAATGCGAGCGAATTATGTTCATTCTAGGGTCTCTGTGGATATTACCGGAGGGTACATAGAACATTTTGCAAAAAATCGCCAAATGTCTCCATCAAAAAGGACGGAAGTACTTATGGACAGAAGAATGCTAGGAAGCTTTTGAAGCCTTGGAAGGAAAACTAACTAAAGCACCCATTCTTGCACATCCAGACTTATCTAGACAATTTATCCTAGACACTGACGCGAGTAATAACGCTATCGGAGCTGTGCTATCACAGTAAATTGATGGTAAAGAGAGTGTCATTGCTTTTGGAAGCAGAACATTATCAAAAACAGAACGGAAATATTGTGTCACCAAAATAGAACTTTCAAAAGTTTTCGTCATTTTCTGTTTGGCCGGACATTCATCGTTCGAACCGACCACAGCTCATTGCAATAGTTGTTAAACTTCATACGCAGAGGGACAATTAGCAGGATGGCTTGAGGTGTTGAGTACGTATGCCATGAAAATAAAACACAGGCCAGGAAGTCAGCACCAGACTGCAGATGCGGTACGTAGGATACCTTGTAGACAGTGTGGATATAGCTCTAATGGGAAGGCACAACAACTTGTACAGACATTGTCTTCAAAGCCGGATGAATATGAAAGAGACACGGAGGACGACACAGAAATATCACTCAAACATCTTCAAGACAATGACAAAAATTTGCAAATTGTAAGACAATGGGTACATGATGAGCACAAGCCCTAACTTGAAAAATCACCTTCGACTTTGCATAGTGCACAGAGATTATAGCAAATGTAGAGTGATAGTGCCCCTTACAGAAAGACGTCGAATACTTAAGCAGTGCCATGATAACAAGACGTCAGGCCACCTTGGCATCAAGAAAACACTATCGGGAATTAAAGACAGGTTCTACTGGCCTGGTGTACGACCGGACATAGTAGCATATATAGCCGGTTGTGAAGTCTGTGCCACGAGAAAAGGTCCGAATAAACGGCAAAGGGCTCCTATGTAGTTGCAGAAATCGGGTTACCCAATGGAAAGGATTGATATGGATATATTGGGAGAACTACCCGAAACCGAGAGAGGACAAAAGTATATCCTTGTCATTAGCAAATGGACTGAAAGCTTTCTAATGCCTAACATGCTTGCGTCAACTGTAGCCAATATATTAGTAGCAGAGGTTATTACGCGTTTTGGAGTGCCTTCTGTAGTTCACTCTGACCAAGGTGCACAATTTGAAAGCGAAATATTTCAAGAAATGTGCTAGTTACTACAGATAGACAGGACTAGAACCCCGCCCTACCATCTGCAGTGTGACGGAATGGTAGAGAAATTTAATAGCACATTGGCAAAAATGTTGACTGCTTATGTTGATGAACACCATTCGAATTGGGATTGCTTACTGCCCTCCGTTACGATGGCATATAGATCAGCTCAACATGAGACCACAGGATGTACGCCTGATCGCATGATGTTAGGTCGCGAAGTTGCTACACCTGTGGACCTGATGTACGAGGTATCTGATTATTTAAAGAAAATTCCACAAAACAAATGGGCAGCGGAACATCAAGAACGATTGAAAAAAGATTACCACTTTGTCAGAAAAGACGTAGGACAGGAAATGGTGCGTCAGAAAAGTACTATGACAAACAGTTAAACTAGAGCAAGTTTTAGGAATGGCGACCAGGTATATGTATTCTTTTCCAATTTGAAAACTGGCCATTCTCCTAAATTCACATCCTACTGGCGTGGTCCTTTTAGAGTACTCAAAGAATACTCGGATGTGAATTATCCAATTAACTGTGGTAGGCGTGGTAGACCACAGGTTAATATATGACATAATGAAGTTGTGCAAGGGCCAACATCTGAGAGGAGAAACAGAGATGAGTGAAAACAAAAATCAAGAGGATACCTTTGTGCCAGAAAGTGTGTTGCCCGAAACTTTCAACGAGTAGCTTGATAATGCTGACAACATTGTTGATCAAAGTGATTCAAGGGATGAGTCAGACTACACAGGGCGTCCACGCAGGGTTACCAAGCAGCCGGCATGGCTGCATGATTTTGTTAGATAATGTGGATCTCATTGTTGTATACATATTCTTATCATGTATATAAATATATATATACAAAAATTTAAAAAAAATGAAAAGTGAAGGAATCACTATTTAAACGTTATTGTTTTGTATATTTTAATATGTATGTTCGTCGCATGGGGACGATATTTCCGTCAAAGAGTACCACGCTTTGTGCACGTTAAAGATCCCTCTCAACAAGCTCTTTGAGTGTTCCATAAGTAGCCGGTTGTGAGGCAAAATTATTTCATACCTGTTTTGGCTTTGATGTTTTCGGTGGTTTAAAATGTAACATTTAGCTTGTTGGTTTTAAAGGTTAAAAATTGGTGCTCAAAAATCTGTCAGCACGCATGTTTCAAATCAAGATGTAAAACGATATTAGGGTACTTAGGATAACGTTTATATATCTAAGTTTTTTTGCGGGGTTCGTGTTGTTTATTCTTTACTTTTCTATGTTATGTCATGTGTACTATTGTTTGTCTGTTTGTCTTTTTCATTTTTAGCCATGGCGTTGTCAGTTTATTTTCGATTTATGAGTTTGACTGTCCCTTTGGTTTCTTTCGTCCTACTTGTTTTAATTAAAATAATAAAAATGGAATTATCATTAGTCCATTACGTTAACTGGTAAAATGTGGTCTCAAACTTTCATTTGTCGTTATCAAGATAAAACTTGATAAAGATTGAATAGAAACAAAAAATTGAGAAAAACTAACGAATCCCCAGAATCGTTGAGATGCGTAAAATGCAGAAATAAGATGCTTAAAAGTTTTAATTCTTTTCAGTGATGTGGACGACTTTAAAAGAATAGTTATATGTTTGGACGTGACGTCTGTGATGCGGGATATGCATTTGCAATAGCAATAAGTGAAATACTAATACAGGGTCAGAGATAAAATGTCTCTATAGAGACTGAATGATGAGTGTTACAGTCAGAGATAAAATAAAGAATTTCTATTTCCAGTAAATAAATTAAGGTACTTATAATGAAACCAAAGCAATAATAAAAGACAACTTGACACCAGACAGTTATTTTTCTCTTGTGAATTGTTTTATATTTGTCGTTTCGGGGCATTTCATAGCTTACTTCGGGGTATAGGTTTTGCTCATGTTTTAAGACCGTACTTTGACATATTGTTGTTCAATTCATTTCGATGTCATTTGGTACCTGCTGAAGAGTTGTCTGATTGTCAATCTCATCCCAACTTCCTTATGTTTATGAAAACGCACTAATCAGAAATTCTGTATTTTCGCCAAACGGGCGTTTCGTCTAAAAAAGACTCATAAGTGACACTCGAATCAAAAACCAAATTTAAAAGACCAAATAAAGAACGAAGTTGAAGAGCATCGAGGACCATAAATTCCTAAAATATTTGCCTAATACAGCTGAGGTAATCTATATCTGAGGTAGAATATCTTGCGTTGTATTTCAAAAATTGAAAGTTTTGTAAACAGTTAATCTATAATTAATACCATATCAATGATAATTCATGTCGACACAGAAGTGCTGACTACTGGGCTGGTGATACCATCGGGGAAATAAATCTCCACCAGCAGTGGCATCGACCCAGTGGTTGTTAATAAACTCATCATAGATGTCAGGATTGAAACTTTGTATTTGCGTCAGATGCGCGTTTCGTCTACATAAAACTCATAAGTAAACACGAGAAATTGAGAAGAAATTTACAGGCTCTAATTGGGTGTGTAAAATGCAGAAATTATATGTTATATCGAAACCCTTCATAAATGATTCTAATGCAACAAATTTGTAACGTTCATTTTGATTGGATAACGTCACATATTTACATGGCATCAATTGACAATTGATGCTATGGGACGTACGCGCAAGCGCAGACGGCATATGGAAAACTTTAAATACATGTTTTAACGTTGTTTTCAGTCAGTTTTATTAGAATGGAGATAATAATATTATATTTTAAGCTCCGACGGTATCAATTGGGGATTTGGTGGTCGCAAATACCCGTTTACTGTCTCCGCTAACGCGTCACCAGTAAACTTAATTTGCGACCATCAAATCCCAAATTGATGCCGTCGGAGCTTAAAATACAATACAGTTATCTCCTAGATATGCGTCCTTAGAATAATTTTATTGATATTACACTATTTACAGACACAGTGAGTAATATTTTTTGTGGTATGAAGAATCAGTGCAAGTTTTTGGGAATTTCTTCAATTTATTTTCAAGACGTTAAGGCAATCTGTAATTGTAAGACGTTGTGTACGATGTTGCTACTACTTAGCTTTACACGACGTTCCTCAAAATATGGCGATTTCGACGATTTCAAAGAACGTTTCGGGCGTTTAAGCATATAACTGATGAGGTCAATTGACTGTTGTGAATTTGGTAACCGATTTCGGTTTGTCTGAAGATGCATAGTTTTACAAATAAAACTCAAAGTGGTCGTATAGATATTTTTTTAATGAATATTCATTTACATGAGTTATTAGTCTTTACAGGCAATAATTCGCATAAATGAATCATACATTAATTTCAAAATTTACATAGACTTATTTTTATATAAATTAGATTTTGAATTAATATCCTCCTATTATTTCATATTTATACATACTCCATTTGTTGCATTTCTTTCCGTTTCCGTTTCATTTCTATATTTTATCATTTTCCGATGCTTTCTGTGTCGCAAAATATCTAGGTACAGTATTTAACATTTGAGATTCATGTTTTATTCATTTCCGTATGTTGGTGGCATTATGTATATCCTTTGTTTGTTATAATCGCAGCAATGATTTTTCTTTATTTAATTTGATTACAGCCGATTGCATTGAATTTGTAGGCAAAGGTTATATCTGTGGCTCCGTATTGAAAGCCGTACATTGACCTATAATGGTTTACTTTTATAAATTGTTATTTGGATGGAGAGTTGTCTCATTGGCACTCACACCACATCTTCCTATATCTATTAGATTGCTTGCTAGCTGAACCGTGATGTCACCATTAGGGTAGGTAACTACCCTCGTTAAAGAGTAGACGAGTTCAACAGATAACCAATATATCTGTCTAAAGGACTAGGCTACTTCGAAAGGAGTAAAGTATACCTTACCTTATAATGACTTTTCGGTTCAGCTAGCAAGCATGCTAACCAAAGATATTAAACTAAAACTATTCCGTTGGAATACATTGGTTGTATTGTTACTTATACATGTACTTTTATTTTCATTCGAATTGAACTGGAAACAAATAATTTCGATATAAAATTAAAAACCAGAGCATAATACCAATTACGTTTTGCGAAAGTTGGGACAAAACGGCTATAATTTTTGAAACGATCTAAATACCTTGTTGCCTAACGAAACAAGTTTTACTCACTATATTGTTTAAAAAGAAAAACAGAAAACTTTTACAATCTCAATTTTAAAGAAAATACAGCGTGTTTTCGTTACGACATGATGGTTATTCTTTTTGAATTAATTGCAATAAAAAGTATACGCATGGTTTCCGGGAAGAAATTATTTTGAACCAGGAGAAAAGTAAAAAAAACAACATTCAAAATATAATAAATATTTTTCCTCCCGGCTTTTTCAATTTCGCGGTATAAATGCGCGAAACCGAAATATACTTACATTGTATATGCGTGGACATTTTTCAGACCGATTTAAAAAAATAACATGATTACGGTTTCAGTGATATTGATTTTGCTCTAACACGCGAATAACTATAACTATAGCAATACTCTTGTGAAGTTAAACGATGATCGAAAAAAAAAAACCATAGGGAAGAAACAGAACTCCGATTTTATGCACACAGAATGTAAGGTTGTACATAACGTTTTTCCGTACAAATGGGATAATTTAGGGTTATAATATTAATTCCTGGAATTGTAAATTCCGGTTCTTTTTTTCTTTCTTTTTCAAGTCTAATGTAATGAATTCAACCAGAAATAACTATATATATATATTTTATCGAACTGACAATTCTACGTATTTATTTTTATGCTAATCTTATCTGATTATTATTAAAAAAATACAAATAACTATTAAAACACATTAGACAGAATACATATCAATACTATTATAACAAGTATGCATAACAATCAGCAAATCAGCAAAATGTATAAAATCAAAGTTCACATATTTTCCAAACAAATTAGATGTTTTGTTCTAACGTTTTACAATAAGACAGTAATATTGTAAAGTCTTCAAACTACGTTAGTTTCAAATTCTTTATTAATATGCTTCATCGTTGCAGATAAACTCATAATACATATAGTAAAAAGCTACAAATAGAAAAAATAAAAATCATAAACTCAAATGCCGTAATTCACCAAAAAATTACAAGAAAATAAACAATTGTCAAAATGACACTCATTGACCTCCATACATTTATTTTTGAGCATAAAAATTTCTTTGAATAATTATAAGTTCAAAACATAAACAAACATGAACTAAATAGCGAAATTAACGTAAAACAACTTTGGCATTAATTGCATTTTATAAAGTGAAAAATTATAAAAATAGAAATACAGGTGTAAAGATGGCACTAACGGCGTTCCATAGATTTTTTACCCGATAGCAACTCTGTACTACTAAAAAGTTAATTATCTTAAATTTAATAAGAAAAATACAAATGCGAGAATAATATTTCAACTTTAACGCTAAAATAACTAATTATTATAAAATAAACGGCGTACATAATGCAAAACATACAAAATGTTGATGTAAACAAACATGACCTGTGTGCACGTTAATCGGCAGTTCAAACAAAGAAAACGTAGATAATTAATTGCTTAAACTTATTAAAAATATGAAATATTTACTTAAAGTTATAAAATAAAATAATACAAAAATTAACTCACACTGTAGTTTACAAAAGATTGCACGAAAATCGAAAATATCGAAAGCGAAACACAATCTTTCTTCACAATGCCATGTGGGAATCTCAATGAAACTGATAAGAAATAACACGTGTATCAAACAGTAAAAGCACGTGCAAAAATGCGGGAAATTCGAATTATCAAAAATAAGTATATCAATATAAAGTTTTGGTAACATGACAAATATTTAAAAAATGTCAACTTCGAAATCAACAATTTACCTCGTTTGATTCCGTGTTGGTTAATGTAATCTTTTACTTGACCATTAGTGTAGATAGGTTCCCCAATGTATCCAAAATGTAGTGGTTAAAATAAAGTGTGACATAGAAACGAAATTATGACTTTGCTCACATAACAATTATTTTAATACTGCAGCTAGTTGTGTTTAATTCCTAAATGTAGTAACACATTTATATTTTGTGTAATGTCAATTTCATCATGCAACACTTTCTCCACAATCAGGGGTTCATTAAGGGATGCAAATAAGTTTGACATTTGTGTTACGATTGAAAAACCCATCAATGTATTGATTAAAGTTGCAGTATGCTACAACTTTAGGTCAAGGTCATAAAAAATATAAGCTGTTTTATTTTCGGCATAACACTGGGGAAGGACTCGGAAAACCCTCCCTCTTTTCCAGATTCTCAGACTCATGAATTGATGACCTTTCAACAATTATTCAGTTATGTATAGACATGATATCACTTGCAGTTACTGACAGCTGGTGCAATGCCAATACCAAGTAATAAAAAAAATCATGCGCTAAGACATAAATCAGTATCAAGACAAAAAAAAAAAAAAAAAAAAATAATATTACTGATGCATCATTGACATGCACATAAAATAAGTAAATTTTATTCTGATTCACCACGTCAGTAAACATGAGCTTTGTAAAGGTCTCATCCGACTTATTATTAAAAAATTCAAATATCTATAAAAAAACACATTAGACAGAATACATATCAATACTATTATCACAAGTATGCATAACAATCAGCAAATCAGCAAAATGTATAAAATCAAAGTTCACATATTTTCTCAACAAATGACATGTTTTGCTCTAACATTGTACAATAAGACAATTAACATTTAAAAAATGTCAACTTCGAAATCAACAAATTAACTCGTTTGATTCCGTGTTGGTTAATGTAATCTTTTTTTTGACCGTTAGTGTAGATAGGTTCCCCAATGTATTTAAAATGTAGTGATTACAATTAAGTGTGACATAGAAACGAAATTATGACTTTGCTCACATAACAATTATTTTAATACTGCAGCTAGTTATGTTTATTTCCTAAATATAGTAACACATTTATATTTTGTGTAATATCAATTTCATCATGCAACACTTTCTCCACAATCAGGGGTTCATTAAGGGATGCAAATAAGTTTTACATTTGTGTTACGATTGAAAAAGCCATAAATGTATTAATTTAAGTTGCAGTATGCTACAACATTAGGTCAAGGTCATAAAAATACATGCTGTTTTGTATTCGGCATAACACTGGGGAAGGACTCTGTAAAACCTCCCTCTTTCCCAGTTTCTAAGCCTCATGAATTGATGACCTTTCAACAATTATTCGATTATGTATAGACATAATAGTACTCGCAGTTACTGCCAGCTGGTGCAAAGTCAATAACAACTAATAAAAAAGCATGCGCTAAGACATAAATCGGTATATAAAGACAAAAAATAAAAAAATAATAATAATACTGATGCATCATTGACTTGCACACAAAATATGTAAATTTTATTATGATTCTCCACGTCAGTAAACATGAGCTCTGTAAAGGTCTTCTCCGACTTATTATTAAAAAATTCAAATATCTATAAAAAACACATTAGACAGAATACATATCAATACTATTATAACAAGTATGCATAACAATCAGCAAATCAGCAAAATGTATAAAATCAAAGTTCACATGTTTTCTCAACAAATGACATGTTTTGCTCTAACATTGTACAATAAGACAGTAACATTTAAAAAATGTCAACTTCGAAATCAACAATTTAACTCGTTTGATTCCGTGTTGTATATGTAATCTTTTACTTGACCGTTAGTGTAGATAGGTTCCGCAATGTATCCAAAGTGTAGTGGTTTAAATTAAGTGTGACATAATAACAAAATTTTGACCTTGGTCACATAAAAATCATTTTTATGCTGCAACCAGTTGTGTTTATTTACTAAATGTAGTTACACATTTATATTTTGTGTAATATCAATTTCATCATGCACCACTTTCTGCAAAATCAGGGTTCATTAAGGGATGCAAATAAGTTTGACATTTGTGTTACGATTTAAAAATTAATGAATGTATTAATTTACAGTATGAAACAATAATAGGTCAAAGTCATAAAAATACATGCTGTTTTGTATTCGGCATAACACTGGGGAAGGACTCTGTAAAACCTCCTCTTTCCCAGTTTCTAAGCCTTATGAATTGATGACCTTTCAACAATTATTCAGTTATGTATAGACATGATAGCACTCGCAGTTACTGCCAGCTGGTGCAAAGTCAATAACAAGTAATAAAAAAATCATGCGCTAGGACATAAATCGGTATAAAGAAAAAAAAAAAGAAAAAAAAATAATATTACTGATGCATCATTGACTTGCACATAAAATAAGTAAATTTTATTTTGATTCTCAACGTCAGTAAACATGAGCTCTGTAAAGGTCTTATCCGACTTATCATTAAAAAATTCAAATATCTGTAAAAAACACATTAGACAGAATACATATCAATACTATTATAACAAGTATGCATAGCAATCAGTAAATCAGCAAAATGTATAAAATTAAAGTTCACATATTTTTCCAACAAAATAGATGTTTTGTTCTAACGTTTTACAATAAGACAGTAATATTTAAAAAATGTCAACTTCGAAATCAACAATTTCACTCGTTTGATTCCGTTTTGATTGATGATATCTTTTACTTAACCGTTAGTGTAGATAGGTTCCTCAATGTATCCAAAATGTTGTGGTTTAAATTAAGTGTAACATAAAAACGAAATTATGACTTTGCTCACATAAAAATAACTTTTATACTGCAACTAGTTGTGTTTATTTCCTAAATGTAGTAACACATTTATAATTTGTGTAATGTCAATCGCATCATGCAACACTTTCTCCACAATGAGGGGTTCATTAAGGGATGCAAATAAGTTTGACATTTGTGTTACGATTAAAAAAAGTCATCAATGTATAACTTCAAATTGCAGTATGGAACAATATTAGGTCAAAGTCATAAAAATATAAACTGTTTTATTTTCGGCATTACACTGGGAAAGGGCTTGGTAAAACCTCGCTCTTTCCAAGTTTTTCAGCCGCAGTAATTAATGACCTTTCATCAATTATTCAATTATGTATAGACATGATAGTATACTCGCAGTTACTGATAGCTGGCCTAAGCCAATAACAACAAATAATAATATCATGCGCTATGGCATAAATCGGTATAAAGACAAATAAAATATAAAGAATAATGTTACTGATGTATCATTGACTTTCACATAAAATAAGTAAATTTTATTCTGATTCTCAACTTCAGTAAACATGAGCTCTGTAAAGGCCTTATCCGACTTATTATTAAAAAAAATCAAATATCTATAAAAAAAAACACAACACATTAGACAGAATACATATCAATACTATAATAACAAGTATGCATAACAATCAGCAAATCAGCAAAATGTATAAAATCAAAGTTCACATATTTTCTCAACAAATGACATGTTTTGCTCTAACATTGTACAATAAGACAGTAACATTTAAAAACTGTCCACTTCGAAATCAACAACTTTACTCGTTTGACTCCGTTTTGATTGAATATCTTTTACTTGACCGTTAGTGTAGATAGGTTCCTGAATGTATTCAAAATGTAGTGGTTAAAATTAAGTGTAACATAGAAACGAAATTATGACTTTGATCACATAAAAAAAACTTTTATACTGCAACTAGTAGTTTTTATTTCCTAAATGTAGTAACACATTTATATTGTGTGTAATGTCAATCGCATCATGCAACACTTTCTCCACAATCAGGGGTTCATTAAGGGATGCAAATAAGTTTGACATTTGTGTTACGATTGAAAAAAGCCATCAATGTATAACTTCAAATCGCAGTATGAAACAATATTAGGTCAAAGTCATCAAAAATATAAACTGCTTTATTTTCGGCATATCACTGGGGAAGGGCTTGGTAAAACCACGCTCTTTCCCAGTTTTTCATCCGCAGTAATTGATGACCTATCAATAATTATTCAATTATGTATAGACATGATAGTATACTCGCAGTTACTGACAGCTGGCGCAAAGCCAATAACAACTAATATTATAATATTGCGCTAAGACATTAATCGGTATAAAGACAAATAAATATATAAAAAGTAATATACTGATGTATCATTGACTTGCACATAAAATAAGTAAATTTTATTCTGATTCTCAACGTCAGTAAACATGAGCTCTGCAAAGGTCTTATCCGATTTATAAAAAAAAATCAAATATCTATTAAAACACATTAGACAGAATACATAGAAACGTCGCACGATACTGGTGTCACCTAACGTTACACACTTGAAGACGTTAGCGAAACAAAAACTTTAGAAAACGCGTTTTAAAGTTTGCTCAAGTTCTTAAATAGATTTTAACGGATTTTATAAGCGATATACCTAAAGAAGTTTTAATTATATACTAGGTACATGTTTTTCTTATATAATAGATACTGAGCTTTTTATTTACAAATTAAAAAATAAAGTTTAAATTGAATTGAAATCATTTGAATAATATACATTTTAATTACAAGAGAAATTAATTTCTTTTTAATAAACATAGCACTGCAATTGCACTCATTTATGCAATCAAGAATGTCACGTCGAATGGACTACATTATAGTTGGACTATCTTATAGTAAGCATGACAGTGCCATTGAGTTCTGCACAATTGTATACATTGGTATGAGTGAGAATAACAGCTTTTTTCATTTCTATTTATTTGTACTGTAGCGGATGGGCCTTTCGATCAAAACAAAGTCAAGGAACACTTCAGTGCGAGGAAATCTTGCCCGTCCAATGAATTGGTAGAGCTTTTACCTAGAACATTAACAGTTTTCTTCACAATCAATCAAAAAATAGCCGTATACAGAATTGTCTGTGAATACCGCAACAATGACAATTAGACGTAAAATTTGTATATTTTGTAACTTAAGGTCAAAATCGCATGTGGGGACATTATATAGGACATTATAGTTTTATCTGATACCTCAAAATAGAGAGATTGTTATGTTCTTTTATCCCCTATACTTTTTTTTTAAGTAGCGAATACCACTGTATCAAATAAATATCATGCAAAAAACAGAAAAAACGTAACCCTATGTCAATTAGGTTTGAAGGGGGAAATTTGTCGGACATTGTTATTCAACTCGAATAAGAAGATTTTTTTTCAAAAAACCTGATAATTGCATTAGGTAAAAGTGTGAGCTTTGTACAAGATACTAGTATAAGATTTATTTACTTACGAGATGGTGATTGCTCTGTAATTCCCCTTTTTTGGGGAAATTTAGAAAAATTACGGCAAATTTCCGTGCATGGGACACATCATTTGTATCATCTTCATTCCTTTTCTAAAAAAAAATCAGTCTTTTCGAAGAAAAAAACCGACATTACATCATCGACCAATAGTGACGTGCTTGTTCTAGACAAAACTTTTATATCGGTTAGAGGATTTTTTTAAATGTTTTTACGATATTCAGAATTTTACAAAGCTTAAACTGTAACGCGGAACAATGAAATAATATTCAAAATTACAGGTTATATTGATTTTTAAAATGCAATATTCGGAATGTAGAAATTAACAGCTTTAGAATGAGATATAACACTTCAGATTATCAATTTTATTGTTTTTAAACAATGAGATGAATGTGTCTTGTCCACGATTTCACAAAAATAACACCAATATCCTGCGACGTTTCATAGCATAACTATAATAAAAAGTATGGATAACAATCAGCAAATCAGCAAAATGTATAAAATCAAAGTTCACATATTTTCTCAACAAATGACATATTTTGCTCTAACGTTGTACAATAAGACAGTAACATTTAAAAATGTCAACTTCGAAATCAACAATTTAACTCGTTTGATTCCGTGTTGGTTAATGTAATCTTTTACTTGACCGTTTGTGTAGATATGTTCTGCAATGTATCCAAAATGTAGTGGTTAAAATTAAGTGTGACATAGAAATGAAATTATGACTTTGCTCATATAAAAAATCATTTTTATTCTGCAACTAGTTGTGTTTATTTCCTAAATGTAGTAACACATTCATATTTTGTGTAATGTCAATTTCATCATGCAACACTTTCTCCACAATCAGGGGTTCATTAAGAGATGCAGATAAGTTTGACATTTGTGTTACGATTGAAAAAGCCATCAATGTATTAATTCAAGTTACAGTATGAAACAATATTAGGTCAAATTCATAAAATATAAACTGTTTTATATTCGGCATTACACTGGGGAAGGGCTCGGTATAACCTCTCACTTTCTCAGTTTCTCAGCGTCATAATTTGATGACCATTCAACAATTATTCAATTACATAGTTGAAATTGTGTATGGTTTGTGTTCTGATCCATTAGATGAACTGGATGTTTCCACGTCCCCAGGTTGGTTTGAAATCGTATGTAATGATACATTGGAGCTGTTCTGTAAAACATATGAACATTTATTTACAAAAGGGTAATATAATGCTTCTTTTTCACATTTTATAAGATTAATGTGTTTGCCATTTCATGAGGGCATCGTTGCATGTCTATCTGCTGACAGACGAATACAACCTAAATAATCGCAAGTTGAAATGTATTTGAAAAAAAACCCAAACCGATAGGTAATAAAAGAAAAACGATAATAACTCCAACATACTATAAAAATCAAACGTCACGAACCAACAGACCGAGTGAACAAAACAACATATGTCATATTCCTGACTTAGTGCAGGCATTTTCTGAACATTTTGGTCGGCTAAATAAAGGCTACAATAGTATAATGCTGGTCAATAGTAACATTGATTAAGCGAATAAAGAAAGAATAATCAGGATAGAAAAATACATACATAATTAATATATAATAGTACATTACAATATGTAAACCACAGATTAACCATGGACACTTTCCAGACACTGAACACCCAAACAGAACTATGATTCGTGCGTCACGTGAATTTTGAAAGCCACTAAAAGTTTCGTCACACGTAAATTTTCATAAGTAGATTAATATTAAATTGGTTTAAAGTTTGTAATGATGTTATTATTTGTGTTTTCTAACCACGTTGGTTTTCGTCCAAAACGAAAACAGTGTAAAGCGAATAAATCCTATACAAAACTTTCACCACAGAGTTAACTTGTAGAAAAACTGAGTTGATTTATTTAAAATACGGATTAAGGATTGTCTATTTTGTTACAAAACTTATTTCTTGATACTATATCTTATGATAATGAAGAGGCTTCTGTCTATGTCTGGTATGAATCCAGGATAGTTTAAGAAAGCTATTAAAATTTCAAAAACTTTAACCACACAGTTAATATTTGTGCACGTCACCGACGACATCGACCCTGACGACGCCGCCGAAAAATATATGTTCGCTATGTCTCGCTTTTGAGAAAAGTCGAAGACTCGACAAAAATAGCTTTTGTATATGTATAAACATGTAGATCAATTTCTAAAATTGTATAAACAACTGCTTCTTTGTCTATGCTGCCAGAACACTACACTACAACGTTACAGTGAGGATTATACATGCAACGACTATTTATCATGACTGTTTTAAATTAAACAGGTGATACTCTTGATGTTTACATAAAAAACAGAATAGCTGCTTTCAATTAATATAAAGGTTTATTTATCGATAATTTAACATGCAAATCATTGAAAATATGATTTCTGAATCCAATGCATTTCAGCGTAACCACCATCGCACTTCAGCGTAGCTATCAACAAGATAGCGTCATAATGCCATTATCGCACCTCGGTGTGTTCTAAAATATACGTTAAAACCATCGTACATTAGCATGACCTTCGCGGTTCAGAGTCGTACATGTTTTCTGATAGAATCAGTGTGTTTCTTCACAAAATAAGAATTGAGCATTTACGCAACTATCAGATTTTCTTTATTTATAACGATTTTCATAATTATTTACAAAAATTGCAATTTACCGCTCGGATCTATTTTGAGTCATGTCGGCCATCGTATTTGGCAGGCGAGGTCATCGAACACTTATCTTTAACCATATACCGCTTTGATGATTGTGGTTAAATTTAGTCCAATAGTTTCAGAGGAGAAGATTCATATCAAAGTTAACAGACTACGGACGACGGACATTGGATGACCAGAAATAATCATTTCGCCTTTTAGGACAGTTGAGTTTAAATGAGCTCTTACGCGACACGATATTTATTAAAACCAAATAACAACAAGAAGTAATTGTAACAGGATGCTGTTACGAAGTCTCCCAAACAAAGCTTCCATATTAATTTGACTTGTTTAATTGTCCCATACAAGAATATATATGATTTAGGGGTGGGGATCTTGACCGTTTACAAGTTTTCAAACAAGAGGGGATGGGTGACCCCCTAGGGACTTCCCTTTTATTTTATTTCATTTATTTTATTGTCCCCTACAAGAATATATATGGTTTAGAGGTGGGGATCTGGACCGTTTAAAAGATAATAGCACATTCTCAAATTGAATGGGGTGGGGGTGACCCCCAGGGACTTCCCTTTAATTTCATTCGATTTGTTTTATTGTCCCCTACAAGAATATATATGGTTTAGGGGTGGGGATCTGGACAGTTTATAGCACATTCTAAAATTGAACGGGGTGGGGGCGACCCCAAAGGGCCTTCTCTTTTACATCATTAAATTTGTTTTATCGTCCCATTCGAGAATATATATGGTTTAGGAGTGGGGATTTGGACCGTTTACAAGATATTAGCATATTCTCAAATTGAAGGGGGTGGGGATGATCCCGAGAGATTCCCCATATATCAGGTGATTTGTTTTATTGTCACTTGATCATTTCCGAAGACTGTGTGTGTTTTTCACTTAAAGTTTTCAAGTAATATTCATTTGAAAATTTTCGAAAAAAAATCCCATAGGGTTCTATAGTAAACCCCTCCCTTCTTTCAGCCCCAACATACCCCTTAATAGACCCCAATGCACAAACAAACGATTGATGGCTCACCTAGACATGTTAGTCTAACATTTTATGAAATCCCAAGTAAATCTGACAAGTGGTTTTGGAGAAATGCTGCGGACAAGTTCATTTTTTTAAAGTGGCGGAAAAAGAAAAAGAAAAAGAAAAAGAAGAATAATAAAAATAATTAAAAACCAATTGTTCAAAGAACAATTGAAGGTCTTTCAACTAATAAAGATCTATTTTGATATGAAAATATTAAAATTCAGTTAAAAATGTCAGTTCCTATGGCTTTATGATGTATAAATATGAATTTAAAGCAAAGGTCAAAATCTAGAACGTCCAATTAACCTTTGACCTTGACCTCAATTTCAAGGTCATAGACTAAACTTCTCGAATCAAAAGACACTAGTTCCTTAATATGTATGGTTCATGAGTAATATCACTTTACGCATAATTCTAAATATAAGAGGGGCGAAAACTCCCATTTATTGTCTACGCACCCTTGCAAACAAAATTTATAAGTTACGACATGTCGCAACTAACAATTTAGTAAAAATAATTTGTTGATATCTTATAAGGTTAATGAAAATAAGTGAAAATAAGCCAAAATCAAAATTTAGAATTTGACCTTGACCTTTAACCTTGACCTAATTTTCATTTTTTTGGACCAAGGATCTTAAATCAAAAGCCCCTTGGTCTCTATCACTTATGGTTTACCAGTTAGAAATGCATATCACCTATATCATATACAAAAGGGGGGATAACTCTCATATGGAGTCTCCGGATATCTTCGGTCAAAATTAATCAAATCATCCTGAGGATGTAACGAGCAATTTGATAAAATAAATTTGTCGGTTTCTTATACGGTTGCGAAGCCTTAGAGATAACAAGAAAAACAGTGTTCGGGGAGATAACTCTTACAAGGTAAAGTTTTTTGTTACGCGGTGTCAGTTTGAGAAGCGTATTAACTGTTTGATATCATATACCATATATCTAAGCGACATCTTGGGAAACAAAAAAACAGTGAAGGAAAAAAAAGTTGGCGGAAGAAAAAAAAAATAATAATAATAATTAAAAGCCAATTGTTCAGAGAACAATTGAAAGTCTTTCCACACTTAAGTAATTTGGATAAGAAGGTAGTTTCTTTATACTGATGCGATAAATGATGGTTTAATTATCTTTTTGAGTGATATAAGGGAGATAATATGCTACTTCTGGTGAATTGAATGTCACATCCGGTCTCATATGATAGCTTCTTTCACACCGATTCCAAAAATATATAGTTTCTATATACTTTTGTATGTAGAATGGGAGATAATTGGCCACTTCCGGTTTGTTGGAAGTCATTTTTAGTCTGCAGTAATCTGTTCATGTATCTATATGACAAAATATATGGATTCTGGTTACTTTTAGCTGAAAAAAAATTGCAAAAATAGCTACTTCCGGTTTTCTAAAGGTTACTTCCGGTAGCCATTTTTCAAGGTCATTTGTCATTTAACCTTTTGTATGAGGTCAAATGTCTTTATAATGAACTTAATTGAAGTTATAATCAAATAACTTCATATCAAGACATTTCAGGGGCACCAACTCCTATAAGAAGCCATTTAATTGTATAAGACTATATGTAATATATCTTCATTACAATAAAACTGACATTTTGCACTTGTTCTTTTATATGTATCTCTCAAAGTGTCGGAAAAAATGCAAAAACAAGCAAAAGTCACAATTGAGAACTTGACCTTGACCTTTGACCTTGACCTCATTTTCTAAGTTAGGACCCAGGGGACTCAAATAAAAACATTCCAGGGTTATACGGTTAACTGTTTATGAGTTAAATGAACATACCGACAAATTTATTTTGTAAAGGTAGATAACTCCTATAAAATTTCATCGAATCGCTTCGATCCAAATTAGCCAAAAATTCCTGAGGATGTATCGAACAGTTTGTAAAAAGAATTTTGTCGCTATCTTTTTTTGTTACGAAGAAGATGCACACAGAGGGTAAACAGTGAAAAGGGAGATAACTCTTACATAGAAAATGGATCGGCTTAGCAGGGTGAAATTTAAAAGCGCATAAACTATACGATACCATATGGGAAATATCTAAGCGACATATTGCGAAACAAACATTTTGCGCAAGAACAAAATTTGGCGGAAGAAAAAAAAAAAAAAAAAATAATAATAATAATAAATATAAAGCAATTGTTTTGAAAACAATTGTTAGGCAGTCTTTCCCCTCTGATGAATGGATAATTGATTTTTTTTTATTGATTGATTTGGAAAAGGGGGGGGGGGGTATTTGTTTATTTGTTTGTTTGTTTGCTTTGGTATGGGGTCTATATTATTATGTTACCGGAGAAGTTTCATGTTTAGTTTGGAAAGTTTTTATTTTATTTTAGGTACAGCGCGCGCGCCAGATTGAGGAGACACCACGTGACGCGGGTTTATATTAAGAAAAACTTAGTCTTTTTATTTCTTTTTAGATGGGGACGTTAAACAGACAACATCTATAGAGATGGAATGCACACAATGTAATTTCTTTTGTCATTGTAGGAAATTGACATTTTGATCACAGTTCACCAGCAGTGCATGTTTTGGATTTAATCGATCCGGTGTAACTTTAAAACACATTTAATGATTATTTTTTGATAATGTCCATTTTTCAGCACCTGTTTGTAACACAGCTTAGTATTTCAATCTCGGAGCGGACATTTTATTGTAGGTTTTTACTGAGATTTACGGACCTAGCAAGCGATTTTTACGGCATTGCCATTTTTTTTTTCTAGGAAAAGTCTTGAGAGATATCTGCAAAAAGTTTTTTTATGAACCTGCAGTACATGTATGCCCTGCTGACTGCAAATTTTCAGGTCGATTGGACTTGTAGTTTCAGAGAATATGTGGATTTTTTTTCAGAAGAGATGTAAGAACAATTAAAAACCAATTGTTCAGAGAACAATTGAAAGTCTTTCCACACCAAAGAAATTTTGATAAGAAGATAGTTTCTTTATACTGATGAGATAAAGAATGGTTTAATTATGTTTTTGAGTGATAAAAGGGAGATAATATGCTACTTCCGGTGAAATAAATGTCACTGTCGGTCTCATATGATAGCTTATTTCACACTGATTCCAAAAATATATAGTTTCTATATACTATTGTATGTAGAAGGGGAAATAATTGGCCACTTCCGGTTTGTTAGAAGTCATGTTTCGTCTCCAGTAATCAGTGTATGTATCTATATGACAAAATATATTGATTCTGGGTACTTTGAGATGAAAAAATTGCAAAAAAGGCTACTTCCGGTTTTCTCAAGGTCACTTCCGGTAGTCATTTTTCAAGGTCATTTATCACCTAACCTTTTGTAAAAAGTCAAATGCCTTTATAATGAACTTAGTTGAAGTTATAATCAAATAACCTCATATCAAGACATTTCAGGGGCACCAACTCCTATAAGATGCCATTAAATTGTATCAGACTAAATGTAGCATATCTTCATTACAATAAAGCAGACATTTTGCACTTGTTCTTTTATATGTATCTTTCAAAGTGTCGAAGAAAATGCAAAAACAAGCAAAAGTAACAATTGAGAACTTGACCTTGACCTTTGACCTTGACCTCATTTTCTATGTTAGGACCTAGTGGCCTCAAATAAAAACATTCCAGGGTTATACGGTTAACTGTTTATGAGTTAAAAAAACATATCGACAAATTTATTTTGTAAAGGTAGATAACTCCTATAAAATTTCATCGAATCGCTTCGATCCAAATTAGCCAAAAATTCCTGAGAATGTAACGAACAATTTGTAAAAGGAATTTTGTCGCTATCTTTTTTTGTTACGAAGGAGATGCACACAGATGATAAACAGTAAATAGGGAGATAACTCTTACAAAGAAAATGGTTCGGCTTAGCAGGGTGAAATTTAAAAGCGCATAACCTATACGATACAATATGAGAAATATCTAAGCGACATATTGCGAAACAAACATTTATCGCAAAAACAAAATTTGGCGGAAAAAAAAAAAAAATAATAATAATCAGAAGAAAAACAATAAGTCTTTCCACAGAAAAGTGGAAAGACTTAATAATAATTAAAAACCAATCGTTCAGAGAACCATTGATGGTCTTTCCACCAGTTTAGACCTTTTTTTTATATGAAAATATTAAAATTTGGTTTTAAATGTCAATTTTAGCGTCAAAGGACAGCTTATTGAATGCTTATTCCAAAAATATATGGTTTCTATAAAAAACAAAAATAGAAAAGGGAGATAATCTTTTACTTCCAGTTTAAAAAGTTTACTTTCGGTATTGTTTGATAGTTTACTTGACACTGATTCCAAAAATATATGGTTCTATATACTTTTACATTGATTTAGTGCAAAAAATAGCTACTTCCGGTTTACAAAAGGTCACTTCCGGTTGTGTTTTTTAAGGTCACATTGCTTACAACTTAATGCAAACAGTCCCATGGCTTTATCATGTGTACATATGAGGTAAAGGCAAAGGTCAAAATCTAGAACGTTTAATTAGCATATGACCTTGTGCTCAATTTCAAGGTCATAAACCAAGAACCTCAAATCAAAAGACTCTAGTCCTCTACTTTATATTGTTCATGAGTTATATTACCATACGTATGATATTAGATATAAAAAGGGGGAAAACTCGCGTCAAATGTCTACGTACCCTTTCGACTAAAATTTATGTGTTACTACATGTCGTAACTAACAATTTTATGAAAAGATTTTGTCAATATCTTATATGATTTCTGAAAAAAGAGATCACAAGCCAAAATCAAAATTTTAATCATGACCTTGACCTTTGACCTTGACCTCATTTTCATTTTTTTGGACCAAAGACCTCAAAACAAAAGACCCTAGGCCTCTAACACTTATGGTTTTCCAGTTAAAAATGCATATCACTTATATCAAATATAAAAGGGGAAATAACTCTCATATGGAGTCTCCGGATAGCTTCGGTCAAAATAAATCAAATCATCCTGAGGATATATCGAGCAATTTGGTAAAATAAATTTGTCGGTTTCTTATACGGTTGCGAATATTAAGCGATCACAAGAAAAACAGTGTTCGGGGAGATAACTCTTACATTGAAAAGATTTTGGTTACGCGGTGTCAGTTACAAAAGCGTAATAACTGTTCAATATCATGTACCATATGTCTAAGCGACATCTTGCGAAACAAAAAAACTGCGAAGGAAAAAAAAGTTGGCGGAAGAAAAAAAATAATAATAATTAAAAACCAATTGTTCAGAGAACAATTGAAGGTCTTTCAACTAATAAAGATCTATTTTGATATGAAAATATTAAAATTCAGTTGAAAATGTCAGTTCCTATGGCTTTATGATGAATAAATATGAATTTAGAGCAAAGGTCAAAATCTAGAACGTCCAATTAACCTTTGACCTTGACCTCAATTTCAAGGTCATAGACTAAACATCTCGAATCAAAAGACACTAGTTCCTTAAAATGTATAGTTTATGAGTAATATCACTTTACGCATAATTCTAAATATAAGAGGGGCGAAAACTCCCATTTATTGTCTACGCACCCTTGCAACCAAAATTTATAAGTTACGACATGTCGCAACTAACAATTTAGTAAAAATAATTTGTTGATATCTTATAAGGTTAATGAAAATAAGTGAAAATAAGCCAAAATCAAAATTTACAATTTGACCTTGACCTTTGACCTTGACCTAATTTTCATTTTTTTGGACCAAGGATCTTAAATCAAAGTACCCTAGGTCTCTATCACTTATGGTTTTCCAGTTTAAAATACATTTCAAAATTTCAAATACAAAAGGGGAAATAACTCTCATATGGAATCTCTATACGGCTTCGGTCAAAATAAAACAGCACATCCTGAGGATATAATGAGCAAGTTGCAAAAATAAATTTGTCGGTTTCTTATACGGTTGTGAAGATTACGCGATAACAAGAAAAACAGTGTTTGGGGAGATAACTCTTATATGGGAAAGATTTTGGTTATGTGGAGTCAGTTACAAAAGCGTAATAACTGTTCGATATTATATACCATATGTCTTAGCGACATCTTGCGAAACAAAAATACAGCGAAGGAAAAAAAAGTTGGCGGAAGAAAAAAAATAATAATAATAATAATCAGAACAAAACCAATAGGTCTTTCAACCGAAAAGGTTGAAAGACCTAATAATAATAATCAGAAGAAATCCAATAGGTCTTTCCACGGAAAAGTGGAAAGACCTAATAATTAAAAACCAATTGTTCAAAGAACAATTGAAGGTCTTTCAACTAATAAAGATCTATTTTGATACGAAAATATTAAAATTCAGTTGAAAATGTCAGTTCCTATGGCTTTATGATGTATAAATATGAATTTAAAGCAAAGGTCAAAATCTAGAACGTCCAATTAACCTTTGACCTTGACCTCAATTTCAAGGTCATAGACTAAACATCTCGAATCAAAAGACACTAGTTCCTTAATATGTATGGTTCATGAGTAATATCACTTTACGCATAATTGTAAATATAAGAGGGGCGAAAACTCCCGTTTATTGTCTACGCACCCTTGCAACCAAAATTTATAAGTTACGACATGTCGCAACTAACAATTTAGTACAAATAATTTGTCAATATCTTATAAGGTTAATGAAAATAAGTGAAAATAAGCCAAAATCAAAATTTAGAATTTGACCTTGACCTTTGACCTTGACCTAATTTTCATTTTTTTGGACCAAGGATCTTAAATCAAAAGACCCTAGGTCTCTATCACTCATGGTTCACCAGTTAGAAATGCATATAACCTATATCATATATAAAAGGGGGGATAACTCTCATATGGAGTCTCCGGATAGCTTCGGTCAAAATTAATCAAATCATCTTGAGGTTGTAACGAGCAATTTGGTAAAATAAATTTGACGGTTTCTTATACGGTTGCGAAGCCTTAGAGATAACAAGAAAAACAGTGTTCGGGGAGATAACTCTTACAAGGTAAAGGTTTTTGTTACGCGGTGTCAGTTTCAGAAGCGTATTAACTGTTCGATATCATATACCATATATCTAAGCGACATCTTGCGAAAAAAAAAACAGTGAAGGAAAAAAAAGTTGGCGGAAGAAAAAAAATAATAATAATAATAATAATAATAATAATTAAAAACCAATTGTTCAGAGAACAATTGAAGGTCTTTCCACCAGTAAATATCTATTTTGATATTAAAATATTAAAGATCAGTCTAAAATGTCAGTTCATATGGCTTTATGATGTACAGATATGAATTTTAAGCAAAGGTCATAATCTAGAACGTCAAATTTACCTATGACCTTGACCTCAATTTCAAGGTCACGAACTGAGGATCTCAAATCAAAAGACCCTAGGTCTCTAATATGAATGGTTAATAAGTTATATCACTTTACGCATAATTTTAGATATGATAGGGGCTAAAACTCCTGTTTATTGACTACGCACCCTTTCAACCAAAATTATTAAGTAATGACATGTCACAACTAACAATTTAGTAAAAATAATTTGTTGATATCTTATAAGGTAAATGAAAATTAGTGAAAATAAGCCAAAATCAAAAATTTAGAATATGACCTTGACCTTTGACCTTGACCTAATTTTCAATTTTTTGGACCAAGGATCTCAAATCAAAAGACCCTAGGTCTCTAATATGTATGGTTAATAAGTTATATCACTTTACGCATAGTTTTAGATGTGATAGGGGCTAAAACTCCCATTTATTGTCTACGTACCCTTTCAACCAAAATTATTATGTTACGACATGTCGCAACTAACAATTTAGTAAAAATAATTTGTCGATATCTTATAAGGTTGATGAAAATGAGTGAAAATAAGCAAAAATCAAAATTTAGAATATGACCTTGACCTTTGACCTTGACCTAATTTTCATTTTTTTGGACCAAGGACCTCAAATCAAAAGACCCTAGGTCTCTATCACTTATGGTTTACCAGTTAGAAATGCAAATTCTTATATCAAACATAAAAGGGGGGATAAGGCCAATTAAAATTAATTGATAGATTTTCATCCCCGCCCGCCCCTCTGAAATCGTCCCGCCCCAAATTTTTTTATTTTATAAAATTTACGATTTCCGGATTTCGTTCATTCCCGTTACCGGTAACCGTTAAAATTTCGTTTCATCCTCAAGCTTCCTGTTTCAAATTTCGGTTTTGTACCTAAAGTAAATCTAAAATCTAACAAAAATGATTAAGTCGACCTTTCCGCTGCTCTATGATGACAACACCATCTTCCGAGAGTAAAGATTGATAACGAGAATGACGTGAAATATTGGTGTTACGAGAAACACGCTGTTTCCAAGACTGCAAATCGCGGTATGTCACAAATTTCTGTGATTAGAAAACTGCGGACTTTTTTTATTGATGCAATGACTTTGTCTCAGGAAATTTAAACCGTAAATGATACACAAAGCGCAAGATTCGTGGAAACCATTGATACAGAAAACATGACTGGTTTAAAGATATTGAAACACATGCACGAACTTGTCAGATTTATTGAATTTAAAAAGTCGACTAACATCATGAACATATGCATTTTATTTATGCAAGCCCTTTGATTTTACCCATGGCTGTCTTTTTATGTTGACAAACAGCAAATGTCCCAATACACCCAAAAAGAGTCATTAAACAACAACTTTTTTTTTATTATAAAGTTCATGTTTTACATGATAATTATATTTTCATCTTGCATATATATAAAGTACCAACCCTATTATTTTCAACACTCTCTGAGTTTTCATTTTATTCTGTACTCATAATAATTGTGTTGCATACCAATGCATTTGCTTCATTGTATGGGAATACAAACCATTGTTTAGAAACCCAAATACATTTGGTGTAGGTAGTCTAACTGAAGAGAGTATTTCTCACACGTTTTCGTTGTTAAGTTTTTAAAGCCGCAATTGGATATATTCATTTAAGGATTGGAAAAATTATGTAAGATTCCTCATACTTGTGTATATAAAAAAGAAGATGTGGTAAGATTGCCAATGAGACAACTACATGTATCCACAAAAGACCAAAATGACACAGACATTAATAACTATAAGTCACTGTACAGCCTTAACAATACATGATATAAGCTTATTATTACACTTGCATATATGAAGAACTCGTCACAAAACATGCAAAAGGGTTTCATATGAAATAAAATTTAAAAAATAAAATCCTCCCACCCGCCCCATTTTTTTCAAAAATTTGGATGAAAATCTACTAATTAATTTTAGTTGGCCTAACTGTCATATGGAATCTATATACGGCTTCGGTCAAAATAAAACAGAACATCCTGAGGATATAACGAGCAATTTGGAAAAATAAATTTGTCGGTTTCTTATACGGTTGCGAAGCCTTAGAGATAACAAGAAAAACAGTGTTCGGGGAGATAACTCTTATTTGGGAAAGTATTCGGTTAAAACGAGTTGGTTTCAAAAGCGTACAAACTGTTCGATATCATATTCCAAAAATCTAAGCGACATCTTGCGAAACAAAAAAACAGCGAAGGAAAAAAATTAGGCGGAAGAAAAAAAAAAATAATAATAATCAGAAGAAATCCAATAGGTCTTTCCACGGAAAAGTGGAAAGACCTAATTAAAAACCAATTGTTCAGAGAACCATTGATGGTCTTTCCACCAGTAATGATTTTTTTTATATGAAAATATTAAAATTTGGTTTTAAATGTCAATTTCAGCGTCAAATGACAACTTATTGTACGCTGATTCCAAAAATATAAGGTTTTAAATACTTTTACAATAATTTATTACAAAAATTAGCTACTTCCGGTTTACAAAAGGTCACTTCCGGTTAGCTTTTTCAACGTCATACTGCTTGCAACCTAATGCAAAAAGTCTAATAGCTTTAACATGAATACATATGCGGTAAAAGCAAAGGTCAAAATCTAGAACGTTAAATTAACATATGACCTTGAGCTCAATTTCAAGGTCATAAACCAAGGACCTCAAATCAAAAGACTCTAGGTCTTTACTTTATATTGTTAATGAGTTATATTACCATACGACTGATATTAGATATAAAAGGGGGGAAAACTAACATCAAATGTTTACGTACCCTTTTGACTAAAATTTATGTGTAACTACATGTCGTGACTAACAATTGTGTGAAAATATTTTGTCGATATCTTATAAGATTTCTGAAAATGAGCAATAACAAGCCAAAGTCAAAATTTTGAACATGACCTTGACCTTTGACCTTGACCTCATTTTCATTTTTTTGAACCAAGGAACTCAAATCAAAAGACCCTAGGCCTATGTCACTTATCGTTTACCAGTTAGAAATGCAAATCAGTTATGTCATATACAAAAGGGGGGATAACTCTCATATGGAGTCTCCGGATAGCTTCGACTAAAATTATTCATTTCATCCTGAGGATATAACGAGCCATTTGGTAAAATAAATTTGTCGGTTTTATATACGGTTTCGACATATAAGTAATAACAAGAAAAACAGTGTTCGGGGAGATAACTCTTACATGGATAAGATTTTGGTTACGCGGTGTCAGTTTCAAAAGCGTATTAATTGTTCGATATAATATACCATATATCTAAGCGACATCTTGCGAAACAAAAAAATTGCGAAGGAACAAAAAGTTGGCGGAAAAAAAAAAAAATAATAATAATAATAATAATTAAAGTTCAATTCTTCTTGAATATTTGATAGGTCTTTCCTTCCATTTTCTTTTAATTATACTGTCATAAATAAATATATCATATATATTGATTGATAAATTTATTGATTAGTTGGTTGGTTGATTGGTTTATTAGTTAAACACTTGATATTGGGTCTCTTGAAACAGGCGAAAAAGAGAGACCTTGGATTCCGTATTAAACACATGAAACGGAAACATGCATTAATTAATGAAATAGATTGATTGATTGGTTGGTTAAACACATTGGTTGGTTAAACACGTTGCTTAAACACGTTGGTTAAACATGTTGGTTAAACACGTTGATTGGTTAAACACGTTGGAAAGGGTCAATTAAATCAGAAAAAAGAGACCTTGGATCCCGTATTAAACACATGAAACGGAAACATGCATTGATTGATTAGTTGGTTGGTTAAACACGTTGGTTGGTTAGTTAAACACGTTGGTTAAACATGTTAGTTAAACACGTTGGTTAAACACGTTGGTTAAACACGTTGGTTGGATAGGCTCAATTAAAACAAGCGAAAAAAAAACCTTGGATCCCGTATGAAACACATGAAACGGAAACATGAATTGATTGATTGGTTGGTTAAACACGTTGGTTTAACACGTTGGTTAAACACGTTGGTTTGACACGTTGGTTAAACACGTTGGTTAAACACGTTGGTTGGAAAGGCTGAATTAAAACAAGCGGGAAAAAAAACCTTGGATCCCGTATGTAACACATGAAACGGAAACATGCATTGATTGATTGGTTTGTTGGTTTGTTTAACACGTAGGTTGGTTAGTTAAACACGTTGGTTAAACACGTTGGTTTAACACGTTGGTTAAACACGTTGGTTAAACACGTTGGTTGGATAGGTTCAATTAAAACAAGCGAAAAAAAAAAACCTTGGATCCCGTATGAAACACATGAAACGGAAACATGCATTGATTGATTGGTTGGTTAAACACGTTGGTTGGATATTTAAACATGTTGGTTAAACACGTTGGTTTAACACGTTGGTTAAACACATTGGTTAAACACATTGGTTGGATAGGCTGAATTAAAACAAACGGGGGAAAAAACCTTGGATCCCGTATGAAACACATGAAACGGAAACATGCATTGATTGATTGTTTTGTTGGTTGGTTAAACACGTTGGTTGGTTAGTTAAACACGTTGGTTGGTTAGTTAAACACGTTGGTTAAACACGTTGGTTAAACACGTTGGTTGGATAGGCTGAATTATAACAAGCGGAAAAAAAACTTGGATCCCGTATGAAACGGAAACATGCATTGATTGATTGGTTTGTTGGTTGGTTAAACACGTTGGTTGGTTAGTTAAACACGTTGGCTAAACATGTTGGTTTAACACGTTGGTTAAACACGTTGGTTGGATAGTCTCAATTAAAACAAGCGAAAAAAAAACCTTGGATCCCGTATGAAACACATGAAACGGAAACATGCATTGATTGATTGGTTAGTTAAACACGTTGGTTGGTTAGTTAAACACGTTGGTTAAACATGTTGGTTTAACACGTTGGTTAAACACGTTGGTTAAACACGTTGGTTAAACACGTTGGTTGGATAGGCTGAATTAAAACAAGCGAAAAAAAAACCTTGGATCCCGTATGAAACACATGAAACGGAAACATGCATTGATTGATTGGTTGGTTGGTTGGTTGGTTAAACACATTGGTTAAACATGATGGTTTAACACGTTGGTTAAACACGTTGGTTAAACACGTTGGAAAGGGTCAATTAAAACAAGCGAAAAAAAGAGACCTTGGATCCCGTATTAAACACATGAAACGGAAACTTGCTTTGATTGATTGATTGATTGATTGATTGATTGATTGATTGATCGATTGATTGATTGATTGATTGATTGATTGATTGATTGATTGATTGATTGATTGATTGATTGATTGGAATTCAAACACACATAAAACTGTTCAAATAGTGCCAAAACACATAATTTGATGACCTTGACCTTTGACCTTGTGACCTTCGTCAAGGTCATTGCACCACAAGGTCATTGCAAAAGACCATATGGGTCAAGGACCTTTTGTTAAAGAGTTTTGCCTAAAAATGGCTTTTTAAAAACCATCAATGGGAGTTATGTCCCTTACATGATGGTAAAATCAGTATAGTCATAATGTAATAAAGTTGCCCCTTGAAGTACCAATCATTTTTCACTGCTTAATTTTTCTGTATCTATAACCGTTCAATAGTTATAGGGAAATGAAAAACTTTTGAAAATCTAAAATATGACCTTGACCTTTGACCTTGACCTATATTTTCTAGTTTTGGTCCAATGAACTCAAATCTGAAGATTTATATGCATATCGAAAATTTAAATATTCAAGGGGAAATAACTCCTTTAATAGGTCACTGGATCGCTTCGGTTAAAGTTATTTGAAGTTGTAACTTTTGGCAAGGAACATTTTAAAAAAAACCATTTGCCGCAAAGTCTTATAGTTTATGAGGAGTAGTGATAACAGTGTTTTTTGTAATTGGGGAGATAACTCCTATAAGGTAAACAGTAAACCTTGGTTATTCTAATACAAGATAGATATTATACCCCTGATACACGATACCAAAGATCATTCGGATATGTTGCGTACTTTTCTTGATTTTTGACTTTGAAAACGGACGAGGAAAAAGAATAATAATAATAATAATTAAACTGTCAATTGTTCTTGAACAATTGAGAGGTCTTTCCTTTTGTAATGTAAACTACATGTTCCAATAGACGTAGAATGTATTGAAAAGCTTTAAAACACACTGAAAATCCTTTAAATAAGGTAAAAAACACTAAATTCGCTATATGGGACATGACCTTGACCTTTGACCTTTTGACCTTTGTCAAGGTCATTAGTCCCCAATGATATTGCTGAAGACCCCATAGGTCTAGGACCTAGGTATAGTAAAAGCTGATTTTGTCTTTTTAGAAACCTAAAACAGGCTTTATGCCCCTTAAAAAAAGGTCAAATCTCTTCGGTCAAAATGTAACAAAGTTGCGCCATACTGACCCAAACATTTTCCACTATTTAAAACTTCTGTAAGTATAATGGTTTCAGAGATTATCCCATAACAAGGTGTCAGGTCAAAGGTCAAGGTCAACATACAAATTTGACCTTGAGGTATTTTACAAAGATACATGAATTGATGATGAATGGTGAAGATCCTAGGTGTCTACGACTTACGGTTTCTGAGTTTTGGTGGTCCACCGACACCGGTTAATTTTCATAGGGGCATAACCCTACCAATGAGTCGTTGAATCTTTTCGATCCAAATGTAACGAAGAACCGGGGTCAGGTCTTGAACAAATTTCACCCTTCGGTTTTTTTCTACCTATTACGGTTACGGTGTTGGAACGATAACAAGGTTTTTTGGTTTCGGAGGGATTACTCCGAACCGACAAAATATTTCGACTAACAGGGTGAGTTCCAGATAGATATTCATGACACCAATACAAAGTGTGAACATGAAAGCGACACGTCTTACGGTTAAGGCTGCTAACTTCGTCAAAGTTTGGCGGAACAAAAAGAATAATAATCAGAAGAAATACAGTAAGGTCTTTCCCTTTAGTAAAAGGAAAGACCTTAATTAAAAACCAATTGTTCAGAGAACAATTGAAGGTCTTTCCATCAAAACAATGTATTTTGATATGAAAAGTTGTGAAACTAAGTTTAAAATGTCATTTCAATCGTCAAATGATAGCTCCTAGTAAGCTGATTCCAAAAATATATTGTTTCCATACATTTTTTTTAAATAAGGGAGATAATTTGTTACTTCCGGTTTGAAAAATGTTACTTCCGATTATATTTGAATATTTACTTGACACTGATTCCAAAAATATCTGGTTCTATATACTTTTATATTAAAAAGTACAAAAAAATAGCTATTTCCGGTTTACAAAAGGTCACTTCCGGTTGTTTTTTACAAGGTTAAATGGTTTGATATCTTTTTCTAAAAGTTGTATATCTTTATCATGTATACATATAGAATAAAAGCAAAGGTCAAAATCTAGAACGTCAAATTAAGCTATGACCTTGAGATCAGTTTCAAGGTCATAAACCAAGGACCTCAAATCAAAAGACCATAGGTCTTTATTATATTTAGTTAATGAGTTATATCACCAAACGCGTATTTTTAAATACAAGAGGGGAGAAAACTCCCTTTTACATTCAACGTACGCTTGCAATCAAAATTTACATCTTACGACATGTCGCAACTAACAATTTAGTAAAAATAATTTGTTGATATCTTATACAGTCTTTGGATATAAGTGAAAATAAGCCAAATTCAAATATTAGAATATGACCTTGACCTTTGACCTTGACCTAATTTTCATTTTTTGGGACCAAGGACCTCAAATCAAAAGATCCTAGGTCTCTATCACTTATGATTTATAAGATAGAAATTCATATCACTTATATCAGATGCATAAGGGGAAATAACTCTCATATGGAGCGGTCATATCGCTTCGGTCAAAATAGGACAAATCATGCAAAGGATATAACGAGCAATTTTGTAAAATAAATTTGTCATAATCTTTTACGGTTGCGAAGGAGATGCGCTAACAAGGAAAACAGTGTTTGGGGAGATAACTCCTACAAAGAAAAGTATTCGTTTACGCAGGGTAAATTTCAAAAGTGCATAAACTGTTCGATATCATATACCAAATATCTAAGCGACATATTGCGAAACAAATGTTTATCGCAAGAACAAAATTAGGCGGAAGAAAAAAAAAAAAAAAAAAATAATCAGAAGAAAAACAATAGGTCTTTCCACAGAAAAGTGGAAAGACCTAATAAACAAACGAAATACAGTAAGGTCTTTCCATTTAAGAAAGGAAAGACCTTAATAATCAGAAGAAAAACAATAGGTCTTTCCACGGAAAAGTGGAAAGACCTAATAATAATAATCAGAACAAATACAATAGGTCTTTCACCTGAAAGGTTGAAAGACCTAATAATAATAATCAGAACAAATACAATAGGTCTTTCAACTGAAAGGTTGAAAGACCTAATTAAAAACCAATTGTTCAGAGAACCATTGATGGTCTTTCCACCAGTTAAGACCTTTTTTTTATGTGAAAATATTAAAATTTGGTTTTAAATGTCAATTTTAGCGTCAAATGACAGCTTATTGAACGCTTATTCCAAAAATATATGGTTTCTATAAAAAAACATATATAGAAAAGGGAGATAATCTTTTACTTCCGGTTTAAAAAGTTTACTTCCGGTATTGTTTGACAGTTAACTTGACACTGATTCCAAAAATATATGGTTCTATATACTTTGACATCGATTAAGTGCAAAAAATAGCTACTTCCGGTTTACAAAAGGTCACTTCCGGTTGTGTTTTTTAAGGTCACATTGCTTACAACTTAATGCAAACAGTCCCATGGCTTTATCATGTGTACATATGAGATAAAAACAAAGGTCAAAATCTAGAACGTTTAATTATCATATGACCTTGAGCTCAATTTCAAGGTTATAAACCAAGGACCTCAAATCAAAAGACTCTAGTCCTCTACTTTATATTGTTAATGAGTTATATTACCATACGTATGATATTAGATATAAAAAGGGGGAAAACTTGCGTCAAATGTCTACGCACCCTTTCGACTAAAATTTATGTGTTACGACATGTCGTAACCAACAATTGTGTGAAATTATTTTGTCAATATCTTGTATGATTTCTGAAAATAAGAGATAACAAGCCAAAATCAAAATTTTAATCATGACCTTGACCTTTGACCTTGACCTCATTTTGATTTTTTTGGACCAAGGACCTCAAATCAAAAGACCCTAGGCCTCTACCACTTATGGTTTTCCAGTTAAAAATGCATATCACTTATATCAAATATAAAAGGGGAAATAACTCTCATATGGAGGTTCCGGATAGCTTCAGTCAAAATGAATCAAATCATCCTGAGGATATAACGAACAATTTGGTAAAATAAATTTGTGGGTTTCTTATACGGTTGCGAAGATTAAGCGATAACAAGAAAAACAGTGTTCTGGGAGATAACTCTTACATGGATAACTTTTTGGTTACGCGGTGTCAGTTTCAAAAGCGTATTAATTGTTCGATATCATATACCATATATCTTAGTGACATCTTGCGAAACAAAAAAATTGCGAAGGAACAAAAAGTTGGCGGAAGAAAAAAAATAATAATTAAAAACCAATTGTTCAGAGAACAATTGAAGGTCTTTCAACTAATAAAGATCTATTTTGATATGAAAATATTAAAATTCAGTTGAAAATGTCAGTTCCTATGGCTTTATGATGAATAAATATGAATTTAAAGCAAAGGTCAAAATCTAGAACGTCCAATTAACCTTTGACCTTGACCTCAATTTCAAGGTCATAGACTAAACATCTCGAATCAAAAGACACTAGTTCCTTAATATGTTTGGTTTATGAGTAATATCACTTTACGCATAATTCTAAATATAAGAGGGGTGAAAACTCCCATTTATTGTCTACGCACCCTTGCAACCAAAATTTATAAGTTACGACATGTCGCAACTAACAATTTAGTAAAAATAATTTGTTGATATCTTATAAGGTTAATGAAAATAAGTGAAAATAAGCCAAAATACAATTTGACCTTGACCTTTGACTTTGACCTAATTTTCATTTTTTTGGACCAAGGATCTTAAATCAAAGTACCCTAGGTCTCTATCACTTATGGTTTTCTAGTTTAAAATACATTTCAAAATTTCAAATACAAAAGGGGAAATAACTATCATATGGAATCTCTTTACGGCTTCGGTCAAAATAAAACAGCACATCCTGAGGATATAATGAGCAAGTTGCAAAAATAAATTTGTCGGTTTCTTATACGGTTGTGAAGATTACGCGATAACAAGAAAAACAGTGTTTGGGGAGATAACTCTTATATGGGAAAGATTTTGGTTACGCGGAGTCAGTTACAAAAGCGTAATAACTGTTCGATATCATATACCATATGTCTTAGCGACATCTTGCGAAACAAAAATACAGCAAAGGAAAAAAAGTTGGCGGAAGAAAAAAAATAATAATTAAAAACCAATTGTTCAGAGAACCATTGATGGTCTTTCCACCAGTTAAGACCTTTTTTATATGAAAATATTAAAATTTGATTTTAAATGTCTATTTTAGAGTCAAATGACAGCTTATTGAACGATTATTCCAAAAATATATGGTCTCTATACAAAAAGATATAAATTTAGGGAGACCATTTTTTACTTCCGGTAATTTTTTATTGTTTACTTAGCACTGATTCCAAAAATATATGGTTCTATATACTTTTTCATTAATTAAGTATAAAATATAGCTACTTCCGGTTTACAAAAGGTCACTTCCGGTTGTCTTTTTCTAGATCACATTGCTTGCAACCTAATTTAAAAAGTCCCATGTCTTAAACATGTATACATATGAGGTAAAAGCAAAGGTCAAAATCTAAAACGTTACATTTACCTATGACCTTGAGCTCAATTTCGAGGTCATCAACCAAGGACCTCAAATCAAAAGACTCTAGGCCTCTACAATATATTGTTAATGAGTTGTATTACCTTACAACAAATATTAGATATAAAAGGGGTCAAAACTGGCATCAAATGTCTACATACTCTTTCGACTAAAATTTATGTGTTACGACATGTCGCAACTAACAATTTAGTAAAAATAATTTGTCCATAAGTTATACAGCTTTTGAAAATAAGTGAAATTAAGCCAAAATCAAAATTTATAATATGACCTTGACCTTTGACCTTAACCTTATTTTCATTTTTTTGAACCAAGGATCTCAAATCAAAAGACCCTAGGTCTCTATCACTTATGGTTTACCAATTAGAAATGCATATTCTTATATTAAACATAAAAGGGGGATACCTCTCATATGGAATCTATATACGGCTTCGGTCAAAATAAAACAGAACATCCTCAGGATATAACGAGCAATTTGGAAAAATAAATTCATCGGTTTCTTATATGGTTGCGAAGCCTTAGAGATAACAAGGAAAACAATGTTCGGGGAGATAACTCTTATTTGGGAAAGTATTCGGTTAAGCAGAGTTGGTTTCAAAAGCGTATAGACTTTTCGATATCATATTCCAAAAATCTAAGCGACATGTTGTGAAACAAAAAAACAGCGAAGGAAAAAAATTAGGCGGAAGAAAAAAAAAAAAATTAAAAACCAATTGTTCAAAGAACAATTGAAGGTCTTTCAACTAATAAAGATCTATTTTGATATGAAAATATTAAAATTCAGTTGAAAATGTCAGTTCCTATGGCTTAATGATGTATAAATATGAATTTCAAGCAAAGGTCAAAATCTAGAACGTCCAATTAACCTATGACCTTGACCTCAATTTCAAGGTCATAAACCAAGGATCCCAAATCAAAAGACCCTTGGTCTGTATTATGTATGGTTCATGAGTAATATCACTTTACACATAATTCTAAATATAAGAGGGGCGAACACTCCCATTTATTGTCTACGCACCCTTGCAACCAAAATTTATAAGTTACGACATGTCGCAACTAACAATTTAGTAAAAATAATTTGTTGATATCTTATAAGGTTAATGAAAATAAGTGAAAATAAGCCAAAATCAAAATTTAGAATTTGACCTTGACCTTTGACCTTGACCTAATTTTCATTTTTTTGGACCAAGGATCTTAAATCAAAAGACCCTAGGTCTCTATCACTTATGGTTTACCAGTTAGAAATGCTTATCACTTATATCATATACAAAAGGGGGAATAACGCTCATATGGAGTCTCCGGATAGCTTCGGTCAAAATAAAACAGAACATCCTGAGGATATAACGAGCAATTTGGAAAAATAAATTTGTCGGTTTCTTATACGGTTGCGAAGCCTTAGAGATAACAAGAAAAACAGTGTTCGGGGAGATAACTCTTATTTGGGAAAGTATTCGGTTAAGCAGAGTTGGTTTCAAAAGCGTATAAACTGTTCGATATCATATACCATATATCTTAGCGACATCTTGCGAAACAAAAAAACAGCGAAGGTAAAAAAAGTTGGCGGAAGAAAAAAATAAATAATTAAAAACCAATTGTTCAGAGAACCATTGATGGTCTTTTCACCAGTAATGATTTTTTTTATATGAAAATATTTAAATTTGGTTTTAAATGTCAATTTCAACGTCAAATGACAACTTATTGTACGCTGATTCAAAAAATATAAGGTTTCTACACAAGAAGATATAAATAAGGGAGATAATTTTCTACTTCCGGTTGAAAATATGTTACTTCCGGTATTGTCTTATAGTTTACTTGACGCTGATTCCAAAAATATATGGTTTTACATACTTTTACAACAATTTATTACAAAAATTAGCTACTTCCGGTTTACAAAAGGTCACTTCCGGTTAGCTTTTTCAACGTCATATTGCTTGCAACCTAATGCAAAAAGTCTGATAGCTTTAACATGAATACATATGAGGTAAAAGCAAAGGTCAAAATCTAGAACGTTAAATTAACATATGACCTTGAGCTCAATTTCAAGGTCATAAACCAAGGACCTCAAATCAAAAGACTCTAGGTATTTACTTTATATTGTTTATGAGTTATATTACCATACAACTGATATTAGATATAAAAAGGGGGAAAACTCGCATCAAACATCTACTTATTCTTTCGACTAAAATTTATGTGTAACTACATGTCGCGACTAACAATTGTGTGAAAATATTTTGTCGATATCTTATAAGATTTCTAAAAATGAGAGATAACAAGCCAAATTCAAAATTTTGAACATGACCTTGACCTTTGACCTTGACCTAATTTTCATTTTTTTGAACCAAGGACCTCAAATCAAAAGACCCTAGGCCTCTATCACTTATGGTTTACCAGTTAGAAATGCATATTCTAATATCAAACATAAAAGGGGGGAAAACTCTCATATGGAACCTATATACGGCTTCGGTCAAAATAAAACAGAACATCCTGAGGATGAAACGAGCAATTTGGAAAAATAAATTTGTCGGTTTCTTATACGGTTGCGAAGCCTTAGAGATAACAAGAAAAACAGTGTTCGGGGAGATAACTCTTATATGGTAAAGTATTCGGTTTAGCAGAGTTGGTTTCAAAAGCGTATAGACTGTTCGATATCATATTCCAAATTTCTAAGCGACATCTTGCAAAACAAAAAAACAGCGAAGGAAAAAAATTAGGCGGAAGAAAAAAAAAAAAAAATAATAATCAGAAGAAAAGCAATAGGTCTTTCCACGGAAAAGTGGAAAGACCTAATAATCAGAAGAAATCCAATAGGTCTTTCCACGGAAAAGTGGAAAGACCTAATAATTAAAAACCAATTGTTCAGAGAACCATTGATGGTCTTTCCACCAGTTAAGACCTTTTTTTATATGAAAATATTAAAATTTGGTTTTAAATGTCAATTGTACCGTCAAATGACAGCTTATTGAACGCTAATTCCAAAAATGTATGGTTTCTATGGAAAAACATATAGATAAGGGAGATAATTGTTTACTTCCGGTTCAAACGATGTTATTTCCGGTATAGTTTGATAGTTAAAGTGACACTGATTCCAAAAATATATGGTTCTATATACTTTTTCATTAATGAAGGACAAAATATAGCTACTTCCGGTTTACAAAAGGTCACTTCCGGTTGTCTTTTTCTAGATCAAATTGCTTGCAACCTAATTTAAAAAGTCCCAAGTCTTGATCATGTATACATATGAGGTAAAAGCAAAGGTCAAAATCTAGAACGTTACATTTACCTATGACCCTGAGCTCAATTTCGAGGTCATCAACCAAGGACCTCAAATCAAAAGACTCTAGGCCTCTACTATATATAGTTAATGAGTTGTATTACCTTACAACTAATATTAGATATAAAAGGGGGCAAAACTGGCATCAAATGTCTACGTACTCTTTCGACTAAAATCTACGTGTTACCACATGTCGCAACTAACAATTTAGTAAAAATAATTTGTCGATAAGTTATACGGCTTTTGAAAATAAGTGAAAATCAGCCAAAATCAAATTTTATAATATGACCTTGACCTTTGACCTTGACCTTATTTTCATTTTTTTGGACCAAGGACCTCAAATCAAAAGACCCTAGGTCTCTATCACTTATGGTTTACCAGTTAGAAATGCAAATTCTTATATCAAACATAAAAGGGGGATAACTGTCATATGGAATCTATATACGGCTTCGGTCAAAATAAAACAGAACATCCTAAGGATATAACGAGCAATTTGGAAAAATAAATTTGTCTGTTTCTTATACGGTTGCGAAGCCTTAGAGATAACAAGAAAAACAGTGTTCGGGGAGATAACTCTTATTTGGGAAAGTATTCGGTTAAAACGAGTTGGTTTCAAAAGCGTATAAACTGTTCGATATCATATTCCAAAAATCTAAGCGACATCTTGCGAAACAAAAAAACAGCGAAGGAAACAAATTAGGCGGAAGAAAAAAAAAATAATAATAATAATAATAATAATTAAAAACCAATTGTTCAGAGAACAATTGAAGGTCTTTCAACCAAAAAGGATCTATTTTGATATGAAAATATTAAAATTCAGTTGAAAATGTCAGTTCCTATGGCTTTATGATGTAGAAATATGAATTTCGAGCAAAGGTCAAAATCTAGAACGTCCAATTGACCTATGACCTTGACCTCAATTTCAAGGTCATAGACTAAACATCTCAAATCAAAAGACACTAGTTCCTTAATATGTATGGTTCAGGAGTAATATCACTTTACGCATAATTCTAAATATAAGAGGGGCGAAAACTCCCATTAATTGTCTACGCACCCTTGCTAACAAAATTTATAAGTTACGACATGTCGCAACTAACAATTTAGTAAAAATAATTTGTCGATATCTTATAAGGTTAATGAAAATAAGTGAAAATAAGCCAAAATCAAAATTTAGAATTTGACCTTGACCTTTGACCTTGACCTAATTTTCATTTTTTTGGACCAAGGATCTTAAATCAAAAGACCCTGGGTCTCTATCACTTATGGTTTACCAGTTAGAAATGCATATCACCTATATCATATATAAAAGGGGGGATAACTCTCATATGGAGTCTCCGGATAGCTTCGGTCAAAATTAATCAAATCATCTTGAGGATGTAACGAGCAATTTGGTAAAATAAATCTGTCGGTTTCTTATACGGTTGCGAAGCCTTAGAGATAACAAGAAAAACAGTGTTCGGGGAGATAACTCTTACAAGGTAAAGGTTTTTGTTACGCGGTGTCAGTTTCAGAAGCGTATTAACTGTTCGATATCATATACCATATATCTAAGCGACATCTTGCGAAACAAAAAAACAGTGAAGGAAAAAAAAGTTGGCGGAAGAAAAAAAAAAAAAATAATAAATATAAATCAATTGCTTTTAAAAAGCAATTGTAAACGGTCTTTCCCCCCTTTGAAACATGATTGTGTGTGTGTGTGTGTGTGTGTGTGTGTGTGTGTGTGTGTGTGTGTGTGTGTGTGTGTGTGTGTGTGTGTTTGTTTGTTTGTTTGTTTGTTTGTTTGTTTGTTTCTGTAAGGGGTCTATATTATTCCGGGGAAGTTTCATGTTTAGTTTGGAAAGTTTTTATTTTATTTTAGGTCCAGCGCGCGCGCCAGATTGAGGAGACACCACGTGACTTGGGTTTATAATAACGAAAACTTAGTCTTTTTATTTCTCTTTAGGTCGGGATGTTGAACAGACAACATGTATAGAGACGGAATGTACACAATGTAATTTCTTTTGTCATTGTAGGAAATTGACATTTTGATCACAGTTCACCAGCAGTGCATGTTTTGGATTTAATTGAACCGGTGGAACTTTAATACACATTTAACGATTATTTTCTTAAAATGTACATTTTTCAGCACCAGTTTGTAACACAGATTAGTATTTTAATCTAGGAGCGGACATTTTATTGTAGCATTTCACTGAGATTTACGGACCTAGCAAGCAATTTATACGGCATTGCAATTTTTTTTCTCTAGGAAAAGTCTTGGGAGATATCTGCACCACGTTGTTTTATGAACCTTAAGTACATGTATGCCCTGCTGACTGCAAATTTTGGGGTCGATTGGACTTGTAGTGTCCGAGTTTAACTGATAACAAGGATGTGGATTTTTTTTTTCAGAAGAGATGTAAGAACAATATTAAAAACCAATTGTTCAAAGAACAATTGAAGGTCTTTCAACTAATAAAGATCTATTTTGATATGAAAATATTAAAATATAGTTTAAAATGTCAGTTCCTATGGCTTTATGATGTATAAATATGAATTTAAAGCAAAGGTCAAAATCTAGAACGTCCACTTAACCTTTGACCTTGACCTCCATTTCAAGGTCATAGACTAAACATCTCGAATCAAAAGACACTAGTTCTTTAATATGTATGGTTCATGAGTAATATCACTTTACGCATAATTCTAAATATAAGAGGGGCGAAAACTCCCATTTATTGTCTACGCACCCTTGCAACCAAAATTTATAAGTTACGACATGTCGCAACTAACAATTTAGTAAAAATTATTTGTCGATATCTTATAAGGTTAATGAAAATAAGTGAAAATAAGCCAAAATCAAAATTTAGAATTTGACCTTGACCTTTGACCTTGACCTAATTTTCATTTTTTTGGACCAAGGATCTTAAATCAAAAGACCCTGGGTCTCTATCACTTATGGTTTACCAGTTAGAAATGCATATCACCTATATCATATACAAAAGGGGGGATAACTCTCATATGGAGTCTCCAGATAGCTTCGGTCAAAATAAATCAAATCATCCTGAGGATGTAACGAGCAATTTGGTAAAATAAATTTGTCGGTTTCTTATACGGTTGCGAAGCCTTAGAGATAACAAGAAAAACAGTGTTCGGGGAGATAACTCTTACAAGGTAAAGTTTTTTGTTACGCGGTGTCAGTTTGAGAAGCGTATTAACTGTTCGAAATCATATATCATATATCTAAGCGACATCTTTTGAAACAAAAAAACAGCGAAGGTAGAAAAAGTTGGCGGAAGAAAAAAAAAATAATAATAATCAGAACAAAACCTATAGGTCTTTCAACCGAAAGGTTGAAAGACCTAATTAAAAACCAATTGTTCAGAGAACAATTGAAGGTCTTTCCACCTGTAAATAATTATTTTGATATCAAATTATTAAAAATCAGTCTAAAATGTCAGTTCCTATGGCATTGTGATGTATAGATATGAATTTTAAGCAAAGGTCATAATCTAGAACGTCAAATTTACCTATGACCTTGACCTCAATTTCAAGGTCAAAAACTGACGATCTCAAATCAAAAGACCCTAGGTCTCTAATATGTATGGTAAATAAGTTATATCACTTTACGCATAATTTTATATATGATAGGGGCTAAAACTACCGTTTATTGACTACGCACCCTTTCAACCAAAATTATTAAGTTACGACATGTCGCAACTAACAATTAAGAAAAAATAATTTGTTGATATCTTATAAGGTTAATGAAAATGAGTGAAAATAAGCCAAAATCAAATTTTAGAATATGACCTTGACCTTTGACCTTGACCTAATTTTCATTTCTTTGGACCAAGGATCTCAAATGAAAAGACCCTAGGTATCTAATATGTATGGTTAATAAGTTATATCACTTTACGCATAATTTTAGATATGATAGGGGGTAAAACTCCCATTTATTGACTACGCACCCTTTCAACCAAAATGATTAAGTTACAACATGTCGCAACTAACAATTTAGTAAAAATAATTTGTCGATATCTTATAAGGTTAATGAAAATGAGTGAAAATAAGCCAAAATCAAAATTTAGAATATGACCTTGACCTTTGACCTTGACCTAATTTTCATTTTTTTGGACCAAGTATCTCAAATCAAAAGACCCTAGGTCTCTAATATGTATGGTTAATAAGTTATATCACTTTACGCATAATTTTAGATATGATAGGGGCTAAAACTCCCATTTATTGACTACGCACCCTTTCAACCAAAATTATTAACTTACGACATGTCGCAACTAACAATTTAGTAAAAATAATTTGTCGATATCTTATAAGGTTAATGAAAATGAGTGAAAATAAGCCAAAATCAAAAATTTAGAATATGACCTTGACCTTTGACCTTGACCAAATTTTCATTTTTTTGGACCAAGGATCTCAAATCAAAAGACCCTAGGTCTCTATCTCTTATGGTTTTCCAGTTTAAATACATTTCAAAATTTCAAATACAAAAGGGGAAATAACTCTCATATGGAATCTCGATACGGCTTCGGTCAAAATAAAACAGAACATCCTTAGGATATGACGAGCAATTTGGAAAAATAAATTTGTCGGTTTCTTATACGGTTGCGAAGCATTAGCGATAACAAGAAAAACAGTGTTCAGGGAGATAACTCTTATATGGGAAAGTATTCGGTTAAGCAGAGTTGGTTTCAAAAGCGTATAAACTGTTCGATATCATATTCAAAATATCAAATCGACATCTTGCGAAACAAAAAAACAGCGAAGGAAAAAAATTAGGCGGAAGAAAAAAAAATAAAATAATAATAATCAGAAGAAAACCAATAGGTCTTTCCACGGAAAAGTGGAAAGACCTAATAATCAGAAGAAATCCAATAGGTCTTTCCACGGAAAAGTGGAAAGACCTAATAATAATCAGAACAAAACCAATAGGTCTTTCAACCGAAAAGGTTGAAAGACCTAATAATAATAATAATAATAACTAGATTTGCGATTGCAAGCAATAGCGGATGGCACCCTTCCCCTATTGCCAGGTGAGCGGCAGCCATTTTGAAAATTCCAAAGTCAAAGACAGCATCTATAGATGTCTATTCACATTGTCGTAAAGTTTCATCAATTTTGAAGCATTTTGAAATTTTTGAAATTTTTGCTATTTCCATGGTAACGAGAAGCATTACCTTAATTCCTATGACAGATGAGGAATTGACATATGCCATGGTACATATCCATAAAGTTTCAGTAGGTTTGATTGAAAATTCTAAAAGAAAATACAGCTTTTATGTGTTTTCCCATAGGGTCAATGTTAAACATTTCTCCTGTTTCCATGGCAATGGGAGCCATTTTGGAATTTCTAAGTATTGTTGGTACCTCGGGGCCCCACCACCAACATTTACACAAAGTTTCATTAGGTTGGCTCTTATAACGAAAGAGTTAGAATTTTGATTTTCTTTTACATTTTTTTAGTTTCCATGGTAACCGCGGCCATCTTGCACATTCCAAATTCAGGTGCACAACTTCACATGGTGGACAACGTTATAGCATAGTTCCATCAAGATTGGTCCATCCAATTCCGAGAACTGCCATGGACAAAAAGTGTGGAAGAATAAAAATAAGAAAAAAAATAATAAGAAAAAAAAGAAACGAACAATAACAATATGTCACCCCAACTCCGTTGAGGGTGCCATAATCAGAAGAAAACCAATAGGTCTTTCCACGGAAAAGTGGAAAGACCTAATAATAATCAGAACAAAAACAATAGGTCTTTCACCTGAAAGGTTGAAAGACCTAATAAGAACTGAGCAAAAACAATAAGTCTCCAAACTTTGTTTGCGAGAATTAATAATAGGCGCATTAGACGGAAGGTTCGGAGTCCTACATGTTTTCTGATAGAAACATTGTGGTTCTTCACAAAATAAGAATTCTTATAAAACGAAAACAAGACATTTATATCTGTGATTTACATTTTCATAGTAAAGTTCTCTTAAATGAGATGGTGAAGTCGATCTTTCAATCGAGCACGGGGAAAGTAGTGTAAAGCGTAGAAAAGGTAAGAGTTTCAATGTTGCTACAAAATTGAGTTTTAAACCCTCGTCACACTAGACCACAATCGCATTACGGTCACCGCGATCTAACCTCAACTTAGATCGTGGTGGGGTCGCGGTATGAGCGGCATGAAAATGTTAACTTTCGTTGTTATCACGATGCTTTCAATCCAGCACGGGAAAAGTAGTGTAAAGCGTAGAAAAGGTAAGAGTTTCGATGTTGCTACAAAATTGAGTTTTAAACCCTCGTCACACTAGACCACAATCGCATTACGGTCACCGCGATCTAACCTCAACATAGATCGTGGTGGGGTCGCGGTATGAGCGGCATGAAAATGTTAACTTTCGTTGTTATCACGATGCTACTACGTCCTCATCACGCTTCTACAACGATCCTGCTTCAATTATACCCCATTTTCACTTCGCTTATCATACGACCTCACTACGATGATCACAATCTTACTACGCTTAACAAGTTCTCACTACGACCAAACTACGATTTATCCCTCCACACTTCTACTGCGATTATACCATGCTCTTACCACGATCATATTCATGTTGTGCACTATGTTGATACTTATGTAAGTTATGAGCGTTACACAACGTTCTATATAATAAGACGATTTTAAAGAAAGTTTCAAACTTGTACTTGCTGAGGTTAATTTACTGTTCTTAATTTGAAAACCAGATTTTGGTTATTCGGAAAAATGCATAGATATGAAAATGACATTCAAAGTGGCCGTATACATTTTTTTAAATCAATAATCATTTACAGGAGCTTTGAAGCTTTCAAGGCAATATTTGAAAATATTCCATTTTTTTTAATCAATGCATACATCAATTTTAAATTTACACAGAATTTCTTTTAATTATAAATTTGATATTGAATCCCTATTTTGTATATTTATATATATTGTTTTTGTTGCATTGGTTTCCGATTTCTTTCCACTCTATGTTTTATTATGATTTTCCGATGCTTTCTTTGTCGCAAAATATCTAGGTAATTAAACATGAAGAAGTCATGTATTTGTCTAATTTCCGTATTTTTGTGGCATTATGCATATCCTTTGTTTGGTGTAATTGCCAGCAATGGAATTATACAGTTTTCTTTTGACAATTAAAAACGTTCCTTAAATAATACGAATTTGCTAAAAAAATAAAAAGAAGATGATCACACTATATCTTATATCAATCTTATTTGTTCAACATTTGAATTGAAAAATTAATATTTCCTTTCTAAAACCTGCGTTATATTATAACTTATATTCCTTATTTTCATTTCAATTAAACTAGAAACAAAGGATAATGATATAAAATTCAATCCCGAGCATGACATCAATTACGTTTTGTGAACGTTGTGCCAAAACGGCTATTCTTTTTGAAACAATCTAAACATTTTGTTGCCTAATCAAAAAAAAAAAATAAAAAAAAATTAACACAATATTGTTTAAAAAGAATATCAGAAAAAGTTTTACTACCAAGTTTAATTTTCTATGATTTAACCATGCTTATTTGATATAAAGCTGGTTGAAACCTCAATTTTTTTCAGCGTTTTTTTCCCCCCGTTGTGACAAGATGGCTATACTTTTAGCGGTGGTTGCAACTTAAACTATACTCATGTTGCCGGTCAAGTATCAAGAACCAGGAATACAGTACATACACTTTTACAATGCCATTTTCTTTTCCTCTCCGCTTTTCAAATTTCACGATACAAATGAGCAAAACCCGATATATGCTTACCTTGCATATACTTAGGTATTTTTCACACCGCTTTAAAACATGAGATGTTCTGTCTTGCGGTGTCAGGGATATTGATTTTGCATTGACACGTGAATAGTTGTAACAGTAGACATACTCTTTTGAAGTTTTTATATGATTGGAGTAAAATTACGGTATGAAAGAAATGGAACTTCGATATAATGTACACAAATTGTATCGTTGGATATTGCATTTTTTCGTAAAAATGGGATAATTAAGTGTAATAATTTTTGTTATTATAAATTTCGGTTCCTATCTGTCTTTATTTTCTAGTCTAATGAAATCAATTCACCCAAATATCACTATATTTTTATCGAACTGACCAGTCTACGTATTTATTTTTTATAGTAATCTATAGCAAAAAGGAATTGGTACCAAAATCGTGAAACACGTGAATTACGATCATACCACGCTCATACTGCGATCTTCCTACCCTCTCAGCAATAACGTCAACATCATGTTCCACATAACATTCCTGGTGGCATTCTTAAGGAGGTTGGCGGGTATCAAAAAATCAGCAAAAAATTAAACATTTGTTTTTTCATTACAAATTTTATTTATAATACTATATTAGTTATAACTTTATGATATGAACTTTATAAAAATCAACCAAAAAATCGATTTGGATTGGCCCCAGATGACTTTTAAAATGTTCATTTCATTGAAAAAGCTCAAAATTATCTCCCTTTGGTACAAAAATGTCCTTTTTTGGCATTAATAATATCTTTTTTTAACTCATCGGTGATCTATATTTCTTATTATTGTTTTCAAATAAGCTATGCATAAACTAAATAATTGTAAAATTTAAGCGATTTCTGTAATTTAGTTCTTTATTTATTTCGATATAACCTCTATTTCTCCTATTAGTTCAGCAGAAAAAAGGGACATTAACAAAAATGTATACTGCCTTCGGAGGCAGATTGTGAGCTTAAATGAACGGTGACCCCATTTTTTAATTTCATTTTTCTATTAAGTATATGATAAAGTTCATTTATACAAAAATATAGCGAAATCCTATATTAGAAAAAAAAAGATTTAAACCGCGAGCCCCCTTAACAAAATAAAGAAGGAAGAGTCGTAACTCGTTCATCAACTGATCATAAGGACAAAACTTGAGTCTCCTGTCGGTTGATAACTAAGGATGAACTAAACAGGATATACGTGGCTAACGCCGTCTAAAATTTCTTCTTATACTTCTTCTTCGCTGTCTGTTGTATCTGTGTTAGTGATTGTAGAAGCATTACTACGTGCACATGGGATTGTGTTTCCATGGTTCAATTGAAATTGATGTTTCAAACACAACCTGGAGAGCTTTTATATATTTTGTGTGAGATAACAATGAGCCTTATTAGAACTTGAAATGGTCGTATATGAACGAAGTCAGGTTGCAATAAGAATGTGACAAGGATGACATGAGCGTGATAGAATCGTACTGTGGTCTTAACCGGATTAGTATAAACATGGTAAAATCGTAGCTGAAGCATGGTTAGGTCAGGATGAGAACGTGTTGGTCGTAGTGAGATCGTAGCATAGTCTGTTCGACTAGAATCGCACTTTTGCTACGATGGTACAGCGATCTTTGCGATCTTACAACGACCTTACAGTGTTCTCACTACGCTTTTACTACGACTTGATTTCACCACGACGACACTACGATTGATTAACATATTCAAAGTTGGTCCACGCTCATTATGATCATGAAAACCTCAACACGACCGTAATGAGGGGTTCACACATTGCCGATTATTGCTCCCGTTTGAGATCAGACATCGATACGACTCGAAAAGTGAAAAAGTCGGATTACTATCCTCAATTATCTGGAATGTCCTTTCATTGTCTGAACGCAGTCGTTTAGGTACGTAACAGATTCCTACTGGTTGGATAGGGTCCGAATAGTTCGGCGAAGCATCCCGACAGTTCGCTGCGTCTGTAAAATTCGGGGAAACTCATCCGATTTTGTCTAGTCGGATTACAATCGTGCTTATGTCGTGCCAGATTCTGTTCAAAATCCTAACAATGTTCTGTGTATTCTGGACGGTGTCCTGTGGAACGGGAATGATCTGGAGAAATTTTTCATTGCTGTTTTTCTGCCGATTGAGTCCAGATTGCATCCAGATCTTTTCGATTGCGAACCTTTTTTGCCGTTTTTGCCGAAACCGTTCCGGAACAGTCCCGTTATTAATACGAAATTCGTCAATGATACTCACGTCAGAGTCCCGACCATTACAGAATGCAATACGACTGAGACCAGACACTATCTGATCTCTGTCGCATGACATTCGTTAGAATCGGGACGCAGTCGTGACAGACTCGGTCGAATTTTATCAGGCGAAAGATACAAATTGGACTGTTAACGGGATTATCGGGATAAATTCGCTTGGAAACAGTTGAATATCGACGCTTCCTGAACAATATTTGATTGTTGTCGTGTTAAATTTTCTTGTTTTACAAATTTTGATTAAAGTTTGAATTTCGATCCACGATTCACAGGATCTTGATCAGACTTTTGACAAATTTTAATCGGGAATGGTCATGTCAAGAACGGCAGTAAAAATCGTGAATGTGTGACCCAAGCTTAACAGTACCTTTCTGCGATCTATACGATCGTACTACGATCGTCAAATGGGATTTTTTTCAGGGATTGTAGTGCAATTGTGTCTTAAAAATGTAAATTGTCGTAGTTTTTACAATGCGACTACATACTCATAACGCTTCTACAATTATCACACTACGATTATAACATGTTCGCACCACGCTTATGCGATTATATCGATCTTAGTAGGCTCATAACGCTCTCCCTACGATTTTATAACGATTTATCCGATTGCTACACGATCGTTCCACGCTTCTACTGCAATTATAGTACGCTCTTACCACGATGATACCACAATCATACCACGTGCTTACGCTTTCAGTAATAACGTGAACATCGTTTCCCATATAAATACCGTTTCTTATTTGTACGTAAATTTGTCGGTGGCACTCTTAATACGTTACTTCATCAACTGATCATTATGACAAAACTGGAGTCTCCTTTCGGTTTATAACCAAGGAAGAACCAAACAGGAACTGCACCGTCTCACATTTCTTTTCATTCTTCTGCTTTGCTCTCTCAATAATAATAGCAGTCTAGTAAGATTTTGTATCTGTTTTAATGATTGTGGAAACATTACTACGTGTACATGATCTTGTGTTTCCTTAGTTTAATTGAAATTGATGTTTCTAACAAAACCTGCAGAGCTGTTATAAGTTTTATGTGACAATGACAATGAGCAGGACTAAGACTCTAAATGGTCGTAGTATAAACTTATTCAGGTCGTTATGAGCATGATGAGAACAGCATGGGCGCGCTACACTCGTATATGGTCTTTATCAAAGTGATATAAATGTGGTATAGTTGTAGTAGAAGCGTGTTTAGGTCGCAGTGAGAACGTCATGGATATAGTAACGTAGCTGTGAGATCGTAGCGCGGTCTCTCCGACTAGAATCGCGACGGTACAGCGACCTTTGCAATCTTACCACGAGCTTACTGCGCTTTTATTTCGCTTCTTCTTTTAGACCCGAATTCGCAACGACCGCACTACGATTTTTTTTAACATATTCAAAGTTGTTCTACTCTCACCACTGTCATAAAGACCTCAGCACAACCGTATCACGACATTACTAGTATCTACACTTTCGCACTACAATCGTAAAAATGTTGCTTTAGTTTTCAGAGTCGTAGTGCGATCGTGGCCTAGTGTGAAGGGGGTATTAGCAGCAGATATTTGGCATGTTTAAGAATCAATATCTGCTTGACACCACTGTTGAACATTTCTGAATCTGGTTTTATAGCTAGCTGTTATTTTATTGTTGTATTTTACTCTTTGATTTCGTTTGGATTTAATTGGAATCACTACAGCCAAGTTAAACAGAGAATGAAAGGATATTTTTTGTTTAGACTCACAAGTTTTTTCTATTTCAAAGGATTCGTTCAGTTTGTAGATTAATGACGAATAAGAAATTTTAATATTTGAAAAGTTCTCTTCATTTGGACATTTTGTGAAAAAGTAAGAACTGCATGGCTTATTAGAAATGTAATATTTTATGTTTTGTTAATAGAAGTAAAATGAATTAATCAAATGTCAATTTAGTTATTGTATGATGTAAGTAAAAAATAAAAAAATAACTGTTTTCAGAGAGCAAGATTTTGATATAAACAATACATTTATATATTAAAGACTTTCTTTCAGATGAGGAACTTTCATGGTTGAAGGCCGTTTGGTGACCTATAGTTGTTAATTTCTGCGTCATTTGGTTTCGTCTGAAGAGTTATCTCACTGGCAATCATGCAACATCTTATGTTTTAATAATAACTGGATATGAATAATGACCCAAAGCATAAGGTATATAACTAGGCAGAGATGTCTCGTTCTCAACTTGAGGAATACAGATAGATACCGTGGAAATGTGATGCGGAATAAATGGATTATGATTAACAGTCGGCCCCGGATTTGTAAAGTATTATTCCTGATTTAGTATATTGATGATTTCTTAAAAGTTGTTTTGATGATTGTTATTTTAAGTTAAATACAAGAATAAGTACTTTATTTTGTATGATGTCTATTTAAATATTCCACTATAAGTTATATGGTTCGTTACTGACCACACGGATTCATATAGGATTATTAAAATCCAAAGGGTGTGTGACCAAATGTAAATAATATGCTGCACAGCCCTATATTTTGACCTTTGAAAAAAAAACCAGTAGTGCTGTTGAGCTTTCCATACTAGGATATATATTTTTTTCGAAACTTCACATTAAAATTGGTACAGTTGTAGCCGTAAAAAGGAGTTTTTATGGGAAATTGCATTGTCTATAGTCTATATTAATAGGAATGCAACCTATGCAATCGTTTCTTAAATATAACAAAAAATATGCGCTTGATTATTTTGATTTTCTCAAAATCTTTTCATATTTCATTACCATTTATATGAAACTTCATGAAGGAAATTGGTTGACGCAGTTCAAACAAATACATTCTTCAGTTGCACACGTTGGAGAATTGGATATAATACAATTATTCCTTCGTGTAACTTTTTTTTTGCATTTTACTTCTGCACAAATAACAGCTACACTATTTGTTCCTTTATACATTCATCAACGTTTGAAAGTACTCATTCAGCAATGTGTTAAGGAAATGTACCGAGAAATACTGTGCAAATCTTAAGGAAGGTTCGTGTGGTTGACAGACTTTCAAAACAAAAGATGTTCGAATTAAAACACAGCGACTTTGTTTTACTTTTTTTTCTAAAATTTGTGTTTTATAAATAGTTTACTGTGATAATGGAAAAACCGTAATAAGGAAAATAAAAAAAAATAAAAAGGTAATAAGGAATTGGGAAATTCGTTCTTTGTCTGGACAGTATACCGAAACCAAATTAGATTGTTACTTTTACAATGACAATACCATCTAAAACGATTGTCCTTTTCAAAAACAGAAAAAAGTAATGATTAACTTACGGTACTACTGGGGTTTGTTCCACAACAAAATCCTAAAAGGAAAAATATATAAAATCTAATTTTAATAACAGAATAATAAAACTAATAAAATAAAATCACGAGTAAAGTCAACATTCATTAATGTAGTTTTACGGGTCTATAAAGACATACTACAACAAAACGCCTTTATCCCTAAAATAAATGAAAAAGCAAGTTCAACTCTGCAAACTCGAGAGTTATATCAGTTTATTTTGTTTTATAATAAGGCTATTGCACTTCGTTTTTAACAAATAAGTAATCTACATTTTAAGCATTAGATCAAACAGCCATGTATTACCCCAATATAGATATCGACATGTAGTTGGTTTACTCATATTAATACGGTTCCGCAGAGTTGGTTGTCAACACGTTACTTCAGCCAGTATGACAACATAAAAGGTTAAGACTCATTGCAGATTTCATTTTATCAATTTCATAATAAGTTTTAAGTGCATAATACGAATTTTAAGCATGACTTCTAAGTCCTATACATAATGTACTGTTATATTCAACATTAATACCATTGAATTGGATTTAACCTTAAGATATATCCAACCCAAATCTTCCATTCTTTTTTAATTTTAAATTTATTGCTCAGGAAAATATGAAATGGTTTCATAACTACACAGTAAATACTTAACAACATTAACATAATTGAAATGCACGGGTGACCATGATTCAATCCAAAACAACATGTATAAAAAAAATCCACATAGACAATCGAGATTTTTGAACAATAACAAATATTTCAATTCAATCATTTCCTGATTTATAAATACCTAAATAGCTCAGGTCGCATACTGATAGACCCCTGTATTTTAACAGGTTCCATTGCTCAGAGAAAAAAATCAAATGCGTTAAAACTCCCATAGGTTAACATACATGTATTCAAATTGAAAACCAACTATTCAGAGAACAACTGAAGGTCTTTCCACTACTTAGAAGTTATTTTGATATAAAAATATTAATATTCGGTTCATAATTCCATTTCCAGTGTCTAATGGTAGCTAATTGTTTGCTGATTCCAAAATTATATGGTTTATTTTCATTTTGTGTGAAATGAGGAAAGGTATTTGTTACTTCGAATTCCGGCCTGACAATGTCACTTCTGGTATTACTTGATAGATTATTTGACACTGCCTTCATATACTTTCACATGAAGGAAATACTAGTCACTTCCCGTTAACACAAGGTCACTTCCGGTTGTCTTTTTCAAAGTCACATGCCTTTTGGCTTATTACCTAATGCACAAAATCCTATGGCTTTATGATGTATGAATAAGAATTAAAAGCAAGGGTAAAAAACCAGAACGTCAAATCAACCTATGACCTTGATCTCAATTGCAAAGTCATATACTAAGGACATCAAATCAAATGAGCCTAGGTCTTTAATATGTATGGTTAATGAGTAAACAAAATTTCACCTTCTTTTTAAAAACCATATAAGATAACGACAACATAATTTTACTAAATTGTTAGTTGCGACATGTCACAACTAACAATTTAGTAAAATTATGTTGTCGATATCTTATATGGTTTTTAAAAAGAAGTGAAAAAAAGTCAAAATAAAAATTTAGAAAATTACCTTTGACCTTTGACCTTGACCTAATTTTCATACTTTGGGACCAAGGACCTCAAATTAAAGACTCTAGGTCTCTATCACTTAAGGTTTACCAGTTAAAAATACATATCACTTAAATGAAATGCATAAGGGGGAATAACTGTCACACACAGCTACTTTTGCATAGGTACTATTTCTGTACTAAAAATTTGTAGTACTGGAAATCTACTTTTAATATTCAGTATTATTTTGTTACTCAAAATTATTGTAATATTTAGGTACCTGTATTTTACAGTACTTTATTTGTACTTGACATTTAGGTACTACAGATTTTTGGTTACTACCGTTACATTTTCAGCATTTTGAAAGTTTTTCTATTTTAAATCTCTCAAAGTTATGATTTTCAAACATGGAATATTGTATTATTTCTGTACCAAAATATTTAGTACAAATCAAGTACTGTAAAATACAAGTACCTAAATATTACAATAGTTTTAAAGTAAAGAAATAGTACTAAATATTAAAAGTAAATTTCCAATACTGCATTTTTTAGTACAGAAATAGTACCTATGCAAAAGTAGATGTGTATGAAGTGTCCGGAGGGCTTCAATCCAAGGATCATTCTCATTCTAAAGTTGTAACGATTAATATTGTAAAATAAATTTGTCGTTATCTTTTATGGCTATGCAAGAGTGATGGCCACAAGAAAAACAGTTATCGGGGAGATGACTCTAATGAGAAAAAGTATTCGGGTTAACAAGGTCAGTTTAAAAGCGTTTAAAATGTTCGATATCATATACAAAAAAATCTAAGCAACATCTTGTCAAACAATTATATTACGCACCCTAACCAATTAGGCGGTAGACATCAAATAATAATAATTATAAACCAATTGTTCAGAGGACAACTGAAGGTCGTTTAACCCCAAAAGATGTTTTTTGATTCAAGAATATAAAAATTTGGTCTGAAATGTCATTTCCAGAGTCAACTGATAGCTTATTGTACGCTTATTTAAAAAATATATGGTTTCTACACATTTATTTTTAATCAAGTGAGATAATTTGTGCAATTCGGTTTTGAAAAATGTCACTTCCGGTATTATTAGTTTACTTGACACTGATTCCAAAAATATATGGTCCTATATACTTGTATATTTCACAAGTACAAAATATATCTACTTCCGGTTTACACAAGGTTACTTGTGGTTGGCTTTTTCAAGGTCATAATATTTGCAACTAATGCAAAAAGTTCCATAGCTTTATCATGTGTACGTATGAAGTAAAAGCAGAGGTTTAATTCTAGAAAGTCAAAATTACCTATGATCTAGAGCTCAATTTGAAGGTCATAAACCCAGGACCTCTAAGAAAATGAACACTAGATATTTTTCTCTCCAGTTAACATTACATACACTCTGCGGTTAAAGTTTTTTTAAAACATTTGTTAGATTTCATAAACCATCCTGGATTTTAACCAAATTAGGACAGAAGCTTCTTACAGTACTAGGTAAAAGATAGTATCTGGAGGAAAATTTTTATTATTTTCCCCCATTTTTGTTGAGCCTGCGACTTACAGCAAAAGTAGGCAATATACATGATATACTGGGTTCCGCGAAACCCTTACAATTTTAAATTTGAATACATCGGTAACCTATCTACAGCTAGGGGTTGAATTGAAGGTCACATGAATACGTATTCAATTAGGTCCAAGTATTCACTTGCAAATGCACAACTCATCAAACAGGTTTCTCAGCTTATTTTAGTAAAATAGATCCAGATTGACTGCTAAAAGTTAATTATAATTTCACTATATCATTTTCATTAATGATTTAAAAAAAAATCATATTTTTGTTTAATCTCGTAGCTAATGCTCCTATAACAAAAAGGTACATTTTGTGCTAATCACTGTTTAAGAATGCTCACTGACCTTCTACAGTTAGTATTACCTTAAATTTTTATTAGCTGACCATATTACAACATTGTTTTAACTGTTAGTAAATAGGTGTAAAAATTCATTTTAAAATTAGTAATTACTAGTAATAACTGGGCCGTTTCAGGAATTACTAGTATTTACTAAGTGCATCGGGGATTACATGTATTTCCTGAATTTTAGTAATTACATGTAATTCCCAATTTAACCTAACTACTGTAACATAAACATTAGTTGTTACAATGAAAACGCATAATTTCCATTGGCAATAACCATTTCAGATTGTCAGAAATTTTTCATCCATGTGTCACAGTGGAAAAATGGACAAAAATTGATTTTGAGACTTTTCAGACATTTTGTAAAAGATTTTGTAAAATCACTGTTTTGTTATATTTGCAATATTTCACTTAGGGATTTTGTTATTTTTATTGTGCAAGATTAAGTCAAGTTTAGAAGATTAAGCTAATCTAATTTCGTGTTTTAATTTGTTTTTCAATTAGCGACATTTTACTTCAAAATGATCTATGATTCGTATATGACAAGCCAAGAGTTTAATTCCCTACATAAGTCTGTATGTTCTATTGTTAATTATTATCTATGTGTTGTAATCCCTTAATTGAATTTTCTCACACATTTAGAGAAATATTTGTCAAGTCTATACAAGCAGCTCTTGGCTTGTCATATACGAATCATAGATCATTTTGAAGTCAAATGTCTTTAAATCCATTCGAAGCACGGGGTCGTGCGTCAGTGGGAGAAGAGGCATGTTGTCACAGTGGAAAAATGGACAAAAATTGATTTTGAGACCAAAATCAATTTTTGTCCATTTTTCCACTGTGACACATGTCCCGTCCACAATGTTATACCAATCTTTGCATCGGAAATAAACACATTTATTCTAAAACCAGTTGTTGGCATGATACGGGCTATGTTCTTTTCATATATTTTATGATGGTATGATAATAAACCCCTAACGAAAGGGATTTTGCTTGATGTTCATATGATGAAGACATAATCTTTCAACCAGTTTAATTTAAGTCTGTAACTGGCATGCCAGTAACTGCTAGTAGTCCTTTGTTAATTTATGAGTCATTGTCATTATGACTTGTTTAGTTTCTTTTGTTACCTATTCTGACATCTGACTTGAACTTTAAAAATACAAAAAAAAACTGAGTTTTACTGTGCGTATTGCTGTGAGTTTTTTTTTCTACATAGGCTAGAGGTATAGGGGAGGGATGATATCTCACAAAACATGTTTTGCCCCGCCACATGCTTGCGCCTGTGCCAAGTGAGGATCCTCTGGCCTTTGTTAGTCTTGTATGATTTTTAATTTAAGTTCATTTTTGTATTTCAGACTTTAGTATGACGTCTATTATCACTGAACTAGTACACACGTTTGTTTGAGGGCCACCTAAAGAACGCGATCGTGTGCGGGATTACTCGCTGTGTTAAAGACCAATTGGTGGTCGTCGGCTGGTTTCTGCTCTTTGGTCGGGTTGTTGTCTCTTTGACACATTCCTTAATTCAGTTCTCAATTTTATTGTCGACATCGCAGTATTTACAATGTTAAAATACTTTTGTCGACATTGAGGTACTTACATTGTAAACACGATATCTTGTCACCCTCGATAGCATTGACTGTCATTGTAAGAACTCTTAAGAAGAATTGGTCGAAGCCATTAGGATTATCGCAAGATTCGTAAGACGAATTGACATTGATACTCCAAGGGCTGATACAAATCTGACCAATCCGTAGATAAGAACTATTTACTAGTAGACCTTTTCAACAATTGTCTACACCTACAGTTGAGCACGACTACGAAAGGTAAGATGTGAAAAAATAAAATTTGAAAATAATACTTTACATCACTAAAAAATTTAATGCTTGCAATTTATATGATTGTCAAAGATATAAGTTTCCAACAGAGTAAAATGGCATTGATTTTTAAATTTTGAAGGAAAAAACAAAGACCAACTGTACGGTGAAAAAAACAGAAGAAAAAAACAAATAAAAAAGCCCCCAAAAAAACCAAACGATCTCTGATCGACTATAAAGGAATTAATTATGAAGCCGAAGCATAATTTCCACCGTGTGAAGGCCGTACACAGTATCAATTTTTCAGGACTTGGTTCAATCGCGCAAAACATCGTCGGGGTTTTACTAATCTAATTAGATACAAAATACTTCCTTATACATAATCATAGACGAAATTTGAAAAGAATTATTAGTACGAAAAAAAATTAAAGATTATAAAACCGGCAAAGATATGTGAAGGAAAAAAGAAACAGCGAAACAATTTCTGACCCGTTGACAACAAAACTAAATATAGCAATGACAGTGTAACATATAATACCAACGATACTTGATCAACACGGACCCCATTTAACTCTATTGCTAAGCAATTCCCGCTTCTGGCAAGAAACTCAGAGGTCATTTTCGAGAACTGGGAAATGGCTCTACGATACAAAGGACAACGTCTGTTGTTTTTTGGAACGCGGGCAATTATATTGAACAATCAGTTAGTGAGGACGACCATATAAATAAATGAGGGAAAACAAATAAGTCATTGAACTTCAAACCCCTGCATAGCACTATAAAAAAAATTACAATGACAAAACGTTAACTCTATAGTAACTAGTATGTTGAATTATAAATTCCATACGCAGGTATGTAATGCTTAAATGTAGATACATCTCCCCTTATTCAAGAAGGAAATACACCAACTTTAACAAGGTATCTTGATCTTTTCCTTCGACCTTTGAAATCAATATGTTTTTACTCCTCCCAAAATTTAATATGTACATCGGGTAAGGTTTATATCGTTTAACAAAATCTCGATCGTGTTTACAAGTGTGATAATAGACGGACAAACAGTCCAGTAATAATGTTTCAGAAACTCTCAGAATTTTTCAGACAAACTTTTACAGATACACATTTATTCTTATTGGCATGCGGCATAATTATAAAGTTGAAGAGAAAGCTGATCAGGATGCGGAATGATTGCAGTAATTTCTTAATCAATTCAACGTGAAATGTCGTGTAAATACATGTAATAAGAATATTGTATGATACAGAAATATTATTTTTTACTTTTTATATATTTCATATCTTCTGTAGCTATTATAACCGCAATACGGAAATGATATATCGTAATGATAGTCAGACGTTTTTGTCTTTAAGACGACCCCTCCATTTTACCTGCAGGTGTCATTAGTCGGTGTCGAGAGTTGTTAAAAAGGTCTAGTAGCACGGGTCAAATGTCGTTCTTGCAATATTTCTCTGTTTTATATACAAATTACGTCGTCTACCGTCAAAATCGGTTTGTAATTTTACATGTGTCCTGCAACGCCAGCACCATCAGTCATTGTTCCCTTGCTATAAAAGTTTGCATTGGTTGTTGGTTAAAGTGTTGTCATTTTTATTTAAAATATTTACATTACACTAGTAACATTATTTACAGGCGAGAGTAACCTCTTTGTGAAAAAACAATCAAATATAAGCAACACTTATTATTGAAAGTATTCTGAAAAATAATTTAGATTATCGAATCAGTTAGGATTAACCACAAAAACCCCCTTTCAATTTTCATGTTAATGGATTTGATGAAAAAACCAAATGTTTCACATATTGCTTCAGTATGATTGGATTGATCCCACAAAACATAAAGATGCACTAGCTGACAAAATCATATGAAAATGTTTGACTCATATTCGACTATTAGCATAAAAACAAGTATACTAGTATCCAATTTACAATGCATACATTCGGAATTATATATTAAAACTTCGTGTGTATATAAGTCTAGCCATCTAATTACCTAGTAATGTTTCTTTAATTTAGTTTTACAAAACTGAACCCAACTGGCTGCTAAAAGAGAGTTTTTCTTTCTTCATTTTTAAATCACTTTCATTAATGGGTGACCAAAACAACCACTGTTGTTAGGATGGATAAAGTAGGCTACCTGTGGTTTGTCTGTCGTTCCAGAGTAACAGTAATTGAAGTAAATTTTTCTAAATTTGTAACATGACTTGAGTGTGCTTGGATCAATATACTGAAATATGAACACTTTTAAATAACCTCTCTGAAAATAATGTAGGGAGTATGACTCGCATTTGGTTAAGAACATCTGTATATTGGTAATTTCTTTCAGCTCGTGGACGCGTCGTTGTAACATATTTTCTAATTATATTTACCGTGTATAGCGTTACTTTGTTGATAAGAATTCCGCCTAGTGCTCTTTTCAGACAAATCTGCAAAGTAAAACACTTATTTTTGTGGCAGAAATTTATAACAATATTCAATCAGTTCTATTTAAAAGATAACAACAGAGATAATTCCATTTTTTGTAAGTTTTGCCTTCCTGGGAAATTATGTCATCTCGGATGGATTTGTAACTTAATTGAATAAAATAAGTAACTCAGTAAGTCACTTTTAGTACCCATACTTGGCCTTTTATATCAACACATCACACCTATACAGACTTTTAAACAAAAGCAATGACATTTAAATGGGCACTAGCTATGAGATATAAAAAAATAAAATTATTTGTACGAGCTAATCTAAAATTTGTATGTAATACTAGGATATATTTACATATATGTTATATATGAACATTGCACTATATAAATTATATACTTAGAGACCTAAATGTTATCAGGTACCAAGTTTTTATTTCGAAATTCAAATGTTTTACTTAAGTTATGAACAGAATTGCAGGATTTATAAAAACGTTGCCCTAACATGTTTCCAAAAGTTACTTCGTTGTATTGTTATAAAGGAAGTAGGAAAACGAATTGTACCTTAAAGTCGTCAGATCTTTATAATCATTTTAAAACCAGTTCTTATACATAATGGTTATGTAATGGCGAAATTATTAAAGTTGCTGGGTGTTATGGTGAATTGTAATGGAAAGTTTAATCAACCTCAGTTAAATTTTGCTGCCAAAGAAAGTTAATGTTTATCAATGCTCTATGGTAAAATAAGACATAAGTGTATAAATGTACAAACAAGATTTATTTATTCGATGTTTATATTTCACCTGTTTTATTATATTGAAGTAAAATATGGTGCTTTCTTAATGCATTTGATATAGAAAAACTACATATAGAATTTTAAAAAAGTAGCTTTTTATGTCGGTCATTTTAAGCTCTCCCTGGTTGTAATCTGTTACCAAAGTATGTCTTTTAACTTTGTCTTTCTTACTATTCCATATGAAACTAAAGATTTCTCTTTCTATATCAAGTATTTTTGAGTTACTTAAAACTGTAACATTTGCTAAAAAAGTAAATTGTGGTATAATGAGAGTTTTAACTATTAGAATTTTACCTAAAATGGTTAAGGTTTTTTTTCCACGACTCTTTTCTACTTTATCTCTACAATGCTTTAGTTAACCAATCCAAATTCCTTCCGTTTTATTTTTGTTAAGTTGTAATCCAGAAAAAGTTCCAAAAATTTTGATTATATTTAATGCTGTTCGGATTTCTTCTTTAGATTTTAGGAATAGAGTTGTATCATCAGCCATGTGCGTGATTTTTAAGCAATGTGTTTTACTATCAATTTTTAATTCTATGGCTCTAATATTTTTGTTTTGCCTTAGTTGGTTAGTCATTATTTCTACTGACATTACGAAAAGTAAAGAAGAGCACGAGCATCCCTGCCGGATACCTCTTAGGGGTCTAAAAGGGGCAGATACCCAACCGTTATGAAATATAGAACTATTTATATTTGTATACAAGGCTTTTTTTGGTTTTGATGTTATATTTGTAATTCTCATAGGATTTTGTCTAATCCTTAGTCCGTTTCTGTGTGTGTTACATTTTAATGTTGTGTCGTTGTTCTCCTCTTATATCTAATGCGTTTCCCTCAGTTTTAGTTTGTTACCCCGATTTTTTTTTTGTCCATGGATTTATGAGTTTGAACAGCGGTATACTACTGTTGCCTTTTTTTATCCAATCTATGAAGGGTTTATTAAAACCAAAATATTCTAAAGTATGATACATAAAATTCCATTCTAATGTGTCGAAAGCTTTCGAAAAATCTATGAATAAAATTGCTCCTTCTATATTAAAGTCATATGTAACGAGTGAGTGGTGAAAAACAAATGTTTATCTAATTCTTTTACCAATACATGTATATATCATAAACTCAGTCCTCTGTGCGCGATTTTCTCATTTTTACGCAAATATATCGTATAATCGTCAATTTTTTGTTCTCTATGTCTGTTATGATTTAACAAATATGGAGCTCATTAAATGCCGTGTTTTGAAGCCGAAGTTTATCGATTGTCACCTTATAGTAAACAAATAACAAAACGCACGGGTATTGAGCACGTGTTTAACATGTACAATCATAGAATTGTTTATTTTAATGACAGATCCATGCGTATTCATAATTGCGACCACCGGATTTTCACGAGGAGGGTTACGCTCAGGTCACTATGCATACGGAAAATATGTCGGCGAATAACTAAAAATAAGTAAACGTCTTCTAAATGTGGACAAATTAAAGAATTTTCCTCAGAAAAAAGTATATGTACATAAGTTGTATAATGAAAACTATCCGTTTAGTTATAAAAAAAAACATATGAATATTTTTTTTTAATTTGAGGTTTCTTATGACTTAAAACTTATTTGCGTAATCTATTACATCTTGTATTTGGCGTAAATTAAAACCTATAAATCTGTTCTTTATGTATCCAGTTTGATTAGCATTAATGATTACATTAAGATTTTTTTTTTATTCTTAAAGGGACGCAAGCTGTCAAATTCATGGTCACCGATTTGACTCAAATTCTCATATTTGATTTATAACAATGTAAAACATTTATCCAAACTATCAAAAGTCTAAAATAAACAGTTTACAGAGCATGGGGTAGATACTATATAGGTTCGTTTCGTGTGTATTTTAGTCCAGGCGCCATCTAATTAACTATCAATTTGACCTCACATTACCATATAAGCGATGTAAATATAAATAAAGATATGAATAGATTAAACCAACACGCGCAATTGGATTTTTATAGGTCTGTTTGATTTTATTTTATAGATTAAAAATAGATGTTTCTTATTAATTTTAATCGTATAAGAATGATTTTATGAACATCGAATTAGTAATCAAATGATTTACCGTAGTTTCACTTTCATTGTTGACATTCTGTTTCTTTAAATAACCAGTACACGTACAATGCATGCGTTGTCAATCTCTAGCTAGGGGTTAAGTTGAAGTTCACATAATACGGATTTAAAGAGGTCGACTCATTCACTTGCAAGTGAATTACTAATTATCAATGTTTCTTAGCGTAATTTGACAAAATTGAACCTTTTTGGCTGCAAAAAGCGAATTGTTATTTCACTATTTCATTATCATTATTGATTGATCAGAAAAAAATCAAACTTTAGATTTTTTATATATCTCGTGGCTAGTGCCCCTTTAAAGCTAAAGTGTATGAGAGTATTTTGTAATCACTATTTAATAATGATATTCGTCTATAATTTGCAAGTTCTAAAAAATCATTTTTTTGATAAATAAGATTCAGTAAGTTTTGTCTATGCGTAAATGGCAGATGTTTATTTTCAAAGCTAAAATTAAATATTTTACAAGCAGCGGTCCAAGAAGTATCCAAAACTTTTATAAAAGTTTATACTTATTCCGTCCATTCCAGGACTTTTGTTTATCTTTAGATTATTGACTGCAATGGATAATTCTTCTAGCGTTACGTTTCCGTCACAAGACTTACTTTCTTCTTCTGACAGTTTATAATTACTTTTTGTTTCAGAAATGTATTTTTTAACATCTATATCCGGTTTTTGTTTAGTGTCGTATAGATTAGCATAAATAAAGGCAACAGTAGTATACCGCTGTTCAAAACTCATAAATCCATGGACAAAAAACAAAATCGGGATAACAAACTAAAACCGAGGGAAACGCATTAAATATAAGAGGAGAACAACGACATAACACTAAAATGTAACACACATAGACAAAATCCCACGAGAATAACAAATATAACATATATATATAACATCAAAACCAAATACATGAATTTGGGATAGACAAGTACCGTCTATATAAAAATCTCTTTCAAGCTTTAATATTTCATCTTGATCTGTTACTATTACCCCCTTATTGTTTCTTAGTTTAAGTATTGTCTTTTTCGTTTGTTTAGATTTTTCAAGACCTAGGAAATATGCATTATTTTTTTCTCCTTTTTCTACCCACTCTTGTTTTGATCTAATTTGAGCTGCTTTTGCTTTGTATTCAAATTGATTTTCTAGCTCTTTCTCTAAAGTGGATATTTTTTCTTTTATAAAATCATTATCTTCATTATTAGATTTTTCATGTAATATTTTTAATTGTAGTTCTAAATTACGCGTTCCATTTTTTCTAAGTTTAGCTTTACTTTTACTTTTACTATACTGAATACTGTATTCCTTTTTTCCAATTTGAGTGAGTCCCACAGAAGTCTAGGATCTATTTAATTTTTTCCTATCTCATTACTATGTTTTTGTATAATTTTATTTATTTTGTCTTCGTATTCTTGCTCGTTGAGAATACCGTTGTTAATTTTCCAATACCCCGGGCCTCTTGTTTCAGATGATACAGATTGTAATTGTATTGATACTGCTTGGTGGTCAGTACTTTTAATAAGAATAGGCCTAATATCACATGACTTAACGTTTAACACGAAATATTTTTTAACTAGGAACATGTCAATTCTTTAATAGTTATCCCACAAGGACGCGGTGTGTCAGTGTTAGATCGGAGGCCAGATGGTGATCTAACATTGACACACTCAGTCCGAGTGGGATAACTCGTTTACATCCCAGCTGTTTTAGATTAGACAAAAAACCATTTACAATTCATAAAATCTAGTTTAGAACGCCACACAACCATCATTATAATATACTTTTTACTATATGCTGTATACCCTTTATGACCCCCGAACACGATGAGTAGATATCAAACAATGTCAACACGCCCCACTTGCCAATCGGCTCACACTATATCGCCACTTTATAAAAGAATCACCCCACTCTTGTTTACCGACTGGCCCCACTTTTGAAAAAGTGTAAAATCAAATTGAACAATCAGTCTGACAACTCACTTATTAACGAAAAAGGTTTAAACCCCACTTAATAAAGGTCTGCCAACTCGCCCCATTTATAAAAAGATATTGCTTCCTTTAAGTATGTTAAATTACTTTATGATTGTACCCAGTCGTCTTAGTGTAGTGGTATGTGTCTTGGCTTGTTATGCTAAAGGTCTCGAGTTCGAATCCCAGCATATACACTGGATTTTTCTACCTGAATTTTGATACATAGTCTTTTCAGTAGAATTAATTATAAGTTGTATAGTGGAATTGACATTCCCGCCAAAATGTTACAGAACAAAGGAAAGCATGCATAACAAAGAAACTCCAAGAAACTCAAACTGGGTTGATCTGGTAGGGGTGATCCGGCTCAGATCACCCCTGTTAGAACAAAGGAGCTGGGATGTAAACTAGACTGAACTTGATTTTTACGTCTCCATGTATATTGGATCTTTTGAGGGTTAACGTGTCTCCATATATATCTATAAGATCATTTGATTTTATTTTTTTTAGGCTATTGACTGGTTTACTTGCTTTTTTACGAATATTTGAACTTTTCCTATCTACATTTTTAAGGCCGTCGTTCATATCTCCTCCTAAAATGATTGTACCTATTGCGTTTTTTTTAAAAGTCATTTAATTTTTTGTAGAAGATATTTCTTTCAGATTCTATATTTGGGGCATATATGTTTATAAGAGAATATATTATATTTTCAAATTCAATATTTATCATAATTATTCGACCTTCTAAATCTTATGCTCGTCTATTAATTTATAGTCTAGTTTGTTATTAATTAATATTGCTACTCCTCGTACTGGAAGTCGTTCCGTGACTATAATAAAAAGAATGATCTGATTCTATAGTTAGAACGTTTTCTAGGGATGTATTGAAATGAGTTTCTTGAATAAAAGATATTTTACATTTCTGATGTTTTATCCATTGATAAAGTCTCAATCTCTTTTGTTTATCTCGAATTCCTTTTACATTTGCTGTACAAATGTGTAGGTTATTTAGCATAGTTTGATTAAAAGTTGTTCGATTTTTTTTATTACGTTTACTTAGTGAGCGTACTTAACGTTTCGGTAGCATTTTTACGGTAAACTTTATTTTTCCTACTTTTAATCGTATTTTTTTAACGTGGGAGTTACCTGTGAAAATAATTACTTTAACCAATTTTCTTTTTTGTAATTGGATTATAAGAATATTGTTATAGTCTGTTTCACGATTGTGTTTTGGCCGATATCGAGAAGTTAATTCTGAAACAGCATATAATACATACTCATACACAATTACTACATACTTGAAATATATAATACACATTGTATACAGAACTATAAGTAAATGACACATGTGCTTGAAATAATTAAGTTCTCCATATTATCAAAAACGTTGTTATGCCAATTTTGTCAATAGCAATATGTGGTTTCAAGATTAAGACTTGACATTCATCTTTTGCTGTTTACAAACTAAAACAAATGTATAGTTTTGACTGTGAAAAAATATAATCTGTCTCTAGTTTTCTCACTTAGTAATGTGTAAATAATTTCAAATCTATGAAACTCTAGTAAAGTACTGCTTGTTTTTGATGTTTTGTTTTTCGTAACATTTTGTTTATTTAATTTTTTCTTAATATTTTCCTTTTTCTATTTTCAGTTACTTTATATGATTTGTGGTGTTCAGATGTTCTAAGAAGAGATGTTATGGTAGGTAAATCTTTTCTTTTGATTTGATATTTTTGAGTACGTTTACTATAGATAGAAGTTCTAATCCTAAAAGGTTTTAAATAGAACTCATACAGTTAAACTTTTCTAATATAATTGTTTTTATCTGTAACCATTTTTAATTTTGGTATTATCAAAGATACTTCTGTCAATAGTAACATTAACATGAAGATATATGTTATAATACAATGTTTGAAAAGTTTTACTTTTCTTTTTTTCATATCTACTCTTTTTACATTTGTTTTTGAATCTTTGTTCCATTCAATTATCTTTATATAATAACTTAATACACATAAACATAATTACAATAGACAAGACAAATAAACCTCTTTTTTTTTGTTTTTTTTTTTGTTATATATTTAATGTTCTATAATTTATTCTTTCCTTGGCTGCTTTTGTTTTATTGCTGGGGGTTATAAATTTCGAAATGTCAGGTTTGAGTTGATGAAGGATTTTTATTTGCTTCTGCTGATTTTGATTCCTGTTGTTCAGAGGAGTTTCATTTTGTTGGCTTTCTTCATAGTTTGCATTTACTTCATCTATAGCTATTGTTGTTTCTTGTTGCTCTTCTCCTTCTGTTTCAGATTGTTTTCACTGTTCTTTTTATAAAAGTAGGGCATTCAAGCATTTTCTATTGTTTCAAGTGGTATTGAAACTTGTTTTAATCTGAAACTGTGAACTCAATTGAACACAATTTTCGAGATTTTGGAAATTAGTTATTTTCAGTAGAACATCCTAGGCGGGAAAAACCTTGTAGCATCGCATAATAAGGTTATGGTACATGAAATCGCAAAAATTATCACATAGATCCAATTTAAATATTTCAACCTCAGATATTGAACATTTAGCTGTTATGTTTCTAATTGCTGTGGTATTCAAATATTTTGAGAGGAATCGAATCAAAAATATCAACCTGATAAATTAATAATAATTTTGTGTATACTTACGTTTCTTTTTCCGGCAAGCGAAGAGAAAGAAAAAAAATCCCGAAACCAGTAAAATCGGTACGGCAATAGCAATAATTATGTTCCTTGTAGTTTCTGTATTGCTTGGAGTGTTAACTGTAAAGGAAATAACAATTTCTGCAAAATTGCACAGAAAACAGACAAACCCGTAACCTTATTGTTTTTTTCGTAAATTAATCACATAACCCAAACCTAACTTATACTCCCATGACACGTAATCACAAATGGGAAAAAACATCTTGCATGTATCTAGTAATTAAAGTTCGGTGACAAGGTTGAAAAATATTACATGTATACCATCGACCTTGAAATAAAGACTTTAATAAAGGTCGGACGAGAACTAAAATTGACCACCAACGAGAAGCCGTCAAATTCTAAACTTTCGATTTATATACAGTAAATGTACATTTAACTACTTTAATCTTAAGTGTGTTGGGGCTAGTGTGCTAGCCTCGCGTTTGATTTCTGTTCAGGTCTAATTCGACTGAATTTTGTTTACTAATTACCCAATAAGCGTACCGCATTATGGAGAAAATAGACTGTATACTCTGATTAAGCTTCATAAATATCTAAGTGCCTAGATATATATATATCCCTAACAACACTGAAGAGACATATATTGTCGAAATCTAGATCTGGTGTACAAAAAAATATTGACACCTTGTGTTTGTGGCATAACATCTTGGCCACAAGTTTATCGTTTTCTGTTTAGTATTAAAATTTATATTAAGATCCATTTTGTTACATTCAATTTTATTTGGCAATCGCCAATGGCAGTCAGCAGGGTTTAAGAACATCAGTTGTTCGACCTGTTAGTCACATGCGTTTTGTTTAAACATACTTTTTCACTCTTTTGGTCTTTTGGAAAATGTTGTTTGTGCTGTATTTAGACCCTTCTACAACGAAATTTGTTTTACATGCACACGTATAAAACAATGCGGTTTTGATCCAACGCAATCATAGGTTTGAACGTAGTTTTCAATTTAGACTCATTTATATTTTTCGTTTGGGCTTGTATCATATTTTCCCTCAGGTTTATATGATCCGTTCATCCTATATTGACTCTTAAATATTCAAGAGTCTATCTGAAATTGAGGGTAAATTATATGGCCTTCCAAAAACCGTTTCGATCCCTAACATCACGGAAGAGACATATATATTGTCGAAATTTAGATCTGGTGTACAAAAAAAAAATATTGACACCTTGTGTTTGTGGCATAACATCTTGGCCACACGTTTATCGTTTTCTGTTTAGTATTAAATTTATATTAAGATCCATTTTGTTACATCTCGTGATCAATTTTATTTGGCAATCGCCAATGGCAGTCAGCAGGGTTTAAGAACATTAGTTGTTCGAACTGTTAGGCAGCAACCATTTTATTTTCGGGGGGGGGGGGGGGGGGGGCTATGGATTTTTTCCCCTAGTGACAGCTGTGGGCCAAACAAACAATTTTTTTTCCTCAGTTTTCTCTTAAAACTGGAAACAAACTTTTTTTTCCGAAAAAATCCATCGACACCCCCCCCCCCTTGAAAATCAAATGGTTGCTGCCTTAGTCAAATGCGTTTTGTTCAAATATACTTTGTCATTCTTTTGGTCTTTTGGAAAATGTTGTTTGTGCTGTATTTAGACCCTTCTACAACAAAATGTGTACATGCACACGTATAAAAGTTGCTGTTTTTATCCAACGCAATCATATGTTTGAACGTAGCTTTCAATTTATACTCATATATATATATTGGCACTTACATATTTTTCTTGGAGGTGGCCGCCTCACACGTTTTAAAAAGACTCAAGCCCATTATATATTTATAAAATGAATGAATAAATAGTCAACGATTAATCTTACAGGGTGATGGATCATGTACTGGCTATATAGTTCGAAACTTTTTTTAAAACACCAGTTTAAATTACAGGGCTCCATTCATTTGGAATGGATGTATAAGTACGGAGCCAAGTTCAATTATTTAAACGTATTAGATAAAACTTTTTTTTCTAATCATTATTAAACTGCTATTCGTTTGGGAGGCTTAAATGTGAGGTTTCTGTTGCAATTGCCCTACCGTTGTCAAATTTGAAATATTATACCAACTTGGATCGGTTAGGGCATTTTTGATTTTTTTGTTTGAGGACTGCCCTCCATGCAGTTATAACATCTAAACTGTCACAACCTTTGGAAATTTAGAGTTGTGCCAGTTCACATCGCAAATAACTATTTTTATTTGGCATATCTTTGTAATCTTAGCGCCGTGTTTGGAAATTTTAAAATTGTACCAGCGTCTGTGGTGTTCGCTTAAATTGTATAAATTCCAAGATTTGATAGTTTCTCAGTTTGAATATATTGTATTGACATGATTCATTTGACATCGTGCTATTATTGAAGAAGGATATCTGTTATCCGAAATATCTAATATTTGTTCATTTTAAAGTTATTTAATGGTGATGCTGTACCCTTTTTGACTTGTTATATATATATATTTAATATCTATTAAGTTTACTGGTTGGTAGATTCTTATAGACTCTATATATTTACATATATATATATAATATATATATATATATTTATATATATATATATAGTCTTTTTAAAACGTGTGAGGTGGCCACCTCAAAGTAAAATGTTTTCGCTTGTATTATCGATTCCTAAATTTTTTAATCATACATTCAAAATCCCCTTTGCACATATCTTGTCGCATGGACCATCGCACCTCAGCAAACGGACCATCATACTTCGACAAAGGCCTTCACATTGTCTGCGCATTGCATCCTTCCCATCAAAACACTTTGTTTTATTTATAGGTAAATACTATGAATATAAAGCATTGCGTCTAATAAACACGTTGCTTGATGTTAATACCAATGACGATTTTCCGTTACTGGTTTTCAAGATATTACATTCAAGCTAGGTGACTTTTATGTGTCACCGGAAAGTTCGTTCGAACAAAAGCAACAAAACAAAGAAGTAAATATATTTAGGCGGATGTTAAAAAAATAATAATCAAAACAAAAGCAAAAGGTCTTTCAACGCAAAAGTTGAAAGACTAATAAATCAATTGCTTTAAAAAAAGTCATTGATAAACGTCTTTCCCATTTCAAACATGATTGATTGTTATTTTTCTTTGTTCTGTCTGTCTGTCTGTCTGTCTGTCTGTCTGTCTGTCTGTCTGTCTGTCTGTCTGTCTGTCTGTCTGTCTGTCTGTCTGTCTGTCTGTCTGTCTGTCTGTCTGTCTGTCTGTCTGTCTGTCTGTCTGTCTGTCTGTCTGTCTGTCTGTCTGTCTGTCTGTCTGTCTGTCTGTCTGTCTATCTGTCTGGTTTTTTTTTCTTTCTTTTTTTCTTTCTTTCTTTCTTTTTCTTTCTTTCTTTTTTTCTTTTATTTGTTAAAAAAAATAATTGAAAATGGAGTTTGGGAATGTGTCAAAGAGACAACAACCCGACCAAAAAGCAGAAAATGAATGTCTTAACGTCTACCAGTCAATTGTTCACATTACAAGGAGAGCAAACAGTATGAGTAAAAGAAAGAAACATAGTAATGACCTCCTTTAAATAAGAAGAGGGGCGATACCCAAATCTAAAATTTAAATTTAAATGGTCATGGAAGGGTCCACATTCTTGATTTGGTTAGGTTTCTATATTTAGATTGTTAATAAGTTTTAATTTATTTCAGCGCCAGATTGTAACAACACGATGCTTGTTCATATAAGCGAGAATTAACTATATTTATATCTTTTTAGATGCTGATGTTGGCCAGACAATATGTTTATCGACGAAATTACACATACCTTAATTTTTAGTCGCTGTACGTAATTGATGTTTTGATTGGAATTCAAGTGCAGTGCATGTTTTTGATCTAATTGATGCTGTGTACGTTTGAAAACATGGTTATCGATTATTTTCATAAAATGTACATTTTTCAGCAGCAGTTTGTACACATATTTCTATTTAAATCTAGGCGCAGACATTTCATTGTAGGATTTCACGATATTTACGGGGCTAGCAAGCCATTTATAACGGCATATATCTTTTTGTGTTGAGAGATAGCTGCACAACGTTGTCATATTTAGACGGAAACATGTATACCCTGGTTGACGCAAAATGTTTGGTCGATAGGACATGTAGTTTTGGTGAAATAGTGCTCACAACAATTTAATCTATGTTTCCGAGAAGAATGGTTATAACAATATTTTTCAGAGAACAATTGAAGTTTTTTCCACTAGAAGCGAAATATTTTGATATGAAAATACTCAAATACAGTTTTAACTTTTATTTATAGAGTCAAATGATAGCTTTATGTTTGCTGATTACAAAACTATATGGTTTCCTTATACTTTTTAATGAAATAAGGGATACAACTTGTTACTTCCGGTTTAAAAATATTACTTCCGGTATGACTATTTAGTTAACTTTACACTTATTCCACATGTATGGTTATATATACTTAAAGGTAACAATACACAGTTGGGAAAAAGATAAAATTGACACTCATAATTTTTAACCATCCTCTATTCCTTTCTTTGTGTTATGCATGTGTATATATATGTTTATATGAAAAGAGCATCATTCATTGGTTTGATTTCCAATAGTTGATGGTGAATATAATCTGTTTTTGGTGTAACCATGGTAACAATCTGCATTTGTTTGATACAAAATTTTACAAACAGAGAGGGGAAAATTTCACAAAATTTGGTCCAAAGAAAAATTAAAGTGATACCTTTTCTAAACCTCAATAATATCTTTTATATTCTTTATAAAAATATAAAAGCGTATATGGGTCATTATCATAAAAAACATGCAAAACTATGTTATTGGGTCTTTTTTAGTCACAGACATGAAAATATATCAAAATAACACTTGCATATCTTAGATATGAATGTTTTGTGATACACAATATACAGTTTACAGTATGAAATGTTATAAAAACATTCTTAATGTTTTCTTAAACCCTTGGAGATAGCCAGAATTAACTATAAATCCTTTCAGACTTGAAATAGGACTATTATTCATATCATTTGTTATTATGATTTATCACTTTTTATTGCATGTTGATACATACAATCATTTTTTAATGATTTAGGAAGTGTATGTTGGTTTTATAGTAAAAAAATTCACCAAAAGGAAATGCTACATTTTTTAAGTCAATGGTGTTACCAACCGACAAATTAGTAGGATAAAAGTTATCTTTCGCAAGATTTGTGCATTAGAACAGTTTCTCTCTTAGACATGTTACCTGTAAGCATGTTATGCAGAAGAAAACAAACAACTATGTTTGAAAATTTAGTGAAAAAATCTTAAAATTAAGTAAAAGCTATATCATAAATGAAAATAGTGTCCATGGTGTACCCTTGTAAAAATCATCTTTTGAAAATATTTCCTTAACTTTGAATTATGAAATATATTGATTATAGAAACATGCACCAGTAACTACATATATATTGGGGGAATGGAACACTTATTTCGTAACTGAATCTTAAAATACACCTTAAATCATTGGTGTTACTGTCAATGGTGAGACCATTTTGATAAAATAACACCCTTGACCAGTTAAGTAACACCACTGAATATATCATGACAATCAGCATTGTTTTGTGTTTCTTTCATGTTAAACAAGCGAAACAGATTATTTTTGAAAAACAATACTTATTTAACAATGTTTTAACAATATCATGTATTACATATACAAAGTTTTCACAAACTGATGTATGCTGGTAACACCAATGACACTATTTAGTAACACTATTGACATTTTTAGTAATGGATGTTATGTTATATAATTTGAGATTTTTTAGCCTAAGTAGTATTTTTTCATATTTTTCTTTTGTTCGGTGTTCTTACCTTTGTGTTCAGTACTTAATAAAAGTAAAATTTGAAATGTGATGTCAATGGTGATACTTTTGTGTCATTGGGGTTACTGAATGGTCAGTGGTGTTACTATATAAAAATGCGACATTTTTTTCTTTATTTTTATTCATAAATGAAAGTGTTTTTAGGTCGTATACGAAATATTAGGTATGTTATTATCATTTAATCTTATACATTTTACATATATTCAGTTTAAGTATATTTTTTAGTATTTGTAACGGCCATAATTAGGAAAGCCAACTTTTTTACGACAATTTATTCTGAAATTTATGTTTGAAAAGAATGCACAGCTATATGAATAATGTCAATAAGTCGTAATTTAAACCTAAACAACACATTGGAACAGTTGTTTGATGTTTAATAATAATATTTAGTACCAAAATTTATGTTTTAAATTGGTAACACCATTGACACGATTTCAACAAAGGATGACCTAAACTTGTTAAAATTGAAGGAACTCTTCATTTTCCCCATTGCATATTTCTGAATATCGTTGCTACCATACTAAAGAATAGAGGGCCACATTCAAATGTTTTAAACAATGACATCATTTTTCAAAATACTACCTCGTCGAAATTTGCACATATTTTGATAATGACCCATATACTGTAAATAGTTTTCTATATAAACATGAATTGATTCAATATTTTTGATATACTCAAATTTAAAAAGTAGTTTCATATGACTTTCATTTGCAAACAAACACTTATAAGATTAATTATCATATACTAAAACAACTTTTATTAAATCACTTTCAGACGATTTGTTTGGTGAAGAAAATAACTTATATTAAATGTCTTTCAGATGCATTTGTTTTGAGACGAACACGTATAATTCTATTGAACATTTGACGTTTACCAAACGAACAATTCCTCTTGTAAAACCCTTATTTTACTTTTATTGAAAGTCCATCCTAAAGAAGAGTATTATTAGTAGGTATGCAAGACACATTGTTTTATCACATACAAGTATCGGTAGTTCCTATGCTTCCTAGATATATTGATTTAAATGATCATTCAAACAAATAAATGCTGACGTTAACAAAATATCCAAAATTAACTTAACTACAGTGAGACACGTTAAGTTGATATGGCTCAGACATAAATTAATTAAACTATAATCATTAGAACATTTTTTGTCTTCCTCACGTGTCAAAGATTGAACTAAATTATAGCATGTACATAAATTGAAAAACATCCAAATCACACAATTTTAAATAAATGTATGCTGCTAGTTTCTAGTGTAGAGCTCTAGCCTAGAAAAACAAAACAAATTTGAGGAAACAAAATAAAAAAACAAATCGCTCGCTTGTCATATACACTTAGAGCAGGCGTCCTTATAAATAAACATCAAATTGGCGTGGCCGTATCATAAACATTTTATATTGGCAGTCACATTGTATACGTAATAAAAACTTTTATAAACTTAAGTTATAAAATCTAAAAGGAAGATCAAAACGTTTCCTACATGATCATAATGATGGAAAATGAAATTACACTTTCAAAGTTGGTACGTTCGAAGCGCTATTGGGATTTACAATTAGCCGGAACGTTCAAACAGTGTTTCAATCAAATGTACTAATGGTCGAATATTTGAAAAGATATATGACCAAAAGTCAAATTAAAGAAAAGTCTAATTCCTCAAAATTTAACCTTAGGTGTGAGAGTTCGGACTGAAAGCTTTTTAACGATTTCTTACTTAAAATTTCACAATATTTCAAAGGCGAGGTTAAGAAATGCTGTATCAAAACTATGGCGGGGTATTATAATTTGAGACAAATATTTTTATTATTTCAATTTGTATTTGAGCTTCACTGTTTACCATAAATTACTATAGCGGAAATATAATCATGAAAACAGCGGTGCTATAATTGTTCCCTATTTCAGATATTATAATACGTATGACTCTACTTACCTTGTTCACAAGGTATCTCTTGTTGTGAGTCCAAATGTATTAAATAAGACAGAGCTAAATTGCATATTACTGATATGTTACCACGACACATGTCTTTGTTGACTGTTGCTTTTACATTTATCGTTATGTTGTAATATATTGACTGTTGAATTTTTGCTAAAACCTTGATTTCACTTTTCAGGTTTTCCCCCTTAAATAAGAAATAAAGAGTAGAAATAACCAGTTAGCTTTTCATTGGTACTTTCACATTTTTAAAAGATAATATGGTACAGATAAGGAGATAATAGTTTTAACGCGGTTGGGAGCAATCATTAATAAACTAACCAATTTAAAGATTGATCTCATATTATGGTCATCAGTGTCCTAAAACATTGGCATTTATATATAGATATATTTGATTACGAGTACAAATGTCACGTCATTTTTTTTGAATTTTAGTCTACGATATGAAAATTAAACAAAACTGTTAATATGTGCCTTTTATGTTGTATTTTGCATATTGTGCTGAACGAATTAATGACAAACTAATTATTTATCAAATGATAAAAATGTATAATAAACGAAAGGACCAGTTCAAACAAAGTTTGTTTCAACTTCAATAAAACAAGTTATACGGTATCCTGCTTGTCATATTCACTGAAATATACAACACATAAATCTTACTGAGGTTGAAGTAATTGAGTAACAAGACATTATCAATATATATGAACGTAAAATTCTGTAAATATGGCAAGATTTTTGTTTTGCCTTCATAAGGTTAAAAACTCAAATTTGCTTCTTAGAACTAAAAAATTTTTAAAAGCACTTATTCTTGTTTTAGAAACGATTATAATCAGATGCAATAATTTAAAAAAACATGTTAGCCCTAGTAATAACTTACATTATAAGTGAGATTGCATTTAGGTGAAGGATAAATCTTTCCAAAAATAACTGTAGCGTACCATTGAGTACCTTCGTAAGTAGTCCACGTTACGTCGATATTTCCATTTAATGGAGGATCTAAAAGCAAATAATGGTGTTAACATGAATATCAAGTATATGGTAGTTTATAAATTTACTGTTTGCAAAAGTATGAATTATTCAATATACTAAGGACTTTCTTATCCCAGGCATAGATTACCTTAGCCGTATTTGGTACATTTATTTTATAATTTGGGTCCTAAATGCTCTTCAACCTAATACTTGTTTGGCTTTCTGATGATTTTGATCTGAGAGTCACTGATGAGTTTTATGTGACGAAACGCGCGTCTGGTGTATTAAATAATGAACCTAGTACCTTTGATAACTAATTATAAGTGATCTAGCCGTATTTTCTGGAATTTAAATTTGAAATACGAAAAGTAATAGAAAAGAGAATATTATGTTCAAGATTATATATGTATTCAATATAGAAAAATGTGATTAGTCACGGATGAAAATCACAAAAAGCTCAATATCAAATTCAGGAAACGAATTTTCACTTGAGACATTTTGATCCTTATATATTTTGTTAAACTATCTTTATTAATATCAAATATGATGACAACACTAAATGAACAATCAAAAATAGCTTTGATGTTTAATCATGGAACTCTCAGTAAAAACCTTGAACATTGTGGTTTTCACGCAATAACTTCTAATTGCTCATATTTGAAAGAAGAACTGAGCAAGTCTTTTCGAGTAATTAATTATCTTTTGATTTAAAAAACAAATATTACGGTGCTTATACGTCGTCCAATATTTTGTGTGTACATAAATGACATTAAATTATTTCTTAAATTTGCACATTTCTTAACCCTTCGGATTGATGCGAATCTATCATTGACATGTAAGTTAATAAGTAATGTTTGTCTTAATATCTAGAATGTTCTTTCTACGAGTTAAAATTATTTTCTTCTACTGAAAAAATACTGGTGTATTGCTTGGAGTATTTGTTCTAAATAAGATGCAATAAGAATACTTAGTTAAAAGCATACTGCAGCTCAACTAATTGCAGATGCTTATCCACTCGCAGTCTCAGTAGCACTTTTAAACAGATTTTAGTGGATGACATCAGAAAACATAATTCATTTCACTAGGCGAAATAACGGATTATGGTGGAATATTTTGGACTCTTAAAAGGCTTCAATGTGAGTTGTGATATCATTTTGATATTATAATATCTTTAATTAACATGAACACTCGTCCTACTTTTGTAGGTGTACTCGTTTCGGTTCGGTTTAATGAAATTTAAATATACTAAGCCAGATTATTATCCAAAATAATATGTTTAACTAACTCAGACATATTTGCATGAGAATTTGCAGCTACAATCATTTTTTGATAAGGGCTTGATGCATATAAAAAACATAATGATATAAATCTCAAAATAAAGGTTTGTTTTCTGACATCATCGCTTAGAACTATTGATTTAATAGCTTCATGTTTAGCAGCAACCCTCTATCGTGAAAGTCTGATATAAATCGCAAGATGAAGTCTATCTACATCACAAAGAAGATAAAAGGAGGCAAATGTGATATGTTTTTAAATTAAGATTAATAACTCAAATTAACAAAAAAAATTAACATATAAATTATAGATGGGCTCGTTTCTTTTTCCCAAATTGACCAAAGATAGCAGTAATAGCAACCCATCATACATATCTAATAAAAATGACAATAAATAAAGGCAACAGTAGTATACCGCTGTTCAAAACTCATAAATCCAGGGACAAAAAACAAAATCGGGGTAACAAACTAAAACCGAGGGAAACGCATTAAATATAAGAGGAGAACAACGACATAACACCGAAACGTAACACACACAGAAACGGACCAAGCATCAGACAAAACACCACGAGAATAACAAATATAACATGAAAACCAAATACATGAATTTGGGATAGACAAGTATCGTGCCACGTCTGATCTCAATATCTCAAAAATAAGAGAAAACACAAACGACTCAACGTTAAAATGCAACACACACAGAAACGAACAACAATATAACAATGGCCATCTTCCTGACTTGGTACAGGACACTTTTAAAGGGGAATAAAAGTGGTGGGTTGAACCTGGTTTTGTGGCATGCCAAACCTCGCACATGAAATTTAATATTAATCTTGTCACATTTAAAACAAATTAACTTCAATGTCAACTTACATATATAGTTGTCCTCTGTAAGTAGTAACATATCACTAAATGAGTGTATTCCTGATAAACATGTGTATGTTACGTTGACGTCCGATTCTGTTACATCAATAATCTCAAGTAGGCTATGTTGATCATTGTCCTCTGACACTGTGTATTTCATTGGATAAAATGAAACCCCCCAATGAGCAATTGCATCGTCATTCTTCATCCAGCTAATATTCGAATCGTTAGTGTAACAAATCAATGTCGCATTTCCACCAAAAATTAATGATTCTTTTAATTCCCAACGAACTGTAAAATAATGGTAACCACATCAATTTTTACTTATCCGTGACTCTTAAAAATGGATTTGCATCTTTTCCTCAAAACCTCCCCTGAACGCAAAGAGAAACTTATGTCTTATCCACAAGAATAAGCATATCTCGATAGCAAAAGAAAGTGTCAAGGCTTATTAACCTATATTCTATTTAGATTAATGTGATCAGTGTTTAAAATATAAAATAAAAGAACTTAAATTACAAGGATCTAAAGCATATTGTATAAATTTGTTTTAATTTGATTAAGCTTTGTACATAATATGAAACTTGTGAATTTTTATAGTTATTTTTGTTAGATTGTGTGCTTGATCTATATCTTTGTTACTGTATTTCATTTGATTCATATGATCAGAACTGATACAAAAGTGTTAAACATTCGAAAAACGCTTAAATTACGAGGATCTAATACCAGCTTCAAAAATAAAACAATGAGAATTAAAATCGATAAGCTAGTAAAACAATATCCTTATGATGTGTATTCTGATCAAGATGATATCTGGATAATGTCATGGTTGCTTATTTGTGTTTCGTTATTTCGATGAAAGTTATCTATCTTTATTTGATTTTAAAAATGTTCAAAACTGCAGAAAACTTTTACGCCAATGACTTCTGCGAAGAGATAATATAAGGTAAGAGTGTCGAAAGTTATACTTAAATGTGATATTGCTATTCCATCGATTATCATCTGCTTACCTATCAATGCTAACTAAATGGTATGTTCAACATTACAAGTTATGATCTATCATTATAAAACATCTATCTATTCCGAGACCGAATACCGATTTTTATATATAAAAAAAAATATATAAAAAATATTTCTTTGTTCTGAAATCAAGGTACCATTCATGAGTCCGAAGCGCGTTTCTTGATTTACCTACTTCAGGAACGCTCAAAGTCGAATATTTGAAAGCCAAATATGTGTTAGGACCCAAAAACGTTGAGGACTTAAAAACCAAAAAGGACCTAAGAAATAGCTAAATCCATCTAAGGCCAACTTTATCTGAGGTAATTGAAATATTAGTTTCTGTATTATTTCAAAATTTATAAATGGGCAATTTTAGATAATTTGTTATAAATCATGTAAGCACCGAAGTTCTGACTACCGAGCTGATGATACCTATGGGGACTGATTGTCCGCCAGCAGAGGTATCAACCATTTCTCTGCCTTTAACGCTTATTCTCAAACTTAAGTTTTACATAGTAACGGTATGTTCGTTAAACGTCTAGGAAGCGTACTAGTTTCTATATGACAAAAGTAAAGTTTAATTTTATTGAATCAATGTAGCATAAAAAGTAAAAACATAAAAATACTAAACTCCGAGGAAATTGAAAACGGAAAGTCCCTAATCAAATGGCAAAATCAAAAGGTCAAACACATCAAACGAAAGGATAACAACTATCATATTCCTTTCTTATATAGACGATGGTGGATTGAACCTGGTTTTATAGCTAGCTTAACCTCTCACTTGTATGACAGTTGCATCAAATTCCATTATATTGACAACGACGCATGAACAAAATAAACAGACATAATAGGTAAAAATATCAAAAATAGGGATACAGCAGTCACCATTGTGTTATAATGTTAATCACTAAAAACAATCAAATATATTACACAGAAGCACAAAATGGCATAGTGTTATGATATTGTAATTATTACATTTATGTTGGCCTAATTTGTTTTGTGTAGCTTGATAGTTGTTTACACAGTTTAGAAATTACTGGAACAATCACAGATACTGATGGAATGATTGAAACTTTCCATTTGACTTACATAACGATTCCAGAATGATCCTTAAAAAAGATGCATAAAAAGTAAAATCACAAAAATACTGAACTGAGAGGAAAATCTAATCGGAAAGTCCATAATCACATGGCAAAATCAAATGACAAAACACATCAAAACGAATGGAAAAGAACTAATTTAAACTTCTACATTTTCCCAGAAACTTCTGTAACAGTTGTAGTTTACTATGACATTCTTTTTCCACAGTGTTCTAGAAATTTCCGTGACAGCTATATATATACAGACACTGAAGTTAAACTTTCAGACTTAGACATCGATAGACATTAGTATTCACAGTATTTGGAATGACACTTTATTCAACAAACAACATCATTCAAGCTTGTGACCTTAGTAGTGGACGTAATATTCAGATTGGATTCCGAAAAGATTTCCGGATACAGATAAAGATAAAAGATTGGACTATTTTGACAGTTAAGTTGACAGTAATATTTGTGTAATATTTTTTGTAAACTTTTGTTTAATAAGTACTGTTGAATTTTATTATTGATTTGTGTCTTTTGTAGGCTACAATTTAAAGGAGATTTCTGGCCGTTACAATAGAGACTAAGCATGTTAGCAAAAATTATGGAAAAGAATACACAAATATACCATATTACAAATGCACAATGACGGGATGTATAAGTAGAGAGCCACGCCATATATGTATCAAAGAAACATAAAAAGGCTTATAGACAAATCATGTTGCAAGAATGAAAGACAAGCATAAAAACATCTTTTACAATAGCACAGAGCCACGCTTTATGTATCGAAGTTACACCAAAAGGCAAATTTATAATATATATATTACTTGCCACTCCACTGAGTCTGTGTACACTAAATTTTGCAATGCTATTAATTTATGTATAGTAACTTATTTGATTCGTTCAGGGATAGTGAGATGTTAAACCATATTTTCAAAGGTAGATAGAAAACGGCGTATAGCAAAAACAAAACATATTGCACGGTTATGTTTATAATATATAAAAACCGATATACTTTGTGACATCATAAACTGAATTTCATGATATTTTTAAAAGTTTATAAAAAGTGTATATATATGAACGATTATTTGAAGAACAAATTTTCAAATACACCAACGATTTTGATACAAATATGATCGGCAATCAATAATATAACAATTATACCAAGAAATTTGTTTTGCATGCACACGTATAAAAATTTCGTTTTTTTATCCAATGCAATCATAGGCTTGAACGTTGTTTTCAATTTAGATTTGTATATATTAATATCAGCCCTACAATGTTAGATCTGTAAATTTGCGGGATCAAATCATGTTCCTGGCCGCAATTCGAACTAATGATAACATGTGACTATCCCTGAACGAATCAAATTAGTCAAACACAGAATTTTAAAACATTAATATATATATATATCAAGAGTATCCTAAATTGAGATAAATTATATGGCCTTCCAAATACCGTTTCGATCCCTAACATCACTGAAGATACATTTATTGTCGAAATTCGGATCTGGTGTACACAAAAAAATTACACTTCATGCTATGATATAACATCTTTGCTGCAAGTTTATTGTTTTTCTGTTTAGTATAAAATTCATATTAAGATCCATTTTGTTACATCTTGTGATCAATTTATTTGGCAATTGCCTTTGGTAGTCAGTAGGGTTTAATAACATCAGTTGTTCGACCTGTTAGTCAAATGTGTTTTGTTAAAATATACTTTTTCACTTTTTTGGTCTTTTGGAAAATATTTTTTGTGCTGTATTTATACCCTTCTACAACGAAATTTGTTTTACATGCACACGTATAAAAAATGCGGTTTTTATCCACCGCAATCATAGGTTTGAACGTAGTTTTCAATTTAGACTTGTTTAAATATCAATCAATATGTTAAACTTTTACACGAATTTTGTGTAGCTTAAGCTACAAAGATATTTTTTGTCATGCATCAGATTTCACCTAGATAGATGCACACGCCCGATGAAGCTAATTTGTTTAGCAAAATATTGCGTGAATAATATATAAAATATAACAACTAATTTTATAACACTCATTAGTGTGTTAAAGTTACATTCTTAGACACTTATATATATTAGTCAAATGCGTTTTGTTTAAATATACTTCTTCACTTTTTTGGTCTTTTGGAAAATGTTGTTTGTGCTGTATTTAGACCCTTCTACAACGAAATTTGTTTTACATGCACACGTATAAAAATTGCAGTTTTTATCCAACGCAATCATAGGTTGGAACGTAGTTTTCAATTTAGACTCGTATATATGCTTCCACATATTGAAGGATCTAACATTGCTTGGCTTATTTTGAAGAATTATGTATTTAGAATGTTTTTTCAGTCTTGTGTCACCATAACTGGTCTTCCGATGGATGCAATCTGTCGTAGAGTTGACACTGGTTCAGACGTACTTATAACATAATTATTCTGTGACTGCATTCTGGATTCTTTTTTGGAATAAACGCCTCCTAAATCGGAAGTTTGAATTGGCTGATTTACTGATTTCTGTTCATTAATGGAATTAATTTAAAAACCTACCTTTAATTTGTAATTTCAATATGCCTTCACCGGGCATTGAACCCGTTCTTGAAATATGTTATGCATTACTGACACCAACATAGCGACGAAACCTCTCGGCTACCAAATCATAAGTTACTATTATAATGTTTATTTTATATATATTTTTTTCTTTGTTGCCCTCATTCTCTAGTTTTCTCGGTTATTTTTACTTGTTTTGTATGATGTTGTGGATATTTTTGTAATAATAGCTAATAGTTTTACCTTTTATTTTTTTGGATTATTATTAGCTATTTCACATATTTAAAACAAAAATGATGACATTCTATTTGTCTGGTTTTTTTTAAAATTGATAAAGTATGATTTCATCTGTTTTACTACAATTTCAGAAATGTTTTATACATGCTTTATATATGCTCTTTGGTCGGGTTGTTGTCTCTTTGACAAATTCCTCATTTCCATTCTCAATTTTATTAGAAATAATGTATAATATGTCTTATTGTCTTGTAAAAACAGATAATATTCAGATGCCTGATAATATTGAGATCTTTAAAGGCAGACGTGTTGTGTTACATTTGTATTTATTTAACCATTTAATCGTGATATTATATTTATGAATGCATTGTCGGACACGATAACATTGTTTTCAAACTCATTTACAATACCTTCTTATTAGGAAAAGGCGTTAATTTTGAAAACACACAATAGTTAAAGCCTCCGTGCTCATGTGTTTTTCAAGAATCAACACTTATGCATTGTATCTATATAACTTATTCCACCTGATCACAATTTAAAATGAAAAAAGATTAAATATTAGTGTATTTTGTCAACATGAACTACATACTCACCCATGCTTATTGTGGTTACATGCACACAAAGAAGTAATACAAAACAATGCTTGGCCATTTTCAATGTCAATATATCTGTCTCGGGGAAAATAGATCTGCAATAATATAACATGATAGAAACCATATTAAACATTTTAGTTTTGATAATGACAATGGCTTTTTTTAAGGCAAAATATTATGAAACAGTTTCAAAACCATCATTTGGATCATTTGAAGACAAACAATTTGAATTTATATCAAGATATTTGAAAAAAAAGGAATCAACTGAAATTTTACCGAAAAAAAACAAGATGACTAATGATCCAAATTATGGTCAGAATACATATGTCAACGGATCATGAACGTATATATATCGAAATGTCATCAAATAAAAATATTACAGCTTAATTTCTGTACTATGAACCAACAGCAAGTAAGCTCGATTACTTATTGGTTGCATTTCTGTAAATATAGACTATGCAATATCCCATAGAAAATCCCTTTACGGCTTAAAATGTACCATGTTTACTATACGGTTTTGATTTTTTAAAAATTCTAGAATGGAAAGCTCATATGCAGACTTTGTTTGTCAAAGGTCAACATATAGGGCTATGCGGCATATTTTCAACATGTGTATGACCCGAAGTTTTAAGAGTTTAAACTTGTACTTAAATTCTGTATAACCCCTGACTACTTTTGGTCTCCTTCAGGCAACCTCATACTTTTTGTATTTTTACTGGTTACATTCCTAAATTATTGATCTAAAAGACGAAACATAGAGATCATATCTGGGAACCATTACGTAAACAAAACAATTAATCTATGAATATTATATATTTCACCAAAAAAGCCATGGTTTGTGAAACAGCTGTATTCACAAAGTGCATTCTATATCTAGGATATTTATCATACCACGAAACCAATAAGATGTTAACTTTTTTCAGACTCAAGAAAGTAATAAATAAAAGATCGCCTTCAAACCGGAACAAAAATGAAACATTTATATGTGTTATTCTTGGATGTAACATATACTTAAAATTTTACATATCAAAACAGCCTATAGCTCGTTATGAGCAATTGACTTATTTAATGTTCCTGAAATAAAATCAAATGTATCCTCAATTGATTTAAATTAAGGTCTATAAAACAACTATTTATTTATTTATTTTTTTTTCTAACTAAATCCGGCAGTTATTTTTTTCATTTAAAGTATTTTAAATCAGTCATTTTGTTTTTGGCTTTTTATAAGATCTCTATACGGATTTTGGTTTCTTTATGTTTAAAGGCCGTATGATTACCTATAATTTATACCGTTTTGGAATTGGTGACAAAACATCAGGTAACTTAATTAGCTAGTGTATCATTGTTTTCTTTTTTATCTGATATTCTACACAATTACTTTTTCCTTTTTTCCATGTTATCATTAAATCATTGTGACAGTTGTCAAAATCAAACATCTTACATACTATTGACATCTCAAACGTTGTGTAATTGAGTTTTAAAGCAATAAGTGTTTGTTATAGGTAAACTGTTAAAGTAACGTCAACAAACAATGTCGACATTATTACATCCAATAATAATAATAATAACAATCATGAGAGAGAAAGAGTTACAAATTAAAACTTCATTAAATACATACACAAAATTTTCAACGTTCATTTTGTGCAATTTTCATAGGTACTAGTATTGATAACGTATATTGCCTTAAGATATGCCAAAAAAACTTGCTGCATCCTTACCTGTGTATAGCGTCCAAATTATAGAATGGTAATGAGCATAGTTAAATCTATATATGTCAAAACTTCCTGGTTTAAAGACTAGTTATTGATACCCTTAGATAAAGAAGTAGGAAGTGTACTAAATAACAGTCCCGAATTAAACAAACTTAAGTAAATAATATATCTTATATATCATTGATTTACCTTGTAGATAGTGTAAAACACTAAAGGTCGTCATTAACTTATATGGGATCAGCAAAAAAAAAAATTGGCAATCAAACTATGTACATGAGTTTTAATTGGTTTATTCATTTTAATATTGTTTGTAGGCAATGTTAGTATATCAGCCGTGACGGAAATAATTCAGGACGTTAAGGACCATAACGGATATGGTGGAAGTTAAAATAACAGCTGCTGCTATTTATGTATACCAGAGACAATATGAAATGATTATAATAATCATTTAATTCCATCAGTCAATAAACAAGTTCCCAGTACACGGATGCCCCATTCGCACTATTATTTTCTATGTTCAGTGGACCGTGAAAATGGGGGAAAATCTCTAATTTGGCATTAAAATAAGGAAGATCATATCATAGGGAACATGTGTACTAAGTTTCAAGTTGATTGGATTTCAACTTCATCAAAATTACCTCGACCAAAAACTGTAACATGAAGCAGGACAGACGGACGAACGAACGAACGAACGGACGGACGGACGGACGGACGGACGGACGGACGGACGCACAGACCAGAAAACATAATGCCAATAAATTGGTCATAAAACGTATCTCTTTTTTTCCCCACCCCTCAAATATGACCAAAATTAAATCAGACCAACTATTTTCACTACTTGTACTAAGATTAGTATTACACTAGAACACACCCATGATATCGCGGGTCCGTGACTGAATTAAAGTATATAACTATGCGCAAGCCTTATCTTAGTATTAGTACTGTCATCTGATAAAGTCATGCCGATTATAAGATACACAATTTTCTCTGCTTTCAAATCTTTCTGTTTGAACCCGTTGAACTGGAATTTATCAATTATTGGTAATATTAATTATTTGGAAAACAAAAGGTCCTGGAATGGAGTATTTTTTAATCAACAGCATTGTCCTATATTAGTTATAAATAAAGTTGAATTCTTTGATTCGCTGTTTTACGTCATGCCCGCTAACAAATTGAAACTTATTTTTAGTCCAGATTTTTAGTATTCGTATTGTTATCTTAGAAAGTCTTACGAATTAAAATACTACAATATGTACCAATTTGACAATTTAGTAGTGTCAACCCTGTGATTATGACCCGTGTATATAGCATATTAATCCTGAATACACCGTTTGGTGGTGCGCCTGTCAGATGCGGAACGTACAGATAAGGTAATAGGTAACAGGTGATTATACTATTGGTATCGGTATCGGACTCGACCCGGAACTTCCTAATTATTGGCAATATTAATTACGTGGAAAACAAAAAGGCCTGGAGTGGTGTAAGTTTTAATCTACACCTTTGTACTATATTAGTTGTATATAAAGTTGAATTCTTTGATTCGTCGTTTTTACGTGATGACGGCTGACAAATTGGACCTCGTAATTTTAGTATTATAGATGAGAAGTAATTGGATATGTATGCATGTTAGGAAGTGAACATGGAAACACCATTAATTGTAATTCATAGAAATATATACATTTTTGTATTCTTGTCTTTCATTTTTGCTAAAATGCTTTGTCTGTATGCCTTTTTGTGTTTCATTTTTATATATGACGTGGTTCTGTACTAATACAACCCGTCATTGTGTTGTTCTATGATAAATTTTGTATTGTTATCTTTCATTTTTGCTAATATGCTTTGTCTGTAAGCCTTTGTGTGTTACCTTTTTACATACTACGTGGCTCTAAACTTATACATTCCGTCTTTGTGTTATTGTGCCATAGTAAATGTTTGTTTACCTCTTTCTTTGTTTCTAAATTGATTAAGATAATAATACAATGTTGGCTGCTTTATCCCTACTTTTACATATTTCCCTATTATGTCTGTTTGTTTTGTTCACACATCATTGTAAATATAATGAAATGTTATGACAGTTGTTGTACATTCGTTTGATGTGTTTGAACTTTTGATAAAATTACTATTTGTTAAGGGACTAGCCTTTTAAAATTTTTCTCCGGGAAAACAAATCTTTAAATAAACTTATTCAGAAGGTAAATAGTTACGATAATGTTGTCAGGTCATAAAAGATGGCATAATTTTGTTTTAATATTGGTTTACTCGTAGGATCTTTGCATCGGAACTAAACACATTTTTCTAAAACCAGTTGCTGGCATGATACGGGTTATGCTCTTCTCTTATATTTTATGATGGTATGAGGATAAATCCTAACGGGAGAGACTAAGCTGGATTTTGATATGATGAAGACAAAATTTCTCAATTAGCTCAAATGACAGGAGCTGGCTTGTCAGTAACTGATAGTAGTCCTTTGTTAATTTATGTATCATTGTCGTATGGGTGTGAGCCTAAATAAAGGCGACAGTAGTATACCGCTGTTCAAAACTCATAAATCCATGGACAAAAAACAAAATCGGGGTAACAAACTAAAACTGAGGGAAACGCGTTAAATATAAGAGGAGAACAACGACACAACATTAAAATGTAACACACACAGAAACGGACTAAGCATTAGACAAAATCCTATGAGAATAACAAATATAACATCAAAACCAAATACATGAATTTGGAATTGATAAGTACCGTGACACGTCGTATAGTAATGTGAATTCACACTCAAAAGTAAGAGAAAAAAAACGACACAACGGAAACACAACGTTAAAATGTAACACACACAGAAACGAACTATAATATAACTATGGCCATATTCCTGACTTGGTACAGGACATTTTTAGAGGATAAAATGGTGGGTTGAACCTGGTATTGTGGCATGCCAAACCTCGCACTTTAATGTCAATGTTAAATATAACATTAAAATGACAACATAATATTACAAGATTACAAGAAAAATAAATAGGAGAACGTATTATGCAAAGAAACACATGCAAAATAGATAACAAAAGGCATCAGGTTTAAAATTCAATACGTCAAAAACGCGCCTCGTCCACACAAGACTTACCAGTGACGCCCAGATATATAAGCTAAGCCCCTTCTTGAAGATAGTACCTTTACCTATAACGGTTTTCTTTTATAAATTCTTGACTCATTGGCACTCATACCACATGTTCTTATATCTATTAGTTTCTTTTGTTACTTATTCTGACACCTGGATAGGACTTCTTTTGAACTGGGTTTTACTGTGTGTATATTGTGCTTTTTTTATTCTACATTGGCTTTGGGTATAGGGGAAAGCTGAGATCTCACAAAACATATTTAACCCAGTAGAATTTTTGCGTCTGTTCCAAGTCCGGTGCCTCTGGCCTTTGTTAGTCTTGTATGTTTTTTTTTCATTTTTAGTTCATTTGTGTTTTGGAGTTTAATAGGACGTCCATTTTTTGCTAAACTAGAACATATTCGGATGTGATATTTTCTAGCTGCATTGAAGACCGATTGGTGGACTTCGGCTGTTATCTGCTTTTTAGGCGGGTTGCTGTGTCTTTGACATATTCCACATTTCCTCAATATTATCGTTGTAAAATATAATATATAATAGCTGGACAAGGTTAAGATACAGTATATTGGAATCAGTCAATTCGGCTGGCCAATTTTAGATTTGACAATGTGAAAAAGTTTAGGTACACTGGTACAGTTATTCTAGAATAAGCAGATAACAAATGCTTGCTTCAATTTTTTATTTAGCCGTTGGCAGGTGGGATGCCTTACGATTAGAAATAGGCTTGATATTAAAACAAGTAATACATTTTTTTTAAAGATAATGGATTAAAAGAGGGACAAAAGATACCAGAGGGACATTCAAACTCATAAATCGAAAATAAACTGACAACGTCATTTCTAAAAATGAAAAAAAACAAATAAACAGTGCTTATAATATAGCGCTTATCTAAAACATTTACTCTAAGCGTTTAGTATTATTGTCAATGAAACAATTCTCCTCAAGAGACCAAATGACACAGACATTACCAACTGTAGATCATCGTACGGCCTTCAACAATAAAGAAAGCCTATACCGAATGGTCAGCTATAAAAGGCCTCGAAATGACAAATGTAAAACAATTCAAACAAAAAAAACTAACGGCCTAATTTATGTACAAAAAATGAACGAAAAACAAATATGTAACATATTAACAAACGACAAACACTGAATTACATACTACTAACTAGGGTCAGGCACATACACACATGATGTGGCGGGGTTAAACATGTTAGCGGGATTCCAAACCTCCCCTAAACAGGGACAGTGATGTTACAATGAAACATGTCATAAGAACGAACTATAAAAATCCGTTGAAAAAGGCTCATCTCATTAGATTGATACAAACAGAAATACTACACAGAGTGAACCTGGTACTGTTATACGACACAGAAATATGGAATAATAAATCGCAATTAAGAAAATTAAGACAAGCCCTTGCCGAAAGCAAATCAATTATGTATTAAAGAACTCTTAAAGGCAATATATAATTATAAGCGCACTTCTAGGTTGAACTTCGTTCATAACCGCCTAAATAAAATATTTAAACGCCAAGGATATATAAGACCGATGCACATGGTGAGTTTTTTTTTACAGAAGGAGCCCACAAAAACAGCAAAATCAATCAATATCTCGCCAAAGCATATATTTCGGGTTTCATAAAAACTAAATATATACCCTATTGACGTTGTAATAAAAGTATAAGCAATTCAATTTTCTTAACTAGCACATATTTGGTTTAAAAGGTTAGCATTGCAATAAATTCAATTCACAATAGCATTTTTTATATGAGAAAAAGGCATTGTTTACATCAACCGATGAATACATATTTACCTAGCATGCAACTTACGACAAAGTCCATGCATTGATGAGACAAGCAGGCCTGTAATAGTATAACTGGAGACATTACATCAGGCTTATATTGGATAAATATCAATGAAAGGGAATAAACATTCATTTCATCTATAACTTATTAGCAGATAAAATAAAGAACACCAGACGTTCATTGCCAAAGTTCGATCCGTAATGGAAAAACATTTAGGAACATTACAGACGTTCAGCGTTGGGCGTTCCATATTGAAGCCAAGTTCTAATATCCCCGAGGAACCAGTAATGACGCACCTAACGTTGTGTTTGTCTCTGCATTTAATCTACCATTTAAAAGAAAAAGAAACCCGGAATAGAATGAAAGATTGATCACTTGTTAATGTATTTCAATCATTAAACAGTTGATTTTTGAAACAGTAAAAGCAATAAAAATCATGTTTGCTAACATTACAAACGGACTGTCAACTTATGATGGGTACCAGTAATGACGCACTATAAACAAACCAGTAAAAACCACTTGCAGTGTACCTGATGTTCGAAAAATTGCTTCAATCCGGATAATTTAAAGTTAACACTATTCAACATATTTAATTTTAATAACAAATTTTGACATTTACAGTCACTTTTATGATCACGTTGATAGCAACACAATTTTTTTCATTAATTTAATTGTAACCTATATTTTATTTCAAATTTTATATAAAATTGTTCAAAATTTATCAAAGTGACATATATATTCCATATACTTGAAAATAAGAAGTAATTGCATTCATAAAACAACATTGACATTAAAACATTTATCAATGTATACTTCGTACAATGAATGAAAAAAATCGATAAACAATAGAAAATTATATAAGCGACGATCATTTGTTCTACAGTGATTCCCGCTTAAATGTAAAACCATGTCACATGACAGTCATATGATTTGAAAAACACAAACTGGGGCAGCATGTGCTTACATACTTTTGCCGGCCAAAGTGGATTTAGGACTGATAATCATTCTGGGAAGGGTAGACTGTTTTTGACCTTAATAAAATGGCGGAAATTGCATTATCTTTACTAATTCAAGCAATAATAACATTTCTGGACAGAGTTTGAGGCATCTATGTTGTAGTCATATGACCTTCACCATCATGTTATGAATAGTAATTATCGATGACGTCACAGCTTTTGTTTAGAAATATAAAACCCAAAACTAAATTGGTGCGTCATTTCTGGTCCGCGTCAAAACAGGTACCAAGACGATATCTTAGATGAGTTATGACACACACTTGGTCAAGCTCAACAGTTACTATTATATTCAAAGAATATGGTCGAATCATTTTTTCTCTAAATAATGGTTGATAAACTACAATAAAATCGAGAAAGGAAATGGGGAATGTGTCAAAGAGACAACAACCCGACCATAGAACAAACAACAGACAACAGCAGAAGGTCACCAATAGGTCTTCAATGCATCGAGAAATTCCCGCACCAGGAGGCGTCCTTCAGATGGCCTCTAAACAAATATATATACTAGTTCAGTGATAATGAACGCCAAACTAAACTCCAAATTATACACGAGAAACTAAAATGAAAAATAATGCAAGACTTACAAAAGCCAGAGGCTCCTGACTCCTGACAATAATACATAAATAACAACAGACTACTAGCAGTTAACTGACATGCCAGCTCCAGACTTCAATTTACCTGATTGAAAGATTGTGTCTTCATCATATGAATATCAGGCACAATCCCTCCCGTTAGAGGTTTAGTATCATACCATCATAACATATATGAGAAGAACATAACCCATGTCATGCCAACAACTGGTTTTTAAATAAATGTGTTTAGTCCCGATGCAAAGACCCTATGAGTGAATCAATATTAAAGCCAAAATATGTAATTTTTAATGACCTGACATCAGTATCGTAACAATATCCCTTCTTAATAAGTTTATATAAAGGTTTTGTTAGCTTCTGAGGTGAATACTGACATGTTTGTGCTTTATAAAGAATATTTCCATTAAAGATTGGATGTGAAATACCTGAACGTATAAGAAGTCTACATTTTTTGGCAAATAAATGTCAATGATATTAAATATTCTGTAATATCTGTAGTTTAATATCAGTGTATTCCATGGAAGAATTATTATTATATAGTTGCAGAATTTATGCGTACTTGTTCTTATGTTGTGCTATTGCAGCTGTCTAGGTTATGGGACAGTTAAGCGCTAACAAAAATGTTAAACCCCGCCACAATCTTAATGTCCATGTCACTAGTCAAAACTGTAGCTCAGTGGTTGTTGTTGGTTCATGTCTTTCATATTATTTTTCGTAGTTGTGTTCTGTTATAAATCAAAACGTTATTTTTCCCCCAACTGATTTTTTTCATGTTTTCATGTCGGGAACTTCTATATCTGACGATACGGAATGGATGTTTCTCATTGATGAATGCCTTATGGTTGCCAATAACTGATAGAATCACTTTATTTGAACTTTGGTTGATAGATTTCTCATTGGTATCCATGCGTCGTCTCCTTTTTGTTTCAAGGAGGTGACGATAAAATATGCTATTCGAGAATAAAATAAATAATGATTATTTGTCAAAATAATATACGACCTCTGTGCAGCGATGTGCACTGATATCAATATAGACAATAACATAAACTGTACACTTTTCAGACCTACCTTTCTTGTTATCAGCTGGTATTCAAAATGGCGTAATATAGACATACAGGTAAACATAAGAAAACTTCCTTGTTTGGAAATTTGGTTATTTAAATTTTTCTATTTCAAGCTGTAAACAGAAAGTTAAAAATAGAAATAGGTTTTTGTTTTAAAAAAAGGCGTCTCTTTCGTATTGACAACTGTGTGTATTATGACTGATTAATCTATTCTAACTGCTCTTTGCACTGTGCATACATAAAGTTGCATAGTCTACCTATAAACAAAAAGGGGGCCGTGCAATAATTGAGCTGTACAATAATATAGTCAACCTTTTCTCAATCTGTCTACATTTTAATTTTTCAGCATTTTAAGTTAGTATGTAGATACCTGCTATAATATGATCAGAATCTGTTTTAACAGGTTAATTATTTCATTGTTTGTCATACGGATAAAAACATCAAAGCTGGAGGTGTTTCCACGAGTTTTACCTTCTAATCTTGGATAATATTGCATTGAAAAAAGTTTTTTGGTGGGTGTTGTAATTTCTCTTTTCTATTGCATTATTCCCGTATTTACTTTCAGCAAGTCAACATGGTGGCTTCTTGGTTACAAATGGTTAGCAGTGACGGTAGGAAACGAGAAGAAGATGTATATTAAAAACGGCAAATGTTAAGTTTGAGAATTGAAAGAATCAGTAACAATTTTTCAGCGTTTTTTTGAAGAAATGCTTCATGCAAGCATAAGATTTAACAGATTATCTTTACATTTATTTAACAGTGGTTAAAATAAAACAGCCATACACGCGACACCCACTCTAGCTTAAGTTTTTTAAATGACTGCATTTTTTCTATTAGAATCGAAATAATTCATGAAAGCCATATATTGGTGTTGATTTACACATGGCCAAGGAAGTAATATTCGTTAATTTTATCCAGGATACAATTCTAATATCACGGGCTAACCCATGTTCAACAACTCTGTAGCTTCCATGAATTATTTATTTAACATATTTATGAACTAGAATTTAAATAACTATCATCACTGGTGTATAGCCTTACACAATAAGCACAAAAAAAACAAGGGTCTTTCGTCTCAAAATTACCTTTCAAAACTTTTGAAAAGAGTTAACAAATGCTGATGCTTTCTTAGAGTCATTGCTGGAATGAACAGGAATTCGAACCTACACATAATACTTCTGATGAACTAAAGATGGTTCAATCTCTTCTCCGGAATCAAACCTCTCCATTAAATCAATAACATAGAAACAGCATGTTCTTTTTTTGTAATTTACATTTCCTGTAACCTGCTTGTTTGTATAATTAAACAATTCACCGAGAACATAATATTGACTGCGGAATTATATCTTTTATATCGGGCAGTCTATGGAACTCACCTCACTGGTTAATTATACGTCGTCTAGACGAAAATACACAACAAATGCTGACACATATTATTGTGTTCATGCATCGTAAAGCGCTTCTCCAATTATATGACTTTCAAAAGCATCATATTCATCATTAAAGTCTCGAATACTCAATGTGTCGGACCACCAGTACATCATTTCTTTTTGCCTTATTTTAATCCATTCTTACAACTTATAGTGATTTCAATATGGCGTGTATATCGACTGAAACTAATGGCTTTGCACCGTGTTGCTAAGCCGACAACAACTGTATTGTCCAATTCATGTATTATGTCATTTGCACAATGTTTTCAGCTTTTTGATGTCTTATTTCCACAAATTGAGTTAACATGACCTGAAATATTAATACAATTTTAAACAACTTTTACCCAAATATGTTTTGCTATAGAAAAACTTTAACATCTACAAAGTCTTTCACTATAATTATTGTAATACTACAAGTGGCTTGCACAAAAATATTATTCTTTTTTCTTTGAGTACATTTTCTTTGCTTTGGCTTATTTAAAATTGAAGATTCGCTTTATTTTTAAGTAAAATTGTAGCATGATTTAAAGAAGAACAAGACACTAAAAAAATAAATAGTCAAAAAGTCCAAAACTTTTATAACTTTAAAGATTATTTATAATTAATTTTTAAACTGTTCATATAAGACAATTTTGAAAAAAAAATTGAAACTACGACGTTATATGGTTACTATCACAAAATCAGTTCTTCGATATCGATAAGGCAATTGTCGTTGTCATTATACACTCCTGATTCGCGTCATGTTTGTATTAGTGACCTTCTGTTTGTTTGTGTGTGTGTGAAATTTAAACAAAAATCGCATGGTATTCATATTATTCGCACGAAACTTTCTTCAGTATCCTTTTAAGGATAATTATCAAAGGCACAAGGCTTTTAATTTGATACGCCAGACGCGCGTCAACTTCATTCCCTGCACAGCTCAATAGGTAAAACACTATTACAAACAAATACAAACTTACAGTTTACATCTCGGATAGAGACAGTTACAAACTTTTCAGACTAGTTTACATTGGATAGGATGAAAATTAAGAAAGATGTGTCCTTTGTCAAAAAGGTAACGATGTTATCAACAATCAAAACTAAGCTTTAACCTTCAATATAAATCAATTTACTCGAAAATACGTCCCTTCTTTTAAGATCAATCGATACCTATCAATTTGTACACCTATGACAAACCGAAATCTCACATGTTACGCCTTGACTGGAGACATGAACATTAACGAAAAAAAACCCAAAAAAACACACTTTTCTGCGAAATGTGTTTTGCACCCCCATTCTCTGACAATCAATACGACTATCGTCCCAACTATAACGTGAGCCTAAATTCATCAAGGAAACACAGAACTTAAAAATACCGATTGATTAAGTCGATGATTAATATCAGGCGATATACTTTTGGCGAATACCACGAATTCATAGCCCAATTTCTGTCTTTGTTAAATGCTGCAATTTCAAGCATTACTATCAACTTTATCGTATTTTCAAAAATCGTGGTAGTCATTACATGTCTTACCATACCTTACAATGACATCCCTTTAATTGCATATTAGAAAAAAACTGATTCAGAAACAGGTACTTTTGATATAAACAACAGAGTAAATGTGCCCTCTAAATAATATTTTATCTACATATCTTTTTCTTTATTCAATAGATGTTTTGAACAAGGTGTCTATAGTGAACACTAGTCCCCGAGATTTCATCTGAATCCAAAACTACCCAAATAGTTCACCTATTGACAAAGACACAGCTATGCTTTGGAACTATTTTGTTTGAAATTTGTACTACTTTCTTTATGTTCTTTCGGACCGAGCCTGAATTTGAGGTTCTCAACCTTATCGGAAGAAAGAAGACGTATGTACTGTTTCTGACTGAATAAACTCGTTGATGTTAGAATACAAAAAATGACGCACATATTTGGTCGATTTTTAGGGACCAAAATTTTACTGTGCACTTGTTCCAATTCTATTACAAATATGTTGTTGTCACCACAAACGAAGCGCCAAACAACAAAAGCTGCATGATAAACAAAAAATAGGTTTTGACAATTCTCTGAACTCAACATATAACCATACCACACTTACACAGGAGGAAATCCTAGAACTAGATGTTGCTTCACTGTCTTGGTTACCTAAAATACAAAAGTATCCCTACCAACAAAATATATGATTTTTGCACAAAATCTTTTTTCTAAATTATAAACATCAATTATATCAGCAAACTACCTATATTCCATTGGCGACATGAATCAGGCTTGGATACTAAAAAAATATTCCAAATATCTGTCAGAATATAAACAAGCTCTTTCAATAGAGTACAATTTGTTTTACCCTTTGCGCAAGTATTTCAATTCAACCGAAAGGACACATTAGATTGGCCCTGCTATGTTTCATGAAAAAAATGTCAAAGTAAATTATATAGTCATGTCTTAGGAAGGGGTAACTTTTATTTGAAAAAAAAGAAAGTAAAATCACAAAAATACTGAAATAGATGTATACACCAGATGACAACAAAAGTTTATTTTACGAGCGTTTAACTGTTAAATGTAGCTATATGACTTATGATAGAAAAAAGCATATATAAAAACTAATGCAAACATCTACATACTCCAGTGTAGAGCAATCCGAACTTTCTTGGGTATTGGGAAAAACCTCGCCAAATCCATCAATAACAGGTGATATGGGATGGACTTCTATACTTGTAAATACTCAATGTATTCTGGTTCGTTTATGGAGTATATTCATGTAATTGCCTGATTTCAGGATCCGTCGTAAAGTACTCCTTTCTTTCCACACGCTACAAAAACACCTGATTCAACAGTGTTAAAACAATCTTTACCAATAGTTGTCTATCAGCCTTAATTAACTGAACAAACAACAACGATACTATCTCGACAAAATATGAAATTGATTCCGTTAAAACTAAACTTGTAGATACTATCAAAAGCGATTGGACTGTTCAGAACATGCAAAAACTAAGAACATACAAGTTCCTTAAAACCGAATTTTGTACTGAACCGTATGGGAAAAAGTTCTTGTCCAGAAAACAGCGATCGATTAAAGCTAGAATTCGATGCGGTACACTACCCTTAGAGAACGAACGAGGTCGGTATCGAAATATTCCAACCGACCGGAGAATCTGTAAATTATGTAACTCGGATATGACTGAATATGAAAACCACTTTATGCTTTTGTGTGACCGTTACTCTGATAGGAGAAACGAACGCAGACGAGAACTCACCTCTGTTTACTTTGACTCCCCAGAAGAAGCACTAAAAGAACTGTTAACAAGCAACCCGAAAACGGTGGCAAACTTTGTCATAAACTGTTTAAGGATAAGACAAGATGTTATATAAACACTTTTACTTTAACAAAACTACACAACGTAAAAACTGTAAAACTTAATATTTTATATCAAATCAAATGTAGTTATACATGTATAATAATGTTTTAGAATGACAGTGTTTCGTAAGCCTATAAGGCTGGCTGACAATAACAATGTTCATAACAAATGTATTGTATTATGGCAATTCAGATTGCAATTTAATAAATTATTTATGCATTCATTCATTCATTCATTCATTCATATACATATGAGTATTATTTTAATGTTTAATACATTATTCTGTACAGCTTGATAAAATGTAATGAATAATAAATATAATCAAATAATGAATATTCAGTATTTTTCAACTGGTAAGTTTCAATAAATGATCTGTTATTTTGTATGTGAAAGAATTTAAATTTGTAATATTTCTAAGCGATATTTGGAAATTGTTCCACAATAATGTTCCAAAAAGAATATAAGATTCCATGAACTTTTCTTTATTTGGTTCAAGGATTATGGGGTGTCCTTCAACACATTTCTTAGACGGTATGGATTTCTATTTGAAACATAATGAAACTTGCTAGTAAGATATGATGGGGTTTCATTTCTGATGTACTTAAATGTCATCACAAACTTATGATATTTTTATTCTGTGTAACTGTAATCCAGTTAAAGTGTTTGAATAAGGGCTCGCGATCGGAAGGGGCGAAAGGGTTTGTTTTTAGTATTATGATTGGACCTCTCTTTGTTATATCTAAACCCTCACTGCTACAACAACTCCACACTATACAACAATAAACAATTAGTAGTCAGATATAACCATTATAGAACAATTTTCTGCATTCTTGATTTTAAATTTTCTTAATCTTTGATAATATATTTAGCCTAGATGAAACGTTTAAGCAGATCAAATCAATTTGGCCTGTCCATATGAGGGAAGTGTAACCTTTTTGGCAACAGTGCATACGGAGTATATATCTCCCAATTGATACGATATTCGCGGGCGTGTATTTCCTATCGTGATTTCCTTGATAAAGGGTTGCTGCTTACAAGGAAGCTTTTCTAAATTCTAAGAGTTCTAAATGGTGAAGTTGAAATCATCCCTTCGTAAATTTTACGGACGCCATCACGAGTCGGTTGACCGTTATGGAAAAACCGTGTCACAGTACAAATTATTTCGGATATGTTCCTTACTTCGTAACTATAATCTTCTTCCCTTTTCATGAATGTGACCTACCGAATTAGACTATTTACCGGGTTGGTAACACGACGGGTGCCACATGTAAAGCAGGATCTGCTTACCCTTCAGGCGCACCTTAGCGAGGTTGGTGTTGCTTAGTCTTTATTTTTCTTGTATACTATTATTTGTCTGTTTTCATTTTTAGCCATGGCTTTGTTAGTTCATTTCAGATCTATGATGTTGACTGTCCCTCTAGTATGTTTCGCCTCTCTTTAATAAATGTATAATAGAGTTTCACGTGTGAAACATTTTAGCAATTTTTTTTATAACTAAATAGTTATACAACTTTCACTGTAACGTGTTATTATTTTTATTTTTATCCAATGTTCATTTATTTTGCTTTATTTTCATTTTAGAACACCATGCACATATTCTGCAAAGTCTGTCTCATTTCTTAACATACATCTCGAAATTGACAACAATTCACGATTGAGAACAAAGATTTACGACATAAAAAAAATGCCTCCCAATGTTCCCTTATGGAGCAAATTTGCAGTAGAACCTGTATATATAGAATATATATATACCAGATGATACTATATTTCATAGTTTTCTATCATGATTTCCTTGAACGAGTGTTGTTACTAACAAAAAAATATTAATTCAAGCATTCCTAATAATGAAGCTGAAACTATCCCTTCGAGTTTGTTCAATGTTATGAAATATCTGTATTACAGATGACGATGGATAGGTTCTTATTTTCGTAACCACAATCCCTTATTTCTTCTAGTTTGAATGTAACTTACCGAACTATACTAACATGTATCTCCTAGTTTATACTAACACTCAGGGTGTCTTTTGATGTGGATAAGGATGGATAAGGATATACTCCCACTTCCTGATCACATGGTATCAGCCCTAGTTTATGGTGGCGTTTGTATTGCATAGCCTTGCTTTCACTTCTATAATGTGTTTTATACACTGTTGTTTGTAATTATATATATATATATATATATATATATATATATATATATATATATATATATATATATTATATATATATATATATATATATAGGTCGTTTTTCTTTTTCTTTTGTTATGGGGTGTTAATAAAAAGGTCCCTATGGATATGTTTCGTCAATCTTCTGTATCGCAATCAACATTCTAATTTAACAGATCTTATAATCAATATTGGAAATATCTGCTATTTCAATGCTCGGTTGCTTTCAATATTGTAGCAGTAACAAAGCTGTTTTGTCCTCAACATATACATGGACCACTCCGACGGATAAATCTGTTGTAGAGTTGTCACTGGTTCAGACGTACTTATAAAAAATATAATTATTTATGTGACTGTATCTTGAATTAATTTGTAGGATCCCTTACAAAAGATATTTCAGTTGATCTGTAACAATTTCATCTTCGTGCCTTATATATCATGTACTGCAGATTAAAACTGACGAGGAAAGGTAACAACCTGCCACCGAAAGCTTTATTTTTGTTAAGCCAAGGTGGTCGAGTGGTCTAGCGCGTCGGATACAGTTAAGACGTTTTGGTGTCACGATATCTCAGTAGCATGAGTCCGAATCCCGGCGAGGGAAGACTAAACAATTTGAAAAAGCAAATTTACAAATCAAACATTGTTGGGCTGGTGTTTAGACAAGTTGTATAAATAAAAAAAAATCAGGACTAAATGAAAGCCAACGATAAATCTTCCGGGGCGATGGATCATATAATTATGATACAGTACACTACAAAATATAAAATATAACCATTATAAAAGGGTACAACATCACCACCAAAAACCAATAAAATGAACAAATGTTAGATATTTAAGATAACAGATATCCTTCATCAGTATGATCACCATATAAAATGAATCATACCAATTCATTTTATTTATTAAACTATCACAATCTTGAAGATTATACACAAAAAAACCAGTTTAAGCGAATATCACAGACGCTGGTACAGTTATGATTTTCAAAACACGACTCAAAGAAATGCCAAAAATAAAAATAGTAATTTGCAATATGAAATGGCACAACTCTAGAATTCCAAAGGTGACGACAGTTTTAAGATGTAACAACAACTGCGTGGAATAATAGTCCCAATAACCCGCCCTAACCGATCTAAGTTGGTATAATATGTCATATTTGACAACGGCAGAGCAATTGCAACAGAGACTGCGTTTTTAAACATCCCAAAAAAATATAAGTTCAATAAATGTAAGAAAAAAAGTAAAATTTTATTTACTAAGGTAGAATAATTGAACGTGGCTGCGTAATTGTACCTCCATCCCAAATGAAAAGAACCGTGTAATATGGTATAATTTAAAAAAAATCCTTAAAACTGTAAGTCCAGTACGGAAGCTGGAGCTTCTGGAAACAAGTGATGGTAGGAACTGTCAACGTATATTTGTTCCACCTAACAGAAGTTCCAATGGAAACTTTGTTATAAACAATGTCATAATACCTGTTCCTCTTGGAACAAATATTCTATACCATTTATTCCGTTAGGAACATTTACTGTAATATTTATTCCAGTGGAAATACTATTCCAGAATATTGTTTCCATTTGGAACTTATGTTATGAAGGAACTTCTATTCCGTGAAAGAACATCGGTGATGACAGGACAATGAGTGATGGTAGGGAAAATGAGTGACTCGTTCTGTGTTTTTTTCATTTATGCCCTCTGATGAAACTCCTTAGCTGTCGGCTCTCGACCAACCTTCGTTGTGGTCTATGATTGTTATGGTAAGTCTTGGGCGTTCCCAGGTCATCTCAAATGACGACTTACAGGGAGGTTGGACTAGCAAGTGTAGTCACTTCGATGACCATTCATGCGTTTGTTGAAAGGATGTTCTGTCTCGCCAACATAATGCATACCACATCGACACTGAGGAAGAAGGTATACAACATTCTGGGTTTTTCAAGTTACAATACAAAAAAAAGTGTATACAGATCCATGGGGGTGGCAAGTAAATGTTCGAGTATTAAGTATTTATTGACAATAGTTCTCAAAGGTACCAGGATTATAATTTAGTACGCCAGACGCTCGTTTCCTCTACATAAGACTCATCAGTGATGCTCATATCAAAATATTTATAAAACCAAACAAGCACAATGTTGAAGAGCAATGAGGATCCAAAATTCCCGAAAGTTGTGCCAAATACGGCTAAGGTAATTTATGCCTGAATAAGAAAATCCTTAGTTTTTTGAAAAATTCAAAGTTTTATAAACAGGAAATTCATAAAAATGACCACATTATTGATATTCATGTCAACACCGAAATATTGACTACTGGGCTGGTGATATCCTCGGGGTCGAAACCTCCACCAGTAGTGGCATCGACCCAGTGGTGCAAAAAGTGATCAAAGGTACCAGGTTTATAGTCCGACATCGTCTGTAACACACGACTTGCACCATCCTGCAGTTGCACAACTTTTATTTGAGGAGACGTCAGCTCTTACAAATAAATCTTTTAGACGTGCTGGTCTCCGAAAAGCTCAGACAGGAGGATTTGGAAAGATCTTGGATAATTTTGGATGGTCGGCAAGAATTTGCTAATTGGCACGGACCAAACGTGAAAGGTGAGTAAAGGCGGTACTGTAAGGTAGAACAAACGGAACTATTTTGCTGCGCTTCTTCTGTTTGTATTGTAACAGGTCATTGCGGCTGTTATTGTTAGCAAGCACAAACCCCTTATCTATGTCCAATTTTTTATTACCTCGTTTGGTCAAAAATCCGCGAGGTTCCTGTAACCGTTTAGTGACAGCCTCCTCAGAGGCGAAAATCCGCCTTATCTGAGAGCTTGACGGGACAATTTTTATACAGTGTTTGGGATGACATCTTTACGGAGAAAGGTACTAATGTTTATCTTTAGGTTTACAGTATGAGGTCTGTTGATATGACACCGTCCTTTATAAATGTAGTTGTGTCTAAGAAAGATATTTTGAAGTCGGAAATTTCATATGTAAATTTAATTGACTGGTGTGCGTTGTTTGCATGTCTGATAAAATCATTCAATTTTTGTTGGGATTCAATCCATTTCATGTCGATATTTCCAATGAAACGGAAACAAGACAGAGGTTTTTATAAAGATGTTTAAATAATTTGTTTTTCTAATTTGCCCATGAAAATATTGGCGTAAAACGGTGTTTTTTTTCGTCCCAATCGCTGTCCCGTTGATCTGAAGGTAACGATCACCAGTAACGGTGACATTGTTGCATTTCAGAACCAGAGTAAGCAGCTTGATTAGACATTCGGTAGGTGGTTCTAAAGTGTTGCCCGAGTCCCATATTTCCCTACACGATCTGTCAAAATGAGGTATGTTGGTATACAATGACGTGACATCTAAAGTGACAAGGAGGGTTTCCGTATGAACAGATTTCATCGATTTTACGAAGATAATCTGTAGTTTCTTGAATGTGGGTAGGAAAATTTTCTACATGAGATCGTAAGTGAATCTATGTGACCATCATAATGCATGGTTTGTAAAGCAGTAATAATTGTTTAACTAAACTCGGCAGTAGGGTCAAGCTTCTTATAAAATCCCCGATCAGAGAGCTGACGCTCTGCTTCCAGGCTGTAGTTAGTTGTCCATTATCACAACGGCACTTCCCTTGTCTGTTTTTATCGCAATATCACCTCGGTTTCTCAGCGATTGTATGGCTTTTAATCGTCAGAAGAGGAGTTATAAAATGACGAGTACTTGTTGCTTGCAAGATGAACAACATCCGATTTGATTTTGTCAAAAACCTCTTCCAGTGTAGCAGATTTACTAGGTTTTAGAATCCATGAACTCGTTTCTTTAAAATGCGGAATTATATATATATATATATAATCTCGCAAAATATTACCCCTATTTTTGCACTTCCACGTCTACCCATGAATAGGAAGTTTCATCCCCTCTTTCCGTGGATATTAGGCTACCTGAAGATATACAAAACTTTAATTTCACGTCTATTTTTTTAACAGTTTACAAAAATTTAGCCGCGAAAATAATTAAATGCAGATTACGTATACGGAGAAACACTATGAACCATATATGGGCTTGATCAACTTGTACGATTCGCTCGTGTATGTAACAATTTTAGATTTTAACGAGAGAAATTTATGTATTACTGAAAAATTATTAAACCAGGGTTTTCGATATCACAAACTAGTCAAAACATTTACTAAATTTTATCATCGGTATAAGGACATCATTCGTAAATATCGCCTAACATGCATACGTTCAAGTATTTCACATCCAATTTTTTATGGAAATATTCTTTATAAAGCACAAAAATGTCAGTATTCACCTCAGAAACTAACAAAATCTTTAAACAGACTTACTAAGAAGGGATATAGTTACGATACTGTTGTCAGGTCATTAAAGATTGCATATTTTGGCGTTAATATTGATTCACTTATAGGGTCTTTGCATCGGAACTAAACACATTTATTTAAAAACCAGTTGTTGGCATGACACGGGTTGTATTCTTCTCATATATGTTATGATGGTATGATACTAAACCCCTAACAGGAAGGATTGTGCCTGATATTCATGACGAAATCATAATCTTTCAATCAGTTTAATTGAAGTCTGGAACTGGCATGTCAGTTAACTGCTAGTAGTCTGTTGTTATTTATGTATTATTGTCATTTTGTTTATTTTCTTTTGTTACATCTTCTGACATCCGACTCGGACTTCTCTTGAACTTAATTTTAATGTGCGTATTGGTATGCGTTTACTTTTCTACATTGGCTAGAGGTATAGGGGGGGTCGAGATCTCATAAACATGTTTAACCCCGCCGCATTTTTGCGCCTGTGCCAAGTCAGGAGCCTCCGGCCTTTGTTAGTCTTTAATTATTATATTCTTAGTTTCTTGTGTACAAATTGGAAATTAGTATGGCGTTCATTATCACTGAACTAGTATATATTTGTTTAGGGGCCGGCTGAAGGACGCCTCCGGGTGCAGGAATTTCAGTTATTTGATAATTCTATGATTTAAGCTGGAATTTCCAAGTTTAGTGTTGATCTGTACAAAATTAAAATGGATAATTCCAAGATTAAAGTCGACAATTTGATTTAAAAAATAAAATAAGGATGACCCTAATACGTCTCCGTAGTAAATATATACACTTCAAATTATCATCATGTAGAACACAAAAAATCGCTTTTATGTGGAAAAATATAATGATGTCTTTTTCAAAAAAGTAAATTTGAAATATTAAATCAAATGACGTATTACAATTGATAAAGGCGGAAATGTACCCTGACATACGGAAATATTTAACAAAGCAGGATATTATACTTTTTATGTCATATCTATTGTATGTGATAATTTAAAATACATTGGGATATATTTATATATATACTCAGAACCATTTGCACTCAAGAGTAAATATATATATATCCTTGATGAGTTTAACGGGTAGAGATTTTATTAGTTTTTTCTTAAACAAGTAAGTTTGAACACACATATATGCAATTTCATCCATTATTTCTTATCTCAGATATTTCAAATATTTTCATAATTGTTAATTTTACTATTTCAGACGACAACTATAGAAGAATGTAAAAGAATAAAACCATGCGACCTCCGGCAAATTTTAAAAATATATTTATTTCCTTTTGGATCATCGTTCCCACAGGTAAATTAACCTAAACAGTAGTACATGAGTTCAGTTATTGGTTTTCATAAAAATTTGCTGCATTCAATTAATGTCATATGAAAATTATTTACAATACAAAAAATGAAGACAGTCCGTAAGGGATTTTGCCTTTTGTTTGTCTCATCGACATTCTGGTAGCCATAATGCTAATAAAGAGGACTTGCTTATAATGTGAAAAAAATCGTGTGAACAAAACAAATAGACAAAATGGCAAAACAATGGATACACCAGTCAAAATTGATATGATTGAGTTATAATCTTAATCACTATAAAAATAAACGAATATCAAAACAGAAAAAAAGGCATATATGCACATCTCATTAACAAAATCGAAAGACAACAATTCTAAAATCTGCTATAGTTCAAACAAATACTCTACACAATACGCACGTTCGTCTGACTAATAGTGATTTCCAATAAAATTACACTACTCGGCATATCAAACCTGTCTGACCTTATCTCGGCCTATTACAGTGAAGGACGATGTCTGGCAGCAGAGACTGCATGCATTTTTGACTTTTTTAATACATACATGTATACATATTATACATATGTCGTTGAAATGCAAAGGGTCTAAGACCCATCACGCAAGTACTAATTTGGTCATTCAATATGGTGCTTATTAAAAACGTATTTACATGTGAAATTAAAATCAAATGTTTGTTGCGTGCCTACTCTGTTAAATAACATGTGAGGTTGTTCTTGAAAGCTTCTGCATCTTCTATATTTAACAGTCTTATTGGTAGAGTATTCCAGTCTTTGATGGTACGTGGAAAAAAGCTGTATTTGTAGGTGTTTGTTGAAGTTTGAAGGTTTCTAAATTTGCTTCGGTGATATTGCCGGGTTGTCCTGCCTTGTTGCTCTACATAATCTGGTATATTTATGGCTATCTTTATATGTAAAGCTTTGTGAAACAAGCAAAGATTTTTTATTTTCCGTCTTATTTCTAATGATGGTAGTTTTAGCTTCTTCAGTAGACTAGTAACTGACCCCGGTTCTCTGCTGTATTGATGTTTGATGAAACGTGCTGATCTTCTTTGCACCATTTCTATCTGTTTGGTGTGGTTTTCATGATATGGATCTCATGCACTGCTTGCATATTCAACGTTTGGTCTGACAATGGCTTGATATGCTCTTTTCTTAATTTCTTCTGGGAATTTGCCGATGTTTCTCCTCAGAAAGCCTAATGATTTATTTGCCTTTGCCGTGATGTTATTGATGTGTATATCCCATTGCAGATTGTTGGTAAACTGAACTCCTAAATATGGTTTTGGCTTACATTTTCTAAAACTTGGCCATGCATATGATAGTTATGTAATATAGGTTTTTTCTTGTTGGTTATTCTTAGAACATAACATTTTGAAACATTAAATTTCATCTGCCATTTAGATGCCCAGTCAATCAATTTATCTAGATCTTTTGTAGTTGGTTACAGTCATCTTTGCAGTCTATTGCTAGGTATAATAGGCTGTCATCTGCAAAGAGACGCAGCTTTGACTTGATGTCATCCCCAATATCATCGATGTACAAAAGAAACATCAATGGACCTAAAACTGTACCTTGCGGTACTCCTGATTTTACAAAGGCATTTGTAGATGTTTCGCCTTCAACTGCTACACACTGCTGTCGTTGTGTGAGCCAGGCCTTTACCCACTGTATTATTTTGCCATTTATTCCATAGTGCTCTAGTTTTCGCAGAAGCCGTATGTGAGGCACTACATCAAATGCTTTGCTGAAATCTAATAGTAGCATATCCACTTGCTCTTTTTTATACTACTGTTGCCTTTATTTATCTAGATGTTTTGTGATATCTTCAATTGTTGTTACTAATTGAGATTCGCATGATCTTTTCTGTCTGAAGCCGTGTTGGTAATCGACTAATATGTCATATTTTTCAAGATGTTGCATAATGTGTTTGAAAATGATGTGTTACATGTTTTTGCATGTAACTGACATCAATGAAACAGGTCTATAATTTACTGGCAAGCTTTTGTCTCCCTTTTTAAAAAGTGCTGTGATGATAGCTGTAATCCAATCGTTTGGGACAGCCCCTTCATCATATGTTTTCTTGAATAATGTTGTTATGTATGGGGATATACTTGTAGCACATTCCTTTAAGACTCTGTTCGGTATGTTATCTGGTCCATTTACTTTTTTCGGATTGACATTACTAAGTAGCTTTCTTACTACTTCTACTTTTATCTCTAGATGGTCTATATCAGGCGATGGGCTGCCATTTAATTTTGGTTGACTTGATGTATTTTCATCAGTAAAAACAGATACAAATTGATGGTTAAGTGCTTCTGCTTTCCCTTTGCTGTCTTCCATAAGTTTTCCGTTTGAAATAAGTGGTGCTACTCCACATGAGTCTCTTTTCTTTGATTTAACATATTGCCAAAACTTTTTTCCAACAACAGGTGTTTTTCTCTCATCCTCTTCGTCTACTTCCAATAGTTTAGATATGTAGTTTTGATGTGCTTCTTCTAATTTAGTTTTTACTGTTTTTCTTAGGAGCTTAAATTCTTCCCCAGTGTTTTTCATTATTGGTACGTTTTGCCTTGTTGTAAACCTTTTGTTTTTTTTCTGATCATTGTTTTAATCTCTCGATTGATCCATTCCATCTGGTTGACAATATTTTAGTTGGGATATTTGATATTATAGCCTGGGACAATATATCTTTAAAAAATTCCAGCATTCTTGTATGGTACTTGTATTTGCTTTTTGTATAAAATTATTCAGCTCTTTATCTAGTTGTTCATTTATTCCGTTCATGTTGCCCTTTTTGTAAATATATACTTTCCTTGGTACTTGCTTTTTTGTTTTTGCTTTTAAATTTATGTCAGTGATGACTATGCTATGGTCACTCTTTCCGTCTTGGACTGATATACTTTCAATGCTTGTTGGATTTGTTGTTAGTCTAATATGTTATCTTGACGTGTTGGTTCTTTTACTATTTGTGTTAGACAGTTTTTTTTCAAGTGCTTCTATAAACTTGTTATTGGTTTCCATACTATAGTTGTTTGGTTTCTTTATTTGAAAGTTGTTATCTTCGTTTATTTCCCATTTTATGTCTGGCATGTTGAAATCACCAGTTAGTACTAGGTTTGGTAGATTATTTGAATGTGTTAGCCTAGTTAACGATGTATTTAAGCTTTCAATGGATGCTATATTATTGTCTGGTGGTCGGTAATAGCAGCCTGTATAAAGTGGTTTACTTCCTTTTATCTCAATCTTATTCCAGCATATTTCACAATCGGTGTCTAGTGTGATTTCAGCTGTAGATAATAGGTCTTTTCTTACCAAGTTTAATACCCCTCAACCTTCATGCCCTACTCCAAATATACGATCTTTTCTGTATACTTCATAAATATTTGTATCAATGAGTTCTGCATTTGAGATGGTTTTATCAAGGTGTGTTTCGGTTGCATGTATTATATGGGGTTCATGTGTATCTATAAGTGTGGTAAATTCGTTTCTTTTTTTGCTGACTTCTCAAGCTTCTACAATTGACTGTAATGATTCGGATGTTATTTCTCCGCCTTGTTGATGAGTCATGTATTTCTGCTGGGTCAAGTGATGTTTCAATTTGACTTTGTATTTCTGAGTCAGATATATTTCCCAATTCGTTAAAAGAATTTTGTTGGACAAGATCATCTTCTATTTGCCCTGATGTATCTGACAGGTTTATTGTGGAACAAGATGGACATTCCCATGAGAATACTTTTTTGTTCATGAATGAGTTATACATTTTCGGTGTGATACCGCCACATTTAATGTGTACCCAAAAGTTGCATTCATCACATTGTATTGATCTATGGTTTATGGCCACAGTTTTTTTTTTTCATATACCACACGGATTGCGTGTTGGACCTGGATTAGCATGTATGTCATTTGCAAGTATTAGCGTAAGCAGCAGGAATAACTTAGTTGGTTTAGTATACTTATTTAAGTATGTAATTTTTATTTTCTGCATACAGAGACCTAAACTTTGTGTTAAACTTTTCCAAGATTTGATGTTAAGATAAAATGTATGCTTAAATTCTGAAGTCGTAAGCTGATCATGGTGAGCTATTCTCGATGTAATAGTAAGACAAATGATGTAGCCGATAGCTACTAGGTGCATGACTGCAATTGGTATAATATGTGCAAGTTGTGCATTATTAGCCATTTTGTTGTTGTTGTAGTTGGTGTTTCGGGTAGACCCACAAGATGAGATACTCAAGTGAAAATCTACAGACCCACAAGATAAGACACTCTTGTGAATGTCTACGGGATCTGGAGAATATATTTACTTTTCTGCAGAACCATTTGTCATAACACTTGACTACGCGATATGTGTGATATACCAGTTTATTTACCTGTTAAAATTAGTATTGAAAGAGACAATTACGTAAATATACTCCAACTGTAACAATGTTTGACAGTATTAATGAGATCTAATCATATACTGGTCGTCCTTATTATGTCTCTATGGACTTGACAGGTGTGTTTGGTCATGTGATTTTGATACTTCTCTGAGTCTTTTCCAAATAATTCTTTTGTTGATCGTATTTGTAGATGTATTCAGCGATCATTAGAATCTAGGTGTAATTACCGTGGTTTCAGGATTGAATTAATATTATATTGCACTCCAGAGTCTATACTATTTACAAAAAGTTTAGAATTTTTTTTTACTGAAAAATAGGAGCAACCATATTGAATGACGTATTAATGACGCATCGACCCAGTTCTTGAAAAAAAAAATCAAAGCTATGTTAGGCTACTCGCGCCATTCATCTACATTACTCTCATCAGTGGCACACAAATCATATAAGTTAGATTGGAAGTCCAACATTAAAGAGACAAAATTTTAACATATTTTTCAACTCATCTGCGATGATATTTCTTTGAGATATCATAATAGTTCAAAAGTGTATAATTTCTATTTTATTTTATAATTTTTATAAACATGGGCATAACTCCTGTAACAAAAGTTCTTATTCGCTGATTTCTAAATTAGCCAGATACATTTATAGTATAAACCATAAGTATCTATATCGTCCAAATAATGCATGAATTATACGCGTGAGATATCTTACAATAAAAAAAAGGACAATGTGATATCCCAGCAGACATTTGACGTTGTATTAACATCAGTTTGACGTCAGACCCTAACGTCGCGACTACGCTAGATTTTGGTTGTATATGAAATTTTTTAGACGTCAAAAATTGACGTCTTCCCAACGTCAAAAACATACGTCCGTTCAACGTCTTTACAACGTTGGTACAACATCCGACCAACTAACAGGATGAACCTAAATAAAGATGTTCAACGTCTATACAACGTCTAATCAACGTCATAACAACCACATTAAACCTTGTTAAACATCCTCAGATGTCTGTACAACGTCTAATCAACGTCCTAACAACCACATTAAACCTTCCCCTAATGCCTGTACAACGTCTAAACAACGTCCTAACAACCAACATTAACCCTCTTTAAATGTCCTCAGATGTCTGTACAACGTCTAATCAACTTCTTAACAACCAACATTAAACCTCTCAAAATATCTGTAGATGTCGTTAGAGCTGATTAAAGACGAAAGTAAATCCTTATTAACGTTCTTAAATTGGACAACTTTAGGTATTGAAACAACAAATAAAGGTAACGTCCTGAATAAGTGCTTCAACATCTTGAAAACACCTTCTTTTGACTTGATGTGCTGAGTCTGAAGTGGAAATACATGTATAAGATTTTGTCCAGTAAGAGAACCTAACAAATATCAATTAGCTAGTATCTAAAAAGGAGAACTATGAGCTTTGATCACTTGAAATTGTGTTGAAACAAAACAATAAATAATTGAATGAATCTACATATTTTATTGTGGTATTTTTAAAAACATCAATGTCAATTTTCTGCTCCATTTCTATTGATGTCTGTTGCTCCATCGGTTGATGACGCAGCTTTTTTCTTCCGACTAATTCTCCTTACCTGTCCGGTATATACTTCAGGTAAGCTGTCGTCATGTTCCGTTTCTAAAATTAAAAAAAATATGTTATTTTATATGTGAAAACCAAACAGTTTAGAGGCAAAGTGTTAAACCCCTGAATTCCTTAGAAATTGTTCTAGGTATATCTAAAATATTCTTTCTATTTGTTTAAAACAAGCAGGGATCATACATTGCAAATACAGATCAGTGATCGAAAATAAGAAGTATTTTTTATTCAAATTATCTTGAAATATCCCCGAGATCTTGACAGTCATTCACTGAACTAAAGAAATAATAATAAATGCACCGCAAGCACCGGGATATTTACAGTCACACATCTTGGGGAAACAATAATTCACTGCACGCACTAGATTTTGACAGCCACTCATCTTTAGAAACAATAATGCCCCCTCCCCCCAAAACAAAATCATCGATATCTTGCAAGTCACTCATCTTGGGAAACAATAATGCATCAGAAGAACCGAGATCTTGGAAGTCACTCATCTTGGGAAACATAATGCACCACAAGCACCGAGATCTTGACATTCACTCAACCTGAGATACAATAACGCACCACAAGCACCGAGATCTTCACAGTCACTCATCCTGAGAAACAATAATGATCCACAAGCACCGATATCTTTGGCACTCATCTTTGGAAACAATAATTTATGCACCGCAAATACCAAGCTCATTACAGTCACTATAAAATGCACCACCAGCACCGACATCTTGACAAACACTCATTTTGTAAAATAAAACACCCATAAACAAAAATATGTCCATAGTACACGGATGCCCCAATCCCACTATCATTCTTTATGTTCGGACCGTGAAATTGGGTTCAAAACATTATTTGCCATTGAATTTAGAAAGATCACATCATAGGGAACATGTGTACTAAGTTTCAAGTTGATAGGACTTCAAATTCATCAACAACTAACTTGACCAAACATTTTAACCCATAGCGGGACAGATAGACGAACGAACGGACGGACGCACAGACCAGAAAACATATTGCCGTTAAATGGGGAATAAAAATCTATCCTTCATTGCCAGATAGACCCCTATAATTTTGATATAATTCATAGTAAATATTATTCATGTATAATTAATTATATTGATATATTTTATCATATTTAAATTCTTCATCAAAAGATAATTTTTGCATATTTGCTATAAGCAAGAAGTAGATACAATGACACTTTGTTTACATTTTTCTTCAAACTGTAATAAATCCCAGTCTTTTGTGATACTTGTTTTGTCTATGTTTAGATATCAAAACTATAGGAACATTTGCTTTTCCCTTGAGTTTTTAGTGCTATAATAATTAAATATGGTCAATAGATAAAGCATCTGTATCAAATACATCATTTATTTCGACGTTATCATATAAACCACTTTGAAATTGGGCAGATTGTGTATTAATTTGCTATGGTCACACGTGTTCCTTATCTGCACATTACTTCACCGAAAACATGTTGGAATACATGCTGTGAGCGACAGCTAGTGTAGAAAAGAATTTGTTTGTTCTAAATGTATTTCAAGCTCAGGAATGTCATGTGTTGTAAATCTTTTGACTTTTAATTACATCAAAATGTAAGAACAAAATTGTATCGTCCGATATTATTTAGGTGAACTTTAGTAAGGTGTTATAAATAATTACTTACCAGGCAAGTACATTTTTCTATTTCATCCCGATCCGATGTTCCGTGATAATTTATGAATCCATCCTCCCTGTATCTGCAATAATGGAATTTTTTAGAAGGCGTAACAATTTAGTTGCTAAACTTGTGTCTAATTCATTTTGAAATTTTGAAATTTTAAAAATGTTTTTACTAATGATAGAATTATATACAATTGGCAAACGCCTATGTAATTAATTATTATCAAATCAGTGTTCATATTTTTTAATAAGTTAATTAGTTCTTTTACCTATTACATGTATTTCATTTATAAGTACAATATATATCTTAAGGTCAACATAGAACTCCCATGGATCAACCTTTCTTCAGGAATATGACAGACTACGTGCATAAACCATATTTGATCCGAGATCTGATCTACACAAATCACTAAACTCAAACTTGCGGGGACAGCGAATAATTACAGCTTCAATACTGTTTACACTAAATTAATATTATTAAAGCAAACAATAAATGAAAATTGCACTTACTTTGCACGTTTTATAGCTATGTACATCAAACGTCGTGGAAGTTGTTTTTGCAATCAAATTGGCGCACAAAAATTCGAAATGTCGGACTCGTACGCATGCGCAAATTGAAATCAAATCTGTATGTGTAATTGAAATATTTTACTATTAAAAAAATGTTTATTCATTTAAATCGTGTCAATAGGAAGATTTATATATAAAAGTTATTATTGAGTTAATTTGAAAAAAAAATCAGTAAATCAATATAAATAAAAAGTTGTGTGTCTGCAGAAAATGTTTTTCCGTTTTCGTGTGATTTCGATATTTTAGATTGATAAACACGACTCTAACCGACATTTGGAATCCGACGTTGTGTTGACGTTGTATAAGGTCGCGACCAAAATCCAAGGTTATATAGACGTCATTCTATAACGTCCGACAGACGTTTGCTAGTTGACGTTGGGCCGACGTTGAATTTTGGTCGCCGACGTTGCGACCTATTTTCAACCAAAAAACGACGTCTGTACAACATCGGGTGCCTGCTGGGATGTCTGCCAATGAAACAACAATCTACAGGAATTTAAGTGAAGTGGATGAAAACAATCATATAGAGCCGTATAGCCTTCAAAATTGAGAAAAATTGTTTGGAAGAATATTGTGAAAATAATTGTATATAATTCGAGATTGCATGTTAGTTACGTAAGAGCGACACTGTTTTGATATCCCTTGGTGTATGTCATTGGTGGAATATGTTCGTTGTTGTTCTTTGTTTTGCATTTTGTTTACACTATTATATTATTTGTTTGTGCATTTATTTGAATTTTCATGCGTGTGTTTGTGCTGTATTTCTTTCACGTAGTGTTTTGAACACCGATGTACTACTGTTGCCTTTACCTTAACAATACTTGAGGGAAAAAACGGACGGACGTAAGGTTGTAAATACATTGTAAGTGAATTTTGTAATATCGCATTGGGATCGATCTTTCAAATACAGATCATATACACAAGCTGTCTTCGTGCTTACATTAGGTTGTTTTAAAGTGTAAACACTCGATCTGTATTTGTAACATTTTGATAAAAAAAAACTGAAGCAAGTGTTAGTGTATATGAATTTAAAGTTTGTTTTTGGATGGGGATTATATACGTGTCTTCGGGTTATCCCAAACACAGCTTGTTTATGGCAGAAATCCGACATCTTTCCATATAACTTGTTTATTTAACATTGTTAATCCTGATTACAATACTAGTTCAACATATGTTCTTTTAATAACAACCAAATATATATCGTTATAGTCGAAGGTGTTCGTAATAGTTGAGATTTTTCCGCTTTTGATCTTAATGATACTAAACTGTGGTAACAGTGTTGGCGTTGTCGCTGATCTGTTGTCTGATTTGACAAAAGTAGAAATTGTTGATGTTCCAACATTCGCTTGCGTTATATTTTATGATGTACAAAATTTGACAGTTTTAAATAAAGTATCTGAGATACTATCGTATTGCAATAGTAACAAAATTATGTTTTGTACACCCAATGTAGCGCATTAAACATATAGGTAGGCATATTTATAAAAAGAAAATGATGAATCTAGACACAACAGAACTTACCATGCGTATATTCTTCCACATTTGGATTACTGTTGTTCAGTATGGGGAAACTGTAACAAATTTTTAGTTGACAGTTTACTAAAATTGCAAAAAAGGGCAGTAGTGGAAGATACTAGCAAGCAAAATCGAGGGAATTGTGCAAATGATGATACAAGCATGAAAATTACCACAAAGCATCATTATTATATACTTTGTAAGAAATAACTGCTGGCCATTAAAAAAAAAAAATTTCAGGATGGCCACGGCCATTTTCTAAAATGGCTGTTTTCTTTAGTTTGAAAATACTGATTTTTCTGGAAAACTTTTCTTTGAACTTCTTTTAGTAAAAACCAATTACCAGGTTTGGTGGCTACCTTCCTTACATCACATATTTATTAAAAATGAATATTTGACATATCCAGTATTTGCGCATGCGCGAAAATGTAACAAAATTCTTTCAAAAACATTTGAACTATATTTAGTGTTTTTGGATTTCTAATGATTTTATGAATTGGTTTAATAACATTTTTCAAGGTTATGATACACTTGTGTTTCACACTTTTGCGCATGTGCAAACTATTTATAGACATCAAGAACGATTTGTATGCACTACCAGGCAATTCTCAGGTATTCGATGGTTAAGGCGAAAATGTAGTTAATCTGGAGAAACATCAAATGTAACTGCAGATCAGCCACTTTTGGAAATGCCTAAGCAAATTCAGTGCGAATGGCCTGATTTGTAAGGAAAATATAAGTGTATCGTCATGTTTGGTGGATTGCACATTGAAATGACTTGTTATAAAACTCTGGGTGATATATTACGTGATAGGTGGTAGACATGTTGTCTTACTGAAGCCAATATTGCATCACCAAGAACGGCAGATTCTTTTTATGTATGTTCAAATGTACCTAGGCCTAGACTGGCGCATCAGACAACTGCGTGTATTTTGCTTAAAAATTGTTAATTCCAGATTATGAAAGCTAAACTCAGAATATATAATTATGTCATGACTCTGTGACGTTCAATGATTTAAAAGACTGGTGTAAGGAAATAGAGTCATCTCGACCACAGTTTAATCCCTGGCGTTCAATTATAAATTAAGAACTTCTTCTGATTTTGGTATTATGCTCATTTCATGAGTTAGACATTCCATATAAAGCATGATAGCGTATTGTTTTAGGTCTTGATCGTGTAAATTATGCTCGATCGTTATCGACTCATCTCCGAGATATTACTTCCCTTCCCGAACATCACCCGCAGGTGGCAATGGAATTTGAAAATGATAATTTCACTGTACGTAAGACCAGTAATTTTCTTTCTTGTAACACAATTGATCAGGCACAAAAATAGAGTAATGCAATTGTGAAGAGCGATATTGGTGCCATAGGATTAACAGAAGATCCAATTTAGACAAATTGATGGTAACTGGACCAGGAGTCAGTATACTAGAAGATTAATTTGAAAGATCTAGTGGTTTGGGTCATTCTAAAACAGACGAACGACATGATGAAGACTCTACGAAAACACAAAAAAATTTCTTTAAACAACTTTAAAGGCTTTGCAAGTATGAACGAGTTTGGAAATTCATTTCTAGTAGAGTCGTCAAATTTGTAAAAAAAATACTTCAGGAAACAGGTAAGATATATAAATAAATTCCAAGATATTGGTTCAAACAATACGAAGATCTTTTGAAGCAAATACAAAACGAAGGAAAACCTGCTTTTTATAACAAAATAAAAAAGAACAACTTCCTATTTTGGCCGTAAAATCAAACTGGAAACGTCTTTGTCAAAAACAAAGCTAGAGAACCTTAAAAGTGATCGCGATATCTTTTCTAGACCTTTCATTTCTTGTCGCAGTAGACAGTTTTACTTGGAATATTTCTTTATCCATAGAAACCAAAGTGCCCCTCCGTCTTTATCTCAGGATGTCACTTGAAATAGTGGTATTAAATCGCTGCAAATGGGTTTACTTGAAACATTCTGCGATTTGCTGGTCCGAATTCGGACGCATTTATCGTAGGTGGGGCAGCAATGGTTAATTCCAGGTCACAAAGTTGGGCAAAAATATTTGATTATTATGCTACTGATGTCATACTGCCTTATGTAAAATCTTGCATCGATAAGTATTCAAAAGTAGACATTGTATTTGATGTTTACTAAATGAATAATTTAAAGGCTGTGACAAGACAAAGGCAAGGTTCTTGTGCCAGATGGAAAGGTGTTGGTTCTGGTAGAACACCAAGGGTATGGAGTAGTTTTCTCTGTGAAGATGACAGCAAAACGAAATTGTTCAAGTTTCTTGCTGACAAAATTGCTTCTCAAGAGACTCATACAAATGTGTATGTTACTCATGGTGAAAATATTCTTTGCAATTTCAATAAAGATACTTGCTATCTATCCCCATGTAATCATGAAGAAGCAGATACACGAATGTTTGTTCATGTTCGGCATGATTATGAAAAGTGTTGTAAAATGTAATTTTTGGTAGTACTGACACAGATGTAATAGTATCAAGAATTGCAGCAATCGCAAAATTAAGTAGAACAAATTGCGGATAGGTTATGGAAGGAATAACGACTTTTGATGGCTTCCTGCACGTGACATATCAAATGCGTTTGGTCGTTGTGTAGCTGCTTTTCCTTTCGTCCTTGCATTTAGTGGATGTGGCACTTTGTCGAATTGTTATGAGAAAGGCAAAAGGTCAGCTTGGCTAACAATGGAAGGTTTTGCAGATGTAAAGGATGTTTTGTTATGGTTAAGTATGGAGCGAGGCACGATGTGAATTATTTGCCAGGAAGCAGCGGCATTGTGATGCAATTCCGCCTACAAGAGGTTCTTTTCCAAAGCACACCAAAAGAGAAGTATATCAAGGAGGAGTTGCTTGGGCTCAGCCTGATTCATGTATTCGACAGGTACGTGTTCCAAGTCATGAACACTGTGGTTGGACGAAAGAAAGAATCAATGACAGTTGGAAACCAAAATGGACGTCTTTGACTGCCGTTGCATCCTCGTGTCAGAAAATTTTGAAATGCGGAGCCGAAAACCGAGCTGTGTTTGTAACTGTAGATGCTACCGTTCTGGCCTTCCTTGTACGGGTTGTTGTATAGGCAACTATCAGATAATTATAAAATAAGCAATCTGTCTTTCTAACCAAACTAGGCATTTCAACTTAACAAAGAGTGTAAACACTTGTTAAGTTGATGGAAATTATAAAAATATTTTCTACGTATTTGCCGCCATTTTGGAGCCGGAAGTCACTATTTTTCTACATTTATGTGTTGTTTCGTCGTACTAAGGAACTTTTTTTAACGTTTTATCATAACTTACATTGGATTATACATCCCTTGTGAAGTTGCTTGAAAGTATAAAAATTGAAATTTTTTACTTTTTTGCCGGCATTTTGAAACCGGAAGTCAACTTTAGTTTCATTAGTGTATTGTTTAGCCGTAATTAAGGAACTGTCATTTACTTTTTATCAAATCTAACATTGGATTTTACATATAACACACCTTTTAAAGGATTCACGAATTATTGTCAATTTGTAATGACGCCATTTCCGAAATGTGTGGTGGCCATCTTGAAAAAATGATTTTTTTTTCTGGCCAGCAGCGGATTTTTTTTTAGTATCATTTAGTCAACCTTTATACCAAATTTCATGCTTGTATCACGATTTGCACAATTATGTCCATAATATCTCCCACTACAGCTAGAATTATTTTAAACGAACACGATATTCGTAAACCATCTATTGAACTATTTAAGGAATCTGGAATTATTCCTGTTACTAAGAGAATATTTTACCACAAATCATTATTAATGTATAAATCAAAACACCAACTGGCACCAAAATATTAATCCAATCTTATTGTGCCTACAAGTAGTAAACAATCGTACAATACTCGGCTTTCATCATCAGATAATTTTATTGTCCCTAAAGTGTGGAATTCACTGTCCAGTGAAATTAAAAAATCAAAAAGTATATCTGCATTCAAAAACTCTTACAAGTCATTTTATTTTTAAAAGTGTTAAATTTATAAGTTAAGCCACAATGTATACCATAGTTGTTTTTGTTGTTGTTGTTATATTACTTTATATACGTCTATTGTTAACATGTGTGTAATAATAGATTAATTATTTTTTTTATTCATATTGTTAACATTGTATATGTAGAGAGCCTTATTGAAAATTGGTTTAATCCAAATGAGCTACTCTCTTTAAATAAAGATATTATTATTATTATTATTATTATTATTACAAAAACATGTCTACAAATCATACTCGTAAGCCTTTTTAATTTAAGTGCATACAAAAAATAATAGAATAATCGGTCCATGAGTTATATAACCGACCAAACAATGTTATCACTGTACTATTCCATTCCTGGAAATTCTGACATGTTACAATTTTCAAAATCACAATTCAATCCTTCTTTCATTCTAAAGAATGATACCTGGATCTCAAACTTCTTATTCGTTGATTGGACTAAATAAAGGCAACAGTAGTATATACCGCTGTTCGAAATTTATAAATCGATTGAGAAAAAAACCCAATTATGGGTTACAAACTAAAACTGAGGGAAACACATCAAATATAAAAGGAGAACTACGACACAACAGAAACACAACACAAAAGTGTAACAAACACAGAAACGAACTACAATATAACAATGGCTATTTTCCTGAATAGGTACACTACATTTTAAGAAAAAAAAATGGTTTGTGGCAAGTCAAACCTCCAGCGTTTATGGCAATGTTAAATATAACATTTAAATGACAACATTACATAACATGACTACAGTACAGATAAATATGTTATCATATAGAACAGAAAAAAAACACATGAAAAGTAACTATCAAAAGGTACCAGGTTTATAATTTAATACGCAAGACGCGCGTTTCGTCTACACTCACTTGAGGAAACTTATTATTTTTCAGCATTGATCATGATGATTGATAGTGTTCATTTCCAACCACCAGAATCAGTTATTATTAAATGTCCACAAGCAATACCAAATTCGACAGTAACCTGGATGTTTAATATGAAAATATACTGGACAGGAACAGAATTCAATACATTATTGCAAGACCATGCAAGATTTGAAATTACTGGCAACAACCATACGGGCGAATTTAATTTAAAAATTCTGACAACAACTCCTAATGATGCAGGATACTATATTTGTTTGCATAATATGCCACCAAGAAAATTTAAGATATTGCTACAGATAAGAGGTTAGATATAATAACAGTTTAAACATTGTTTAATGGTATAAAATACATTTGTAGCTCGCATTATTTTAAATTACTGTAAAATTTGATATACATATATTGTTTTATTATGACATCTGAAAATAAGTATCGTCACGTATATACAGAATCTATATACACTGCTAACACAAGACCAAAATATCGTCCACCATCGCAAATAGTTTCGTCAGGTCATTAAAACTGGCTTTAACGGCAGAAATATACATATACTTTTTTATGTTGTGATATTGTGAGTATTTGCAATTTTTTTTTATAAAAGAGTACGTAATATGTCTATTTCTAGTATTAAAAATTCAAGTACTTAAAAATCATTTTTTGTTTGTACCGGTCGACAAAGTACTTAACAATGTTGTAATATCATGACATAAATACAAAACGGAAAATCATAAGAATAGAACTATACATTCAAGGACGAACACTCAAAATATTTAATAATCATTTCACTTTTAACATAGCATAAGGACTGTTTGAAAAATTGTTGGCTACCTTCATGTCTGTATTTGCGCGTTGGTAGATTTCAAATAACGTTATATATCTATAGTTGGTAAATTATTAAGTCATGGATTTCTTTACCACAGATTGATCAAAAACTGTATACAGTTTTATAAAGATACAAAACTGTGATTAGGAAATTTGTATCTACTTGGGATACTTATTGTACGATGATGTTGTGTATATAGCCTTTGACTTAGATACGATCCCTTTCAACTATCTGATCCTTTCAATAAACCTATATCTTAAAGGAGAGTTTTCACATTGGCAATCGTACCATATATTTTTAAATTTTTACTCCATTTAAAGTTTGTCAGTAAAGAACCGTTGTAAAAATTTATTAGTATGGATTTTGATCCGTACTTACATGTATTTTATTTTTGAATATTGAAACATAATTAAGTATATCGTAATAAAAGCACAGTCATGAGAACTCATGATCCTACTTATTTTTGGTACTGTGTACTTATATTTCGAGGTTGCACAATGTCTTGAATTCTCGAACTGCTCAAGAGTATAAATACTTAATTCATTGTTTGTTGTTAAATTCTTTAAACTGGACAAATTTCAGCAACTTACGACTACTCTTTTATCAATGCTTTCTGTCTATTGGTTTTTCTATATATAAAATTGAGAATGGAAATAGGGAATGTGTCAAAGGGACAACAACCCGACCATAGAACATACAACAGCAGAAGGTCACCAACAGGTCTTCAATGCAGCGAGAAATTCCCGCACCCGGAGGCGTCCTTCAGCTGGTCCCTAAACAAATATATATATATACTAGTTCATTGATAATGAACGTCATACTAAAACTAAAAATAATACAAGACTAACAAAGACCAGAGGCTCCTGACTTGGACAGGCGCAAAAGTTCGGCGGGGTTAAACATGTTTATGATACTTCAACCCTACCCCTATACCTCTAGCCAATGTAGCAAAGTAACCGCATAACAATACGCACATTAAAAAGATAAGTTCGAGTCTGATTTCAGAAGATGTAACCAAAGAAAATAAACAAAATGACAATAATACATAAATAACAACAGACAACTAACAGTTAACTGACATGCCAGCTCCAGACTTCAATTAAACTAATTGAAAGATTATGCTTCATCATACGAATATCAGGCACAATCCTTCCTTTAGGTTGTTTTTTCCTCTATTAAAGCAAATTTTAACGAATGTTTACTGTTTGTTTGTATGTTGTGTTGTTCCACCATTATCTATGATCAGGGAGAGGTTGAGAGCTTAAAAACATGTAAACCCTGCCAAATGTGTATGTGTTTGTCCTAAAACAGGAATCTGTTTCAAAAACTGTTCTATCAAAACAATTATGTCGTTTATTCTCTCGTTTGGAATTTTCTCGTTGCGGTAATTAACTGGAGAACACACATTCTATATAGTCAAACTTCAAAATGACATAGCCTTAAATCATATTATGATTCCTTTTACTGATATTGCAAATTATGATTCACCAATATAAACCAGCAAGATATAATAAACAAATAAGTCAACATGACATATATTGTAAGTTGTTTCCTTATTGAATTTGTACTTAACATTTTTCACTCATTTTGAAATATTTTACATATACTGACTATGATTTTTTATTTTGAGTTTTGGTTTTGTATGTAGAGGGAAAGTACAAGCTGTATTAACTATCAGCTAGACACGATTTATATATGAGTTAAATAATATGACCAAAAGCGTCAATGACACTTCATTAAAACAAATTCCCTTAAGTTGCAATGTTTTGAATTCTTGGCTATACAAAACTGTAAGTCTATATAGGGACAAACTATAGTCAGCAACATTTATCCGCTAGACAATGTATACAAATAGTTAATCTTGCTGGACATCATCAATCTAATTCTTACAGAGATTTTTTCCTTACATGACTTTTTTTTGGGGGGGGGGGGTATTTTTTGGGTACAGTGTCGTATATTAAAAGTAGAAAGAAATTAATGCCAAAAGTCAAAAGTAATCAGCAAGAACAAATCTACAGAAAAACATAACAGCCTAATAAACTCTGTATTGGAGTTTTATCTCTTTAAAAGATATTTTACAACGGGAATCTTTTTAGATGATATATATCAGTAATTATATGGCATATACTTATTGTTGACTGTTTGTTTGTGAAATTTCGAATGATATGCGATTCAGACTCACTGGATCGTATATTTTAGATTAACGAGAGATTAGTCAAAAAGTTCAAAGTTTTAATGAAATACAAAATGTACAAAAAGTATAAGGTGGTGCTTTATTTGTACTTCTTACAACGCCTATCAAAGTCATTTTGCAAAGACTTCCGCTCAACCTGGTGCTAGGGCCAACTTTAACTTGCAGTGAGATAATAGTTTTTTATGCTCCATGTTGAAGGCATCACTTTGACCTTTACATGACGAACAGCATTAAAAGCGTTGTTCCTTTTTGCTGTGCATGTACGGATTTCGTGTCATGGATGAATATCTAATATCTGTTTCTATTCAAATCTCAAAAGTAAGATCTTTAAATGCGTTATAATAACTAAAATAATAATTTGACCTAAATGAACTATTCCGTTACATATCTTAGATTGCAGATTTTAAATTTTGATTTCAATAATAAACCTAGAAAAAAAACGTTCTAAAAAGTCTCTTAATAATGCTTTTTAAGTGTTTCAGATGCATTTTTAAAATTTTTTGAATATTTACATACTAACAACTTGAAACTCCCGTTAGCGCCATGGTTCGCTTTGAATGCAAACGGAAGCCTTCCTTCTGAATCAGCTGCCTATTGTTATACTTCTCCCCATAACCTCAATTCAATAAGTATTCTTTCTTTGTCTTTAATTCGTTTCCAAGCGTTCTTTGGTCTTCTTACATTTCTCTTTTCTTGTGGTGTCCGCGTTAAATCCATTTAATTACAGCTTCACCGTGTTCATCCTCCAAATGTGACCTATCCAACTCCATCTCTAGTCTAGTCTTAATAAAGTTGTTGATGCTGTACATGCTAGCTATTTGCAGTAGTTATGCGTTGGAAATTGTATTAGCCATAATATTTTGAAGATCCTGCGCATTTTTCTGGTGTTAAAGGTGTTTAGATTTCTTCATCTCTCTTGTTTTTTTCCAACATTCTGCCTAAATATAACAACCCTTATATTACATAGGTTTTATAGATGTTCATTTAAGGGTTTCCTTTGTAGGGAAAATGGTACTATTTATTCTCGATAGGCGACAATATTCACATTTTCTAAATTTACCACGTTTTATGATAAAAACCTGAATAAAAAAGTTATATGCTGTGTTAGTACTTTATTATTCTGTTTTAAAAATTAAAGCAAAATAGTATCATGACCAACTTCAAACGGATCTTGATTATGTTCTCCATGCCCACCGTAATTTTGCACCAAATTTATGAAATTTTTGAAGTCTTTTCGAATAATTCTCTAGAAAATATTTCAATAGGTTTCAAAATTTTTATTGTAAATATACACACTGCAGTTATTCATAGATAAATAAACAATATATATTATACCTTTACATCCAATCACAGCGCTTCTAATTTGACTTCCTTCCCCTACCTTGAGTTCACAAAAGGCCAACCTAATGCTGGGAAAATGTAATACTGTTGTTTCCCTGTATTGGTTTGATAGCCAAGCTACTAATCTCTAATATGTTATGGATTTTTTTAGAAATTCAAAAGTGACGCAACTGTGTGCGTTGATCTCTGCGGCTAACCCGGCAGCGACCTTTTATGTTTTCGTATTTATTATGTAGTTAGTCACCACTTGAGTGTGATCATGTATATCTATTATATAGTCATTCTTATAAATTTACTGTTTGCAAGAGAATAAATTATTCTAAATAAAAAGGAAGTTCTTATCCCAGGCAGAAAACCTATCCGTATAACGCTCAACTTTTTGGAACTGCTGGTCCTCAAGGCTCTTCAACTTTGTACTTGCTTTGGCTTTCGAACTTTTTTTTATCTGATCGTCAATGGTTAGTCTTGTGTGGACGAAACGCGCGTCTGGTACCTTTTGAAAGCTATTAAGCGTGTGTGTATATGTCCTATTTGTTCTCCCATTTATTTGCATTGGTGTCCTGTTATGTTATAATGTCATTTTAATGTTGTATTTAACATTGCCATTAAAGCGGGAGGTTTGGCTAGCCAGAAAACCAGGTTCAGCCCACCATTTTGTTTCTTAAAATGTCCTTTACCTAGTCAGGAGAATGGCCATTGTTATATTATAGTTCGTTTCTGTGTGTGCTACTTTTTAGCGTTGGGTTTTTGTTGTGTCGTAGTTCTCCTCTTATATTTGATGTGTTTCCTTCAGTTTTAGTTTGTAACCTGGATTTGTTTGTTTTTTTCTCAATCGATTTATGAATTCCGACCAGCGGTATACTTATGTTGCCTTTATTTATGATTACTTTTAAACACGCCGACCAATGATACCGTTCATGTTTATTTTACAGACACTACAAATAGGAATCCACACACAATGGCTGAAACGACCGAAGGTGAGGGCTATATCTTATATGGTCATAATGAAAAGTTTATGTACACAAAACTTTGAAATTTCACAATAGGAACTATTTCTACCCCAACAATAGATTAACCGAGCTGTAAATCATTTTAAAAAATAATCGTTTTCCTTATGTAATCACATTCAAGCAACTATATGAATTGAACAATGTAGATATAAATATGTATCTCCTTTTCACACAATGGCTGAAACGACCGAAGGTGAGGGCTATATCTTATATAGTCATAATGAAAAGTGTATGTACACAAAACTTTGAAATTTCACAATAGTAACTATTTCTACCCCAACAATAGATTGACCGAGCTGTAAATCATTTTAAAAAATAATCGTTTTCCTTATGTAATCACATTCAAGCAACTATATGGATTGAACAATGTAGATATAAATATGTATCTCCTTTTCATCAGGTATTAAATTGCTATCATGCACTTGCAAGGGTTGATCGAGAAAAAAAAACGATGTCCGGCCAGTAAGCAAATACGTTCAACAATCACTCTGCTGGTCCTTAATACACCATATTTTGCAATAGTGCTTGAAACAATAACAAATATACTAGTACTACATTGCAAATGTGGAGAAAAATATTTCACAACCTCATGAACGGCTATCGAAGTGACTGTGAATGTAAACAAGAACATCCTCCCTGTTGATATTCATGATCCCATAACCATACGGAGGCAGATCTCTATCAAATGCCATACTTCTGTTTACATTTGTTTATGCAGGAGAAAACAACTTTATAAAGATTTAGATATGAAATTAAAAAAGGTTCTCAATGTGATCACTGAAAATATGTAGCTGTATTGCGAACCCAATGATACTTTTCCACAGATTCACCTGATAGTTACCTGTCCATTTAAACTTTTGGCAGTTCTTTTGTTCCATTGCGCAAATACAACAGATATTATTCTCTGTGTAGTTTATTCACTTGGACCTTTAAATGTCTTTTAAGAGAAATAAATCACTTGTTGATTAATTTACCCGAGTAAAACACTTATCTGATAAATAGATAAAGTTAACATGTTTAACATTAACAAACTGCATGTTATTTTGTTTTTGTTCAATGAGTAGTTTATTTCTCTTAGAAAAAATAAAAAGTCCCAGTGAACAAACTACACCAAGAACATTAGCTATATTGTATTTATTCATTTGGACAATAGAATTGCCAAAGGTTTAAATGAACAGGTAACTATCAAGAGAATCAGTGGGAAAAGTATCATTGGGTTCGCAATAATTGTGTACATAGTACAGAAGTTTGACGGGTTCTTTTACTTTTAATTAAAACTTATAATGTTTACTCATTACTGCTATATTTTTATTTTGGTGATTTACTATGTTTTGTCGTACAATTTTCATTGTGTATAGTAGATTATTTACGAATATATTTGCGTATAAATATATTTAAAAGCAAAAATAATGGATATTTATACATGGTAGAAGATATTATTTTGACAATGTATAAAAAAGCAATGGTTTTATTGTTGTACTTCATATCTGAAATGTTAAAAAGATGATGCTTGGCCACAGATTTGGAACAAAATTTCCCATTTACCTACATATGAGGTATATTTTCACAGTTATCGATAACTGATTCTAATTATATTTAAATGAATTCAGAAGGTTTCATAAAACCTATTCGTATGATATTTCACTTGCATTTATTGCAACACTCCATCTAGATCATAACAATTAGTAATAAACTATCATAGGGCACCAGGAAACACTGAAAATGGTATTGTTAAAGTAAAAGTGATAATATAATAGTCAGCCACTACTGTGCTTAAGGTAGATTAATGGTATACCACCATCTTGGATTGTACAATAACGGTACAAAATCGGTCTAGTTATCTTCCCAAATCAGCAAATTTGGAAACAGATTTGCAATTTAATGGTTATAGACTGTTTATTTATATAAAGAAAACTTGTTGATTTATTGTTTTATTCAAAATATTTTAACAAATATCAACCTTTTTGGTTTTTAAAATCATTTTTTTGAAATGAGCCATTTAAGGGGAGGTAACTCTTTTAGTACAAAATGTATACTGGGCTAATAGGGACATTTACTTTTTTTACTTGTGGCAAGACAACAAGCTTGGTGACACTATGTTTTCTTTTTATTTTCTTTAAACATATTATGAAATATATCTTCTCACAATTTATTTCAAAATTCTATCTCATAGAAATTTTTTTATGCACTCTGATGTGTTTTTTCATGAACAAACTAACCAAATTTAGGCAATTTTCAACGACTCATAGCTTGAAAAATAGCACGGTGACCCATACTTTTTATTATATTTTTGAAAAAAGCATTGTAAAATCTTCGTTTTGGCAAATTATAAGAAAATTCTGTCTCAAAAAACATTTACTTATGATCTACCTTAAATGGATATATTGTACCTAAATAATTAGACTCAATATTTATTATACCAAAAATATCTTTCTATTGTACAATAACCAGAAGATTAATCTCAGATACATGTTGTATACCGCCATCTTGGATTGTACAATAACGGTACAAAATCGGTCTAGTTATCTTCCCAAATCAGCAAATTTGGAAACAGATTTGCAATTTAATGGTTATAGACTGTTTATTTATATAAAGAAAACTTGTTGATTTATTGTTTTATTCAAAATATTTTAACAAATATCAACCTTTTTGGCTTTTAAAATCATTTTTTTTAAATGAGCCATTTAAGGGGAGGTTACTCTTTTAGTAAAAAATGTATACTGGGCTAATAGGGAAATTTACTTTCTTTACTTGTGGCAAGAAAACAAGCTTGGTGACACTATGTTTTCTTTTTATTTTCTTTAAACATATTATGAAATATATCTTCTTACAATTTATTTCAAAATTTTATCTCATAGAATTTTTTTTATGCACTCTGATGTGTTTTTTCATGAACAAACTAACCAAATGTAGGCAATTTTCAACGACTCATAGCTTGAAAAATAGCACGCGGTGACCCATACTTTTTATTATATTTTTGAAAAAAGCATTGTAAAATCTTCATTTTGGCAAATTATAAGAAAATTCTGTCTCAAAAAACATTTACTTGTGATCTACCTTAAATGGATATATTGTACCTAAAAAATTAGACTCAATATTTATTATACCAAAAATATCTTTCTACTGTACAATAACCATAAGATTAATCTCAGATACATATTGTTGTCTTTTTATTCGAAAAAAATTAATTACATAGAGTTATATAAAGATTCATTGTCCACCATTCGGACTTTAAGTACAACCAACGTTAAATTATTAAACTTTGTAGAGATGGTAACTAGTACCAACTATAAAAGGAAGGATATTCACCAGTTACCAAGCATAAACAATGGTAAGACATTCAATTTTGCAAATGACGACACACAAGTGATATTGATATAGGAATAACATAAATCAAAATACAGAAAACTCTCATAGTCCAGTTGCGACTTTTATAAAATTTATTCCTTTATTATTCTCCAAAATGACATTTGGATGTATGAATGTATGATCTGATTAAAATTTATACAAAAACCTATCACGTAAAGAAGGTAAAACAAATCATTGTAAGCACAAGAAATTTCTATTTTGTCAACTGGAAATTGTTTAGGACATACCATGCTAGTATTTAATCAGGCAAGTGCATTAAGCAGAAAAATTATTACAGATTTGTTTTTTTAATATTTTAAACAGAAATAGATAAAACGGCACGGTGTATCAAAGCCTTTGTTAGCTTTGATGGTTCACACAAAAAATAAAGATAATGCTGACAAAACATTTAAACTTTGTGTAATATCATTCTGAATTTTTAGAAAAAGTTGCTACCTGCAAAGATAGCAACAGAACAATAAACAGTGTAGTCTGTATCACAGATAACACCACTAAAGATTATTACCTATAGTTTTACTTTTTATTACAAAACAACATTAACTACTTAAGGTGGTACCCAACACTTTCACTAAAATTAATTTGGCTCGTTTAATTTAAATAAAATTTTGTCAAAGTATTTACTTTGACACTTTAACAAAAATATAAAAAATTAAAAAATTTTGAACCAACCGTTTTGTCAGAAAAATTACACTGGTTATATAGCAATTTGTCAAACACCAATTTTGATCATTGAGAAGCTAAAATATTTCTTTTACAACACAACGTAATTAAAACGTTTAGTTGACTTTACAGAGTTATCTCCCTGTAGTGTTAGGTACCACCTTAAGTCGAAGCTGCATACGATTCATGATCGCTAGATGTCATCCTCGCATTTGTGTTGTGCATGTTTTGTCAAGTGTATAGCTTGTGTTTGTAGTGTGCTATACGATTGCTTTCCTCTCCCCGTTTTTAAGAGAACCGTTTTGCTAGAATGAGAATGGTGTTACACTAAGAATACGTGCTTTTGTCGTAAAAAAATATGTTTGTATGTATTTTGGCAGTGCAATTTCATGAAGGCCATTCGTAAAGAGCAGGTAACAAACGGTATAAAAATGGACGTTAAGTAACCAACAATAGACAACTCTAAAGGGTAGATTTTTATAGTAACCATAATTTCACTATACAACTACATCTGTGAGATATGTTTGTAAAACATATCATCTGAATGCATCTAAATGTTGATAGATCTAATAATAAATGGTGGAGTTTTGGCACTCAAATTGCAATAGACGACGCTATACATATTCAGAAATACGCTTTCAGAAAATGATAAATTAAGGAGTTGTGGTAAGATTGCAAAAGAGACAACCAATACGTTAACATAAATAGGTCTTTGAATGGTCTTCCAAAAATGTATGTGCCTGTCCCATGCCAAGAGCTTGTTATTCATTTGTTGTCGATTGTTGATGTGTTACAGATTGGTTTTCGTTCAATATTTGTACATAAATTAGGCCGTTAGTTTTCTCGTTTGCAATGTTTTACATTTGTCGTTTCGGGCCTTTTACAACTGACTATACGGCATGGGCTTTATTCATTGTTAAAGGCCGAACGGTGACCTTTAGTTGTTAATTTCTGTGTCATCTGGTCTCTTGTGAAGAGTTGTCTCTCCACTTTTTACTGAGGAAAGAAAATATATTGTGATTTGCTACTGTGCATTTAAATATAGCAGTTCATGCATTTTTGAAGACATGTTTGTCTATTTATTTGCATATTAAAATGACAAGCTAACAATTAACGGTCAAATTCTTGGTGTAAAACACATTTATTATATTATACTGGTATGATGTGTGTTATTTCTCTTGATTATCAGTAATTCCTGTAGCATGTAGTCTGGAATGAAAATAAAATAACAATGTATTAAGTGTATCATGTTCACTTACAATTTATTAATATTAACTGTTTCCATAATAAGAACTATTTTACAATTCAATCTGGTCAAGGATATTTCAGCGATATCAATTACAAACAAAGTTTTGATTGTGCGGAAACGAAGTGCTTTACCCTCGGGACAGTAATACATTATAAAATCGAAAATTGTTGTTGATCTTTATCATGATTATAGCTAATGTTAATGGAGAACCAACTGTGATCGCTCGGTATTTATAAAAGACAACTTACCTTCATTTTCAAAATTTCATCTGGTTGACTAGATACAATCATGCATAAATCAATCTGTTAACTTTTAAAATACATCTTGTAAATTTGATCAATGCTCGTAATTGATTTTCCTTATGCCCTAATGGCAACGTTTTCTCCTGTAAGTCCGTATTGTAAAGATGGTGATGTATGATGGCTCGTTCGAGGCTGGAACATTTTTACACATGGTAAAAATGTCATTAGTTAGTTTAGACACAGACACGTCTTATAGATCAACCTATTCCTGATGATGTCTATAAAATTTACGGAGTGTCATTTTAAATCTTTCCGCCTGATAACTCTGTTAGAGCAGTTTCTACCAAAGGAGCACACTCCTGTATACGAAGTTAATATAGTGTGAACATGCACGAGTATTGTGTATCAATTAAGATATGTAAGCACCATACTCAAGCAGATAATATGTTACTTTTGAGAAATGGGAATTTGATCATTGGGAAGTTCTGAAAATTTTTCAAGCACGGTTTCGATGGATGTTTTAAACATTGGCGTTGCCGTATAGAGTGTGTTGAAGACCAAAATGACAAAAGAAAATAACAACTATAGGTCACCGTACGGCCTTCAACAAAGAAAAGCTCATACTGCAATTTTTTGAAATTATGATACAGAGATGACTACTATACCCATATTTTGACTATTTTGACTATTATTTTCTCTGGCAGTAGGTATGATTTGAGAATGGTATCATATTTCATAAGTAAGAGTGAAGTTGGTATAATGTTGATTAGGTATGATACATTCATATTTACAAAATTGAAATCATCTAGTTTTTCAAAGAGGCTCGTACTGACATCTCCAATGGCGTCAAAGAAGTGGTATTTGTCTAAAAATTATGAAGTGGGAGCTATGTTTGCGTTTTTTCTTAATCAGGAAGATATATCAACGAATCCCAATTAGAACATTTGAATTGTTTTGTACAGAACACCATCAGCTTCGATACCTGTATGTCAAATTAAACAATCTAGTGTATTAGAAAAGTTGCAAAAGAGAAGTAGACGGTTGGTTTCTTTAGGAATGTCGACAAAATGTTTGAAATTTCTACCTTCTAATCAACAAAATAAAGTCACTAGAATATGAAACTAATCACTTGTTAATACTCTTTGTAGCATGTATTATCTTCCCTGTAAACACAAAAACACATTGTGAATTATTTTTTAACCCTGGATTTGTTTCATTTTTAACGTGGTATATTCGTTTAAAACATTGTTGTGACGTCATTCTATTGTTTTACCTGTTCTTTATTTCAGTGATTGGACCTGTAAGAAATCATTATGTTACCTTTAACTGTCCAATATTTTTAAGAATAGCCCTCATCTTTCTTACAATATTGGACAGCTAAAGGTAGCACAACTGATTCTTACAGGTAAATGATAGTTCAATCACTGAAATAAATACTATTAATTCCCCCTATTGTTTTCATCATGTGAACAAAATTACAACCAAATAACAAATGACAATTTAATAAACAACATTTTATTAAAGTAACATTCCCATAAAATAATTTGTCACTCATCACAACTTGGGAAATTAAATCATTTTTAAATTGAATTTAACACTCCCAATACTTATATTACAGTCATTTTTCTCATGTTTTTGAGTTGTCTCTTTAAGCAATAATTCAATTGGTTGATTATGCTCGTTGTATGTCTTGTTTTTGTTGCTTTTATGAATTTCTTTTCTTCAAAATATTTATCCTCGTCCTTCTTTGGTTATTAAAATTGACCTGTGGTGTTGCTCTTACTCGTCCTTACATCATTTTTAACTACAATTAAAATTAAAAAAAACAATAACGTAGTGCTTCTTAAATGTGATAGATCATGCCGCAATGCAAGGACCATAAACAACATAAACCTTATTCGTTGTACACAGTGAGAATCTAGAACTTGCTTCGTGAACTAGGGGGCTACAATAGTTTTTTTAATATTTAGGTTTCGGCTATTATTTACAATTTCAGTCTGATATTATTGCTTAAATATATATATAATGCTGGTACCGTTTAGGTAAACATAAACACTCTTGAAAATTCCGATGAAAAAAAATATATATATAATATAACTGATTGCACCACGTTATCTCTTCATTTGTTTATATTCATTACATATTTGAAATAAAATCGACTGCGGTTCATTTGATATGGTTCATCGTGAACCTGTCTTTATATGCTATTCTTTTTTTCTGTTGTATTTATCTGTTTATTGTTAACTTGTGCTCGTCCTGAACATGCATGAAATATTTGCCACTGAACGTTCAGCAACCGACAATCTATTTTGTTTCTCATTCACCTAGTACAAAATAAAACCCGAGAAGAAACAAAAAAAAAGAGGAGAGGACTACATTTGAGAATATAATATATATAAAACTTGCCATTTTTAGCTGCTACATGTATATCCTCTTTGTAATTCACACTGAAATTTAATATATCTGAATAAATTCTGAATACACATTTGCCATTATTTGGTTTTAATCCAGTTTGAAACAACACACTCACTAATATCGGCATCACTCTTTTCGTGTTTTGTATTAGAAATATACTTCGATCACTTTATCATTTTCGAACACAAAACGCATGTAAAGGTATTCACGGAAAATATGAGCGGATAATTATGAGTAGTCCTTGCGCACGCACGAATCATGATACGCATATCCTTTGTCTTATTCTCCATGTAGCGTTACATGTTGTTTACCTTCAGCTGTACTTTCTTTTTGTCTATTCTGTTTACTTTGAGATACTGTTGAAAGGGGCCAACATGTAGGTTATATTTTAATTTAAAATGTTAATTTAAAAAACAATTTTCACACTTGATGAAATAAATCTTTGCTTGCTTTTTCTTTTTTATATACCTTGTTCTATGTGTAAAACAATGTTTTAATGTCCAATATTTTACAGAATGAACTGTTATCGGCTTATATCCTTTACGTAAATTTCGGAAAATATTAAAAATTAGTTGGATATTATCCACAAGAAGGACCGAAATTGAAAATTTTGAAGGAGTTCTTAAAAAATTGCATACATATACATATGGTTGTATACACAATGTCTAAAGTGTATGCTTCATATATATTCTATGACGTTGCCAAATTATTTAGATAGTTGAAGCAAGGTGTACACCTACATTATTAATTCATTCCCTGAAATTAACTTTTGAACCTGTCCTAAGTCAGGAATCTGTTGTACAGTAGTTGTCGTTTGTTTATGTAATTTATATTTGTTTCTCGTTTCTCGTTTTTTTATATAGATTAGACCGTTGGTTTTCCCGTTTGAATGGTTTTACACTAGTATTTTTGGGGCCCTTCATAGCTTGTTGTTCGGTGTGAGCCAAGGCTCCGTGTTGAAGGCCGTACATTGACCTATAATGGTTTAGTTTTATAAATTGTGATTTGGATGGAGAGTTGTCTCATTGGCACTCACACCACATCTTCCTATATCTATTTACACTTTCGACTACATTTTCATATAATACCTACCTGATATCGTAATGAGATAAACCAACAGCGTAAAATTGTCTGTATATATCTTTCGTAACATATCTATTCATAAAAAACGTATAAGTAACAAACATTAAATAAATTGTTTGTAAATAATTTTAGGTATTCCGCCGAAAGAATTGGCAGTATACAGTATCTTGGCTATCGCGGTACTTCTGTTGATTATTTCATTTTCCTGTTGGTATAAAATGTACAAACACTCAAACACTGTTGTACATATAAACCAATTCGACTCGAATTTACAAAGTAGCCATGGAAATGAGCATATAGCATTAAATGACACGCCGCATGTTTATCATATGATAAACGAAAATGAAATTGATGAATTGATTGACGCAGATGCAAGACCTGAAATGCTAGAAATACATTACGAAGAACCGAGTAGTTTGCGCGCATCTGAACAAATCACTATTCAGAATGAGTATATGCGCCCTTACAGTTCTTTACTGGATAATACAGAACCAGAAAACCATTCATACGAAAAACCACTCATGCACTACATCGGATCTACTAATTATAATTGCAACCAAATGGACGATATAACAAGGCCTTCTAGTAATCGTCCTGTGAATGTATCTAATGTGGGATACATGGAATTTCCTGAAGATCAAAATAACCACACAAATAAGAATGAATGGGAAATTAGAAAAAGCATTAACACATCAACTAATACCATCACACATACTATGAATACAACGGATGACAACATTTCATTAGACTGAGCAGATATCAACAAACAGCCTCTTCATGTAGAAGATGGTTACGACTTTTCTGACAAACGGACACAATTGTACTAGTAGATAGCATATGTTTGAATTAAAATACTAACTATTTCAATGTCAATAATTATAAATGTCAAATATTTGTTATTATGAAAAAGAAAAGGTTTACTGTAATTAAATTCATCTTAGTATCGTCCGTCACTTTTTTATTCGGGGGAAGATACCAAGGTGAATTTCACAATTCGAAAAAAAATTGACACTGCCATGGAAAAAAAGAAATATGACGAAAAGACAAAAAGAAATTCACAAAACACCACATAGAAAAACCAAAGACTTATCCGTATAAAACATAGCAGTGATGATCTGTGATGCCAAAGTAGAACAACAATGTGCACTACTAGTTGCAACAAGCATGCTGGTAATCGCAAGTACTAATTCGGATTTAAATCTCACTGTCAAATTACAGTCGCGGAAAAGGTGGCGGGCATACAAGTCAAAGGAATTATTTCAACTGTATTACTTAGTTCGAAAGACCCATTGTATTAGGGACGACATAAAACAGATCAATGAAGGATAAAAACTTATTTCAAATAGTTTCATTTTGGGGGTCAAAATTGCTGTTTTGTTCAATTGACATCGATTTAATATATATCCTTATTTGTCAATCATTTTTTTCAAAATTAAGTTAAGAAGGGCGGGTAGGGGATCAGTGAAAAAACTATATGAATTAAGTTTTTTTAATCCTACATTGAACTTTTGATGTCGTCCCTAATAAAGCAACAATCGTTCATAGATACAATATTCTAGGAGATACAAGATTCTGACAATCATGAGATAAAGATTGCAGATGAATACTCGGAATCTTGCTACAAAAAAAGGTTTCCAAATGGTAAAGTTGTAGTCAATCCTTTAATATGTTTTATGGGCGCTATCTCGAGTTGGTTAACCCTTATTTCAGGTTCGAAGAGATATATGCCCCTACAATATTCAGCATACTTTCAGATTATTAGTTAATAAACTCCTCATAGTAACCAGGATTTATAATTTTTTATTTAAGCCAGAGGCGAGTTTCTGCAAAAGACTCATTAGAGACGCTCGATTCAAAATAAGTTTAAAAGGCGAAATAAAGTGCGAAGTTTAGGAGCATTGGAGACTAAAAAACTCCTAATGTTTTGCCAAATACAGCTAAGACTATCTATTCATGAGCCAGAAAAGCCAAAGTATTTCAAAAATTCTTTTGTAAACTGTTTATTTATAATATGACAATATCAGTGATAGTTCATGTCAACACAGAAGTGCTGACTACTGGTACACATCATCTCAATTAATTATATAGTTTAAATGGTAATGCTAACTACATTTCATTCTTCCTGAGAAGGTCCATTATAAAGTATTGCTATAATGTTTCTTAAAAAAACAAGTTGGAGAGAAAAGTCCGACATTTAGTGTCCATCGGAATGCCGATTATTTGTTGAAAAACACACCCTTCAAATTAAACAAATATAATAGTAGTGTACAAAGGAGAGAAGTCAAATGTTAGTTTATATACCTATATGGAGTTATTTTCTTTCAGAACGACAGGTCATTCTTTTTCAGAATCAACCCGGACGATACCATGTTTCATTGAAATGTGCTCAAAGGCATAAAATAATGACCTGTATGAGGTCATTATTTTCTTTGATAAGCATGCAATCTATGATTTACTTCAAAACTTAATTTAATTGTCTAATAGTTTTTTGTTGCCGAGTTCAATCGATGATAGGTATAAAAGAAACCGTCATTGTAGTCCCGCTTTTTAATTTTAGAAACAAATAACGTGAAGTGCGTGAAGTTTTTTTAATTTATCGCTACAATAAAGAAACGTTATCATATATGTCAGATAAATTTTAATGTAGACTTTCATAAAATAAATCCAGATTTAACATATTCGTGTGTAAGATTTTGAAAATCTTATTCAGTCAAACTGAATAGGTTGATTGATTTTTGGTTGCTTGCTTAACGTCCAGTGGCATATATTTCATGCATGTTCAGAACGATACACACTGAATAAGAAATCATACTGTGACCTACATGTATTTATATTCGTCTTCGTGTCAGTTCTTAACTTTTTAAAATTTATGTATACCTTTTACTCTATCAAATGATCAACTATTAAGATAATCTTATATTGTATTCAATAACATTAACGTAACTCACGACAGGGTCGGGTGCGGACTGGGGGTATATAATTATATCCTGATTATCTTTTAATAAAATTGTATTGCTATTCAAAATACAATTTTTCTGAATTTTTCATTCGAATCAAGTAAAATTGTTAAACAAGAGGCTCTCAAGAGCCTGAATCGCTCACCTTAATTTTTTTGGTTAAATCTCTCATCAATGATTATTTTGGCTTTTCAATTTATTTAAATGTTCTTTGGATCGTTCTATTTTCTTCAAAAGCAAAAAAAAAATCATTTTCTCCTATGTTCTATTTTAGCCATAGGAGCTATGTTTCTGACATACAAGAATATGAAATATAAAATTTATACTAGATACTCTGAAACTCATTTAGCCTAAGTTTGGCTGAAATTGATACAGCAGTTTCAAAGGAGAAGATTTTTTAAAGTAAGTCAACATGATGAACAAATTGTGAAAAAAGTCTTTAAAGGGCAATAACTCCTTAAGGGGTCAATTGACAATTTTGGTCAAATTGACTTATTTGTAGATCTTACTTTGCTTAAGATTTTTGCTATTAACAGTTTATCTGTATCTATGATAATATTCAAGATAATAACCAAAAACTGCAAAATTTCTTTAAAATCATCAATTCAGGGGCATTATACCTGAAAAACCAGTTACCCAATTCGGCTGAAAATTTCAGGACAGGTAGACCTTGACCTAATAAATACTTTAACTTCTTGTCTTATTTGCTCTAAATGCTGGAGTTTTTGAGATATAAGCCAAAAACTGCATTTTACCCTGTGTTCTATTTTTAGCCATGACGGCCATGTTTTTTGACGAAATAAAAAATAAAGCATAAACTTTATTTTATACACCCTACTGATCATTCAGTTGAAGCTTTGTTGAATTTGGTTTAGTAGTTTTAGAGGAGAAGATTTTTTAAAGTTAGCAAATATGATGAACAAATTGTGAAAAATTGTCATTAAAGGACAATAACCCCTTAAAAGAGGGACGAAAGATACCAAAGGGACAGTCAAACTCATAAATCTAAAACAAACTGACAACTCCATGGCTAAAAATGAAAAAGACAAACAGAAAAACAATAGTACACACGACACAACATAGAAAACTAAAGAATAAACAACACGAACCCCACCAAAAACTAGGGGTGATCTCAGGTGCTCCGGAAGGGTAAGCAGATCCTGCTCCACATGTGGCACCCGTCGTGTTTCTTATGTGATTACAAATCCGGTAAATAGTCTAATTCGGTAGGTCATATTCATGAAAGGGAAGGGGATTGTAGTTACGACGTAAGGAACATATCCGATATCATTTGTGAAACGGTTATTCCATAACGGTCAACCAACTCGTGATGGCGTCCGTAAAATTTACGAAGGGATGATTTCAACTTCACTATTTGGAACTCTTGGTTTAATAGCTTCCTTGTGAGCAGCAAACCTCTATCAAGAAAATCATGATAGGAAATGCAAGCACGGGAATATCGTATCAATTGGGAGATATATACCCCGTATGCAGGTGCTGCTGGAATGTTGCTACTTAGAAATGGAAAGTTCACAATTGGAAAGCTGAAATCATCTCTTTTGTCGTAAAGTTTTGTTTTCAACCGACCCTCATTGTCAATTTCTAGATGTAAGTCAAGATATGAAGCCGACTTAATTGTATCTGTAGTATCCTTTATCTCTAGTTCGATTGGATAGATGCGTTCCACATAGTCACCAAATTTTGAATTGTTTAGTGAAAGAACATCATCTATATAGCGGAAAGTAGAGTTAAAGGATATTGCTAACTTCTTGTTTTTCTTCCTAAGAAGTTCCTGCATGAAGTCAGCCTCATAATAATAAAGAAACAAGTCGGCGAGTAGAGGGGAACAGTTTGTTCCCATTGGAATGCCGACAGTCTGTTGAAAAACACGTCCTCCGAACGTAACAAATATGTTGTCAATCAAGAAATCAAGCATCTTGATAATATCAGTTTCAGAGAATTTTTTGTTTGAATCAGAGTGATTCTTTACAAAGTAGGATTTATCCCTCCCTAAGACAAGATACTTGTATCTACGTTGGCCATTCTTTTTTATGAAGCAAAGTAATACCAACTCTTTCAATTTGTCTTTTAGTTTGGAATGTGGAATACTTGTGTACAGAGTAGAAAAGTCAAATGTTTTAATACTGTTACAAGATGAAAGAGAGTTAGATTGTATGTACTCTAAAAGATCTTTTGAATTTTTAAGTATCCACATCTGATTCACGCCACCTCTAGAATAGGCAGTTTCACAATAACTTTGAAGCCCGTCTTTGATTGCTGATAAAATAGATGTTAATAATTTAGAAAGAGGTTTCGTGGAGCACTTGGAAGATCCAGCAATATACCGTTGTTTGTAAGGACACTTATGTAGTTTAGGGGTCAATTGACAATTTTGGTCATATTAACTTATTTGTAGATCTTACTTTGCTGATCATTGTTGCTGTTTACAGTTTATCTTTATCTATAATAATATTCAAGATAATGACCAAAAACTGCAAAATTTCCTTAAAATTACCAATTAAGTACGTGGCAGCAACCAACAATGGTTTGTTTGATTCATCTGAAAATTTCAGGGCTGATAGATCTTGACCTAATGAACATTTTTACCCCATGTCAGATTTGCTCTAAATGCTTTCGTTTTTGAGATATAAGCCAAAAACTGCATTTGACCCCTATGTTCTATTTTAAGTAACGGCGGCCATGTTTTTGGACGGATCAAAAATCGAAGCACACACTTTGTGCAGGATAATCTAAGGAACAATCATGCTAAGTTTCATCCAAATCCATTTAGTAGTTTCAGAGGAGAAGATTTTTTAAAGTTAGCAAATGTGATGAACGAATTGTGAAAAATTGTCATTAAAGGACAATAACCCCTTAAGGGGTCAATTGACAATTTTGGTCATTTTACTTATTTGTAGATCTTACTTTGCTGATCATTTTTGCTGTTTACAGTTTATCTTTATCTATAATAATATTCAAGATAATGACCAAAAACTGCAAAATTTCCTTAAAATTACCAATTAAGTGGCAGCAACCCAACAATGGTTTGTTTGATTCATCTGAAAATTTCAGGGCTGATAGATCTTGACCTAATGAACATTTTTACCCCATGTCAGATTTGCTCTAAATGCTTTCGTTTTTGAGATATAAGCCAAAAACTGCATTTGACCCCTATGTTCTATTTTAAGTAACGGCGGCCATGTTTTTTGACGGATCAAAAATCGAAGCACACACTTTGTGTAGGATAATCTAAGGAACAATCATGCTAAGTTTCATTCAAATCCATTCAGTAGTTTCAGAGGAGAAGATGTTTGAAATATTGTTAACGACGACGACGACGACGGACGCCAAGTGATGAGAAAAGCTCACATGGCCTTTTACACCGTTATCGGATGGTAACAATACATTTGTGTCTTATTTCATGCAGTTACAGTAATATTTTTATTGTGTATGGATAATAATTTTTAAAAGGTTTATATCTAAATTATTTAGTGAGTTTTATTTCACATTCTAAATGAGCCGCAGGGCGTATTAAAACCTGAACGCATTAGAAAGGAATATCCCACTTAAGTGTTGTCGGTAAAATAGGATACTAAATTTTACAAATCTTAATAAAATTAGTATTTTTTTGACGGTATATAAGTCAGATAATGCATATTTTAAGGTTTTTCTTGTCGTAGAACACACCTCGGGGTGTTAGGATTGTTCAAAGAAAGACCTCCCTCCGGTCGGTCTTTCATTCGATCAATCTTGACACCCCTCGGTGTGTTCTTCGACAAGAAAAGCCTTAAAATATGCATTATCTATAACATGATATTGAAAAATGAACTATGCCTATAATGCAGGTACTCTATCTCTGGAAAGTTTCTTTTAACTAGTAATAGAAAAAAAGGACACTTACAGTAAAATACAAAATAAGATCAAAATAACAGAGCTTATATTGTTGTTCCTCAACTCAAAGTCACAGTAAAGAATTATTCACATATAGTATACACCACCGCTGGTGTAGATATTTTCACAAATTCTCTCTAGCCCGGCTAAGGTTGCTCAAAAATCTGATATTAACGTTTGTAAAGAGGATTTGTGCAGCACTCTGTAGATTAAGCAATACAAAGTGTTCATATTGTTTTTGGTATTCAGTATAGTAAAAGGGAGATCAAGTTCTTCATCTTTGGTTGAAGTCCAAAGAGAATATAGAACAGAAATATGATTGTAAAGAATATCCTCTTTTGAAAGTTCCATTTGATCAAATGTTTAGTTTCAAAGATAATTGTCAATTTTGCCATTTAGTTGTTTAAGTAAAGTAGAGGCGTGACTTTAATCAACCGATAGATGGCGCAACATTGTTATCACAAAGTTTAGCTTAATATGCCACGGGTGTAGAGGATTGGAATGATTTGTAACCTTTGGCTAGCGAAGATGAAAAGACATACAAGAGACCACACAAAACAATATCCAGAAGCCTCTGATTGAACAACACCACAAGTAAAACCCGATGTTGAACTTAGCAGCTACATACTGGAAAGCATTTTGTTTTCAAGTAGTTTCATTGTCCCAATGTATTTAAAACAATATCGTTATTTTTTATTTTGTATCTTATTCATAACCTATCTAGTCTGATTAGACATCTGCTCCATAATCTAAATCAGAAATCGAAATAAAATCAGATATCAAAACCAATGTTAGTACATAAAGTAATGAAATTAAAACAACTTCCTGCAGCTTGGTGCATATGTTACAATTCCATCCCTATCGCATTTGTATAATTTGCTTTGAGGCTGATGTTGACAAATTACATTACAGTTTCAATATTCAAGCATTTTAAGATAAATATCATAATAAGAAAGATATTTCATTAACATTATCCATTCATTAAGCATCACACAATAACGATTCTATATTTTATTAATATGCTAATGTTTGCAATCACAATGACCATCAATGCAGTGTGGCATACCATGGCCATGTGCACAATGATGACCATGACAGTCAGCTTGGTCCAGGCAACCTATAACAACCAAATAATAGTAAAAATTCATATGTAGTATTCATTGTATTTATTTTACTGTTATAAGCTATTTAAGGTAGATTAACTCTTTACCGCAGTCTTGGATTGTAAAATAGCAATTCACAATTGGTCTAGTTCTTTGTCTAAATCTGCACACTTTGAGACAGATAAGCAATTTAAGTGCACGAATATTATTTTTATAAAGAAAAATTAGTGATGCATTGCACAATATAAAATGATTTAACAAATAACACATCTTTTTGGTTTTAAGAATCGACTTGTCTTAGCCATTGAATGGAAGACAACTCTTATAGTAAAATTTCTACACTGGACTTAAAGTGATTTTGTTTTACCTGTATCAAGAAAAAAAGATCGGTTACACTATTTGTTCTATTTATTTTCTTAAAGACTATTGTATTTTCATATTTTATTTCAAAATTTTATCTAGTAATAGATTTTTTTTCTCACCAAAAATGTGTTTTTGCATGAAAAATCTATGTAGCTTGAAAAATAGCACATTGGTCCATACTTTAGATTTTCTTATTAAAAAACAAAAGGCATGATTAAATCTTCATTTAGGCAAAGGTATTAGAAAATTATATCAAAAACAATATTTAACGATGATCTACCGTAAGACATTCATACAATGGATAATATTTACGTTAATACAATAAATAAGTATGGTATAATATAAATATCATTGGTTTTTTTTTTAAGTTTAATGCCACCTTTAGTACTTATGGCTATTTCGTGAAGGTCCGGTGTTTTTTCTATTGGTAGAGGATGTCAAAGTGCACGGAGAAAAATCCCGATCTTCCAATGGAACACTGGCAATCCTTGTCGAACGCAAATGTGGGCCTACATATACTTAATTACTTAGAACAAAGTCGGCCTATGAATATATGTTGCCTATTAACTGGAAAGCAGTTCGTTAGTGCAATAGAAAAAATTAAAATCACAAAAATACTGAACTTAGAGGAAAATCAATTCGGAAAGTCCATAATCACATGGCAAAATCAAATAACAAAACGCATCAAAAACGAATAACAAGAACTGTCATAGAACAGGTTTAACGATACTATCAACCAGGGACCTCCCATACTATATATGTTAGTATTGACTGTCCCTTTTGAAATCCCTAATCTTATTGAGAAGTGAGCAAATCCACACGTCTTGACGTCAATTGCAAGAAATAACGTTTGTCTTGCTCTCTCTCTTCTAGAATTTTACACTATTATATATTTATTTTATAACTCAGTTATGCGTGTTTGTTTTCAAAACTTACGCAACAGACGTTAATTTTGAATTTGTCATTTTTAATCGTTATGTTAAAACTTTACATCTTGTTATAAAGCAGTCTAAAAGGGATAATTTAATTTACCTCCGGGTCCGCCTCCACCGCCTCCACATGTACAAACTCCATGTTGGCACTCTACCATGCCTCCAGAGCTGCAAGTTTCCATTGTGCAGTCACTAGCCATTTGGCAGTTCTCTGCATATACTGCAGCTAAAAAAGAAAAAAGAAATCGTCATATTATATGTTCTTATAACATTTTAAAATCAGACTCTCATTACAACAATTTATTGTGGTACGTGAGCATATCGTAAAATTATACACAATTTCAATATTTTGAAAGTCACTGTAGATTGAACAGGACATTTCAGTAGGCATACCTTGCTAGAAAAGTCGATAAAATCTTAAAGAAAGTATGTCTTTACGAATTTGTACACTTTTTAATCATGAAACGGGGTTCACGCAAGGCACATTGGTTAAGTTTTAAATATTTGTTTCATTTATCTATTGGTCAAAGTCTCAATATTTTACGGCATTTCACAGTATTTTATTTCGTTTCAAAGTAGCAATTCTTTTATCTTTTTTTTTCTAATTCTCTATTATTGTGAATCCTTTGAATTGACAAAGACCTCATAGTATACCATGTTCAAAAGTCATAAATCGATTGCGAGAAAACAAATCCTGGTTAAAAACTTAAACCGAGAGAAACACTGTGAGAGTGAAACAATGGAAGAACAGAAATACTGAAGTGCAACAAAAACAAACGCCAATGCAACACACATAGACTATTTGATATCAACTGCCATATTCCTGACTTGACCAAGAGCATTTTAAGAAACAAAATAGTGGGTTTAACCTGGTTTTATACCTAGATAAACCTCTCACTTGTATGACAGTCGCATGACATTCCATTATAATGACAACGATATGTGACATAAAAGGTAAACATGTCAAATATAGTGATTTAATCTAAGATAATGCTAAAGTGATTTTATATATAGTAGTTGATGGAAATGTGTTGCCTTTAGAAACTTACATTTTCTGACGCCCAACACGCGAAACAAGGAATGTGTTTTTTAATTTGATAGATACTTTTTGTGTTTTTGGTAAATGTTTGTTTGTCTTGAGATTGTAACACAGTGATGACGGCTGTAACAATATTTTATAAAATTGAGAATGGCAATTGGGAATGTGTCAAAGCGACAACCCGACCATAGAGCAGACAACAGCCGAAGGCCACCAATGTGTCTTCAATGTAGCGAGAAAATCCCGAACCCGGAGGCGTCCTTCAGCTGGCCCCTTAACACATATGTATACTAGATCAGTGATAATGGACGTCGTACTAAACTCCGAATTATACACAAGAAACTAAATTTAAAAATCATACAAGACTAATAAAGGCCAGAGGCTCCTGTTTTGGGACAGGCGAAAAATTTACTATTTTACCGATTATGTCTGTTTTTTTCACGCATCGTTGTGAAAATAACGAAATTTGATGCGACTGTCATCAAAGTGAGAGATTTAGCGCTATAAAACCAGGTTCAATCCACCATTTTCTACATTTAAAAATGCCTGTACCAAGTCAGGAATATGACAGATTTACAAAAGTTTATTTGAAATAATAAACATCATTTTATTTAACATTACAAAGGAATATTCCGACGGCAAACATATTATACGTATTAATTAATTTATTTATAAGAATGTTTTTTTTTCATTTTTAGAATTAAAAAATTTTATTTTCGCATATTTTAGAGATACACCTTTATGAAAAACCTGATAATTTAATCAAAAGTATTTGACCCTGTTGCTTGGTTACAAATAAAATTTTGGAAGTACGGAGAATATGAAAGAAAAACAAGTTATCAAATCATGTTCCATTATTTTCCACTGTTTTCGTAGATCTGATTTATGAATAATGAAAAGAAATCCAATTATGATTGATACACAACGTTATACGACACTTTTTTAACAGCAGAATGCTTGTAACTCTGTCTAAAAGTACCAATATATATCATATGCCTGCCCAAGAGTGCAAGTGAGATGACGACATTGACAAAGTGATAATTCTTTCAATATTAAATTAAATTCCAGAAATTAAATTCCAGAGAAAATTGTACATATTAATGTGTTTTACATCTTTACACACAATGAAACTTACCAATTAGAACAACGAAACACAGAATTGTAACTTTCATGTTGATGGTTTGATAACAGAACAAGTTGTGATCAGTTTATATAAGGAATATTTTGATAAGAAGTTGAATAAAAGTTCCTGTAAGTGACTTGATATCATTCTCACCAAAAACGAAACACGAAATACGATCAGCTGTTCGTTAATTATGCCTATTCTACCGTGTTCAGGTTATCAGGTGTATGGTGTTGATTTTGTCGTCAGTAAATAGGACAATGCACGATGACCAACACTAAAAAGCCAATAGTGCTTAAAATGGCATTACACATCAAATAAATCCTGCACCAGACCATGTACCTTAGTAATGAGAAGTGTTGTACAATGCATTGGATAAGGTGATGAATTTAGATGGATGGCTACACAAAATACAGTACAATGATCGAACTAACTAGCAGAACACAGATATTGTTCAGAATGCAAAGTCATAAAAATGTTTATTTTATCATAATTTATCATCCTGGTTTGAAATATTTTTTTTACAGAATTGCATTTATTTTATCTGTGTTTTGGTCGGTAATGAAAAAATAATAATCCAACTGCAAATGTTTGCACCTGTCTAAGTCAGGAATCTGATGTTTAATAGTTGTCGTCTGTTAATGTATTTCATACGTGTTTCTCGTTTGTCGTTTTCATATAGATCAGACCGTTGGTTTTTCCATTTGAATGGTTTCACACAGGCTCCATGTTGAAGGCCGTACCTTGACTTATAATGGTTTACTTTATAAATTGTTACTGGATGGAGAGTTGTCTCATTGGCACTAATACTACATCTTCCCATATCTATATATATATATATTAAATATAATTTCAATCTAGTAAATACTAAAATCACAAAAGTACTGAACTTCGAGGAAAATTCAAAACGGAAAGTCCCTTATCAAATGGCAAAATCAAATGAAAAAAAGACAACTTCAAACGAATGAAAAACAACTGTCATTTTCCTGACTAGGTACAGGTAATATCGTGTAACGAAGAAGTTGCACACAAATGTTAAGAACGGAATATGAAACAACTTATTGTTGGTATAGGTATTTTATCTAGTTATTCTCATGAGGTCTTTATTAATGATCTGATGCCATTTATGCAAAAGCCGTTTGGTCATCCCATTTGCACGAAGCTGTATTCCAATTTTCATTTTCAAAACTCTGTTCAATTAATGTTTGGAATTAACTGTTACAAAACCCTCATTCAAACACATACAAACTTACAGCGATCATTTTGGATATTTCAAGTCACAAACTTTTGAAACCACTTTTAATTTGAATGGATGAAAAAGAGAATAAAGTATTCCTTATACTTTCTTCTGCCAACACAGGTGTCGATCCCGTCAACTTGGACACTATCCTTCATCATAATTTAGGTCAATAGAAAATACCTCCCTATTTTAAAGATCAGTCATTTCCTATACCTACTAGTATACCAAACATATTTAAACTAAATTTTCAATTAGAAACACGTGTTGCAGGATCTCAATATTGACGACTTCAAGTCTAAACCTTCTTATTGCACCTATGCTAGTTCCCCATTTATTTATAATCCGGCTGACCATGATATTACCAGTGACCTCAACATTGTCTTACACTTTTCTGTGAAATGTGTTATCGAAAGGTCCGAAGTATTGTGTGCCTAAATCAATCAATTGAAAACACATCTTCCAGATACTGATGGCTTCAGCCCAGTATTATGTCAGGCAATGAGTTAAACGCAATATCAAAGACGTAAATACAACCGTATAGCGAGTTATTTTCGCAAGTGTAAAATTTCGCGATTTTCATTAAATAAGGTATACAAAATATTTTGGCGGATTCAAAACTTTTATCAATACCTTTGTATGGGCCCTGTAAATCATATAATAGTGCGTAGGTGTGAGTTATAAAATGCATATACCATGATTGATAATAAAACAGATATTCAATACGACAAGCATAATGTAATCAAATGTAAATAAAATTTAAAAACAAATAGACAAGCTAACGTTTTCTGGCATACGAAATAATGTCATATGTACTGATTTTAGCTCACCTGACCAAAAGGACCATATAAGCTTTTCTCATTACTTGGCGTCCGTCGTCTGTAGTCGTCCGTTCATTTTAACAAAGGTCATCTCCTCTGAAATTACTGAGTCAAATTTGACCAAAATCGTCATTGGGGTTTATGGGTTAAAACCTGTTTCGGATGACCCCGGTTGCTAACAAACATACGCTGACATGGCAAAAATAGAGCATATTTTGTCCATTATCTCGAAGACCACTACAGATAGAGGAACTCTGACAAGTGCTAAAAATTTTCAAACGATGAAATCTACTCAATGACTATTGATATATCATCTTTCTAACGACTTTTTGCAAGAGGTATTGTCATTATACGACAAATTTTACCATTTTTAAAATTTTTGCCTATTATCTCGGAAATTCTAAAAGATAAACAGAAACTTAAAATTGCAAAAAAGATCGACAAATTACTGTTAGTAAAAGGATCTTAATCGTCAGTAAAGTATTTATCCTTTACTGACGATTTTCTCAATATTTTGTATGCATTTTTGTCTATTAATTTGTCTATAACTATAGGTAGATCAAAACCTTTTAAAAAGTCATCTTTATAAGAAAGGCATCTACAAATTAGTGAAATGTCCGAATTCTTTAGTTTTTTTCATATTGAAGTTACTACCCTTCAAATTGTAAAAATGATCAGCAATACTTACTATACAGACATGGCTGAAATCTTCAGGCGACCTCTAAATGAGTTACTGCACTTTAATGATAAGTTTTACCACTTGTTGCGTGTTTTGTATGTTTGGTATACCTTTTATTTAAAAAATATTATTTCACATAAGTTTAGAATTCATCAGTAGATATGCCGTTAAATACTAGTAGTTTGATAATGAATGAATGAAATAGATACCGATACATCAATAACACAATAAAACATATAATCTGTTCTGCCAATAGAATATTTTCATATTACCGACTCCGGTTTATATTATTTTTCGACAGGTTACCTACGACATCCAGGTGCTCGGTCAATTAAGAGCAGTCATAATAAGTATAATCAAACATTTAATCGGTGTAATTTGAGGGGAAATTTGACTATTTTCCGATGAGTTTGTCGTGTAAAGAAAATATGAAGCAGTATATTTTCCCCAAGAATTGTACCGATTAAAAGCTTGATGTTACTTCTTTACGTTGCTCTAATTTGACTTGGTACCAGGGTGATCTAGGTAACCTGTCGAAAAAATAATCAAAGTCGGCTATATGAAAATAATCTATTGTGTGAACTTCCTTCTTCCATGTTGCCTAGAGAAACATTTTACATTGCTACACAGAATGTAATCAATTACTAAATAAAGGTTAGAAATATTTTGGAATAAAAATAAGATATATATGATTGAAAATATCGATGTTAAAACATTGATGTTTGTGTACAGATGCTTTAAATCTGATATATTTTTGTAAGTATTTTGAAAGTGTCTAATTTATAAACAAGTAACCACTTCATACAACTGCCTCTACAGTTGTATGATCTCGTGATAGCTTTCTCGTCTAGAGTATGATGTTGCTGGACATATTTTTTCTAAGTGGATTAATTGTATTTACTAGTAATCTTTATTAGAAAACACAGGTTTGAGCTTTGTATGGAACAATCAATGTATTTCAAGAATACTACATCAAAATATATGTAAAGCAAAGTTTACAAGATTAGTTTAATCAAAAGTGGTTTGGTGATGCTGAAAACTCCTCTAGAGGTGGATATTATTTACTGTTCACGCGTTTTGCTTAGAAAATTATTTAGTAAAATTGGAAAAAGAAAATAGAATATATTTTACCAAACGTAAATGCTCAAATATCAAAATTCCACTAGAAACTGGTCGATGGCATAATATTCCAAAGAGGAAAGACTATGTACTTTGTGCAAAAATAATTGTATGTCGAAATGACGAGGTTAACAAATTAAGACGTGCATATATCCCAAATTACTATATTGTTAACCCTTCAGAATATAAAATGAAAGGTTTGATGTCTTTAAGTAATGTAAAAGTCTTAAATAACTTGTGGTTGATTCAATTCAACAGCAAGATAAAAAATATCTATCATAAAATAAATGATAACCGAAAAGACATAATTTTCGTTAGCTAAGGGTTCCAATCCACTCAGCTCATCTCTACCCTTGGTGGACTAACAGAGAATTTCGGATCAACGAGGTTATGATTTTCATTGGTTGCAGTTGTTCAATCAAATGCGCCTATAAATTGACCACGTGTAAGTGTAGAAAATGTAGGAAAATAATTGCCATGTGCTGCTATGCAACAAGTCTTTACGACTAAAAACATAAGACGATATTTAGTGAAAATTTTAAAGTTCTTTCTCAACTAATAAAAGTTCCTGTGTATATTTCTTGCACACACGTAATAAATTATAAGCCTGGTACTCTTAACATCTATTTACATTACTGGGTGGATGCCATTGCTATTGGACGTTTCGTCTCCGAGGGTTTCATCAGCCCAGTAGTCAGCACTGCGGTTCACACTTGAATATCTATTATACGGTAATTTATATAAATTTAATGTTTGCAAAAGTATCGATTTTTTTTTAAATACTAAGGATTTTCTTATTTTAGCCGTATTGTTGGCACAACTTTTTGGAGTTTTGTTTACCTTAATGCTCTTCAACTTTGTACTTGTTTGGCTTTTTAACTATTTTGATATGAGTGTCCTCGATGAGTCTTATGTAGACGAAACGCATGTCTGGCGTATTGATTATACGCCTGGTACCTTAATATATAATGTATATTTTCGTTTCCTCCTTCACCGAGTTTGTAAAACTCTTGACGCTACCAATGTATTCACCTCCACACTGAAACGAGTTCAAGTGCTACCATTGCTGAAGAATAATGTATTCGGAATGGGCGAGACCTTAATTAACTGATAGATGGCGCCACATTATTATAACGCATTTCGTCTTAACCTGCCACGGGCGGAGAGGAGGGGAATGAATCGTAACATTTGGCTCGCAAAATTAAGACCACAAACAATATCCAGAAGCCTCTGATTGAACAACACCACAAAAACACCCGGATGTTGAGGTCAGGTGGTACTGGAAAGCAGTTTGTGTTCAAGCAAATTTCATTGTTACACTATATTGAATAACAATACAGTCTTTATTACTAAATGAATAGAGTTAAATTAGTCGTTGCGTTTTCTTCTTTTAAATAAAATTAACGAATATTGTTTTATACTACCAAGTAGTAATGACCAGCGTAGTTTATTATGTGTTTATTTCATGATCTTTTTGAGGGTAATTTGGGAAAAAAGCCAGTTCGGATCGATCGTCCTTTACGACGTTCGGCTCTGAAATTTACGTGCGTCATCATTTCTGTCATTTAACCTCTTCCCTGCAAAATTAACTTCAATTTCGTAGCAGATACGGTAATATTGACCTTAGGTTGCACTCCACAGTTAAGTGTGTAGTTTCGCATGTAGATTAGTATCAACAGTTTCAGAAAAGGTATCACTGAAAAGCATTGAAATTCTGGTTTGAGTACAATATGTGTAATTCTCATCCCACTTTTGCAATATTTTATCGTAAATAGATTCAGAATGTTATCCACCCCCATTTTATATATTAATGCATAAAATATTCATCCCACTCCTAAATGGAGGTGGTTCTGATCACAAAAACACATGCAATCAGATGCGGATTGACCTTACAATGAAGTACTTTGTAATACACATTCCCTCACCGCTCTCACCAATTTAACAAACATATTTTTACACGTCAAGAGCTTGTCCCTCCGGAGAACCTCACCAATTCAACATGTAAAAGGTGCGGGAATTACTTCAGAAAATTCGGTTAAAATGAGTACTAAAGTCCGATTGGAAAGTGACCTATCCCTATTTCTATATCGATGCATAAAATTATCAACCCACTCAAAAATGGGGGTGGTTCTGGCCACGAAAACACTTAAATTCAGGTGCGAATCCAGGATTTGAGGAAGGTTCTAATAGAATTGTGCAAACAAAAGATTTCATAAAAAAACGCAAGTGATCAACATTGGAAAATAGGTAACAAATGATTTATTTAAGATTTCAGTTTAAAAAGGTGTTAACGAGATATTAAATTGTTTCAACAGTATTTAATCCAAACTGAAAATCATATGTTTCTCTTTACTGTATTTTTAACATGATAGGTTTAAAATCAATAAACCAAATACCAAATAATTCTGTAATTTATTAAAACAGTATATAATGTAGATTAATGACAATCAAAGTTGTATTACACCACGTTCGCATCCCGTATTAGGCACGGATCCTTTGATTTTCCGTGGGATGGGGCTGGGATTGTCATGCGCACCTGGAATACTTTTTTTCATTCAATGTCTTCCCTAGGTATTCAGTACACAAAATTTATTTCCAAGATTTTTTTAGGGATTGGCAAAACTGCTAGAAGTGCTAGACAAACTAATTGTTTTTACCAAATCAGGGTCAGGATATTTTTTGTAAAAAATCCCAATCAGTTTTCACTCTATATATGTCACCAATTAAAGGTATTCCTAAACACATATAATGTTTGATCAGTGCAAAGATCATGGGTATACGAATGACGTATCCATTGATTAGATCACAAACGTCAATAGTTTCTGTCGGGAAGACTATTCTTTTGGATGTCATATTGAGTGGTGATATTTTGTCTGTGACATGCTTCAAAAAGATTTAAGATCTTAATATCGCCTAAACCAAAACTATATATCTTCAAATTATGAACCAAATTATATTTCTCGGGTATTTTCTTAGTTATTTATTATAATTTAACAGTATCTTATTCATAACCTGTCTAGTCTAATTTGACATCTTTCTCATGAGACGAATCAGGAATCGAAATTAAAACCGATATCAAAACCATTGCTAGTACATAAGAAATGAAGTAAAAAAAAACTTCAGGCAGCTTGGTGCATATGTTAACCTTCCCTCCCTATGATATTTGTATACTTTGCTTTGTGACTGATGCTATCAAAGTACATGACAGTTTCAAAATTTGTAAAGCAAGCGTTGGCTAGAGGTATAGGGGCAGGGTTGAGATATCAAAAAACCTGTTTCACCCCGCCGCAGTTTTGCTCCTGTCTCAAATCTGGAGCTACTGGCCTTTGCTAGTCCTGTATGATTTTTAATTTTAGTTTCTTGTGTATAATTCAGAGTTTAGTATGACGTCCATTATCACTGAACTAGTAACATATTTGTTAGGTGGCCAGCTAAATGACTCATCCGGATGCGGGAGTTTCTCGCTGCATTGAAGGCCTATTGGTGGCCTTCGGCTGTTGTCTGCTCTATGGTCAGGTTGTTGTCTCTTTGACACATTACCTATTTCCGTTCTCAATCTTATTTAAGACAAATATCCTAAGATGAAAGGTATTTCATTAACATTACCCATTCTTTAAGCATAAGACAATTACGATTCTATATTTTATTAATATTCTAATGTTTGCAATCACAATGACCATCAATGCAATGTGGCATACCATGACCATGTGCACAATGATGACCATGACAGTCAGCTTGGTCCATGCAACCTATAAAAACCAAATATAAGTAAATATTCATATGCAGAATTCATTGTATTTCTTTTACTGTTATAACTTTAAGGTAGATTTACTCTTTATCGCCATCTTGTATTGTAAAATAGCAATTCACAATTGGTCTAGTTCATTGTCTACACCTGCAAATTTTGAGACAAATTTGCAATTTGAGTGTACGAATACTTATTTGTATAAAGACAAATTAGTGATGTTTGCACAATATAAAATGAATTATCAAATAACACATTTTTTTGGTTTTAAGAATCGACCTTTCTGCCATTGAATGGAAGACAACTCCTATAGTAAAACTTCTATACTGGACTGAAAGTGATTTTTTCATTTTTTTTACTTGAATCAAGAAAACAAGATAGGTAACACCATTTGTTCTATTTATTTTATTTAAGACTATTGTAAAACGCATCTTCTCATATTTTATTTAAAATATTTATTTAATAGATTTTTTTTATTCATAAAATTGTGTTGTTGCATGAAAAACCTATGCAAATTTGAGCAATGTTGTACAATTTGTAGCTTGAAAAATAGCACGGTGACCTACACATTTGATTGTATAATTAGAAAACAAAAGCATGATTTATTCTTCAATTGGGCAACGGTATAAGAAAATTGTATATGAGAAAATATTTACCGACGGTGTACCAAAGACATTCATGCAATCCATAATATTCACGTTTATACAATAAATAAGTATATTATAATATAAATAGGTTTTTAAAGCTTAATACTATTTTCAGTTATATTGGCTATTTCTGGAAGGTCCGGTGTTTTTTTGTTATTGGTAGAGGATATCAAAATGCACAGAAAAAAACTTTCGACCTTTGAAAGGAACACTGGTAATCCTTGTCAATTAAGATTTGTATCGAACGCAAATGTGGGCATACATATGCTTAATTACTTAAAACGAAGTTGGATTATGGATAAATGTTGCATTTTAACGGGAAAGCAGTTCTTTGGTGCAGTATCCACAAATCCTGACGATAATTACAAGAAATAAATTTGTTTTGCTCTCTTGCTTCTAATATATAACTATACCTGCTTGTTTTAAAAATTAGCAACATACCTAAATTTAATATGTTATTTCAATCATACAAAAGTAATATACATTTCCTTCTTGTAATAAGACGATTTAAATAGGAATTATTCAATATACCTCCGGGTCCGCCTCCACCGCCTCCACATGTACAAACTCCATGTTGGCACTCTACCATGCCTCCAGAGCTGCAAGTTTCCATTGTGCAGTCACTGGCCATTTGGCAGTTCTCCGCATATACTGCAGCTAAAAAAGAAAAAGAAATCGTCATATTTGATGTTCCGATAAAACGTTCTAAAAATAGACTCTCATTACAAAAAGTCATTGTGGTGCATCAGCATTTCAATATTTTAAAAGACACTGAAGATTAAACAGGACATTTCTGTAGGCATACCTTGTTAGAAAAGTCGATAAAATCTTCAAGAAAGTATGTATATACTCATTTTGTCACTTTTTAACCATGAAACTAAGTTCAAGCATATCTCATAGGTTAAGTTTCAAATATTTGTTTTATTTATCTATTGGTCAAAGTCATTATTTTTTCGCCTTAGTATTTCACGGCATTTTAAAGTATTTTACTGCATTTCAAAGTATTTTAATTCGTTTCAAAGTATTTTAATTCGTTTCAAAGTAGTGTATTCCTTTATCAAATTCTTTATTATTGTGAAACCTATGAATTGATAAAGACAGCAGTAGTATATCGCTGTTCAAAAGTCATTATCCGATTAGAGAAATCCAATCCGGGTTACAAACTAAATCCGAGTCTGAGAGAAACACATCGACTATAAAAGTGAAATAATGGAAGAACAGAAACACTGAAGTGCATCAAAAACAGAGCTAATGCAACAAACATAGACACGAACTATTTGATAACAACTGCCATATTCCTGACTTGGTATTGAATATTTCAAGAAATAAATAGTGGGATAAACCTGGTTTCATAGCTAGATAATCCTCTCACTTGTATGACAGTCGCATGAAATTCTATTATATTGACAACGATATGTGACATGATATGTAAAATGTCAAAAATAGGGTTTCAATCTAACATAATTATAAAGTGATTATACATATAGATGACGGAAATCTGTTGCATTTAGACACTTAAAACAGTTTATTTGAAATGATAAACAACATGCTATTTAATATTACAAAGGAATGTACCAACGTCAAATATATAATGCATATTAATTTATTTATAAGAAATTTTCTAATTGTTAATTTTTGCATTAAAAATCTTATTTTCATATATTAGACGGATACATTTTTATGAAAAACCTGCTAATTTATTAAACGTATCAGACCTTGTTGTTTGGTTACAAATAACATTTTCGAGTATGGAGAATATGAAAGAAAAACAAGTTATCAAAACATGCATATAGATGTTTCGTTATTTTTTCGTAGATCAGATCAAGGAATAATGAAAAGAAATTTAATTACAATTGATACATTAAGTTATACGACACTTATTTAAAAACATAATGCTTGTAACTATGTCTAGAAGTACCAATAAATATCAAGAGTTAATATCATGATTTGTTTTCCATTTTCCTGCCCATGAGTACAAGTGAAATGAGCATACTGATGACGACATTGACAAAATTATAACTCTTTTAAATATAAAATTAAATTTCAGAAATAATTGTATGTATTAATGTGTGTTAAATCTTTACACAAAAACTTACCAATTAGAACAACGAAACACAGAATTGTAACTTTCATGTTGATGGTTTAATAACAGAACAAGTTTTGATCAGTTTATATAAGGACTATTTTGATAAGAAGTTAAATAAAAGTTCCGGTAAATGACTTGACATCATTCTCACCAAAGTCGAAACACGTGAAACAAGTCCCGACATAACGACAGCTGTTCATTATTATGCTTATTTTATCATGCTCAGGTTATCAGCCGTATGGTGTTGATTTTGTCGTCAGTAAATAGGCCACTACTTTTACTAAACTTAACATAGACACGTCTAGATTTAACATATATCTCGAAATAAAGGCAACAGAAGTGTTCAATTGTCATAAATCGATTAAGCGAAAACAAATCCAGGTCAAAAACCACGACCGTGGGAAACACATCAACTAAATGAGGAAAACAACGGAAAAAAGTAACACTGAACTGCTACAAATCAAACACCAACATACATAGAAACGCACTAATTTATAAAATAAATTTAAAAAAGAGAACGGTGATTTTCCTTAGGCAGCGTCCTACAGTAGTGTTTTAAATCTCAACTGTTTGATACGCTCATGTCTGTTCTTTAGTAACGTTTTACGTTTTAATAAGTGTAATTTATGTAGAACTAGTAAATGGTAGTAATTGCGAGCCCTCTCAGATCTGTATTGAGTGTTGTTGGTTTTTTTGTTGTTTTTTTTTGGGGGGGGGGGGGTGCCCATTCGTGAAAGTCAGTTTGTTATGGCGTTTCCTTTTCCTTCCTATTGTAATCTATTATATACATGGGTAAGAACATCTTAAATATTTCGAAAAGTTTTGTAAACAGTTTTTTATAATTATGACCATATCAATCATAATTTATGTCAAGCTGACTTCTCGGTTGTTGATACCCTCGGGGGGATAACCTCCACCAGCCGTTGAATCGACAAAGTGGTTGTGTCTGTATCTGTATGGGTACGTCGTAGTTACCAATTGTTGCTTTTATACAACCGCAGTGAAGGCGCTGTCGATTTACTGACATTTCGCGAGAGCAGATGTAAAGCCCTCTACACTTGTTGCGCGCACAATAGTGTCTTCTAGATGGTTCCAGTTAATAATAGTGGACATAAAGAATGAGTTTGAATGTTACGGTGTTTAACTGGTACGAATGTCAAAACACCTAGTATTGTTTCTCACTTGTTTTTCAATTATGTTAGTTGCTTGATAATTGTCAAACTTTTTAGCTGTGATGGTTCGTCTTGCTGATTGGAGGAAGTCGTCTGGATCAAGAGCAGGATACCATCATTAAAATTGTGTACGACATCTTAGTCAATTTATTTCTTTTGATACCGTAACTCCAAATAAAATATTTTATTTAGTGCTGAGGAAGTTTTACAACATCAATGTCTACAGTCATTCTTAATGCTATTAAAAAGAGGAAAATAAAACAAAAATTGTTCGTTCCAATAAAACAAACATGTGTCCCACATTTACCCCCCCCCCTTTTTCCTTCGCCGCATTTAATGTCAATTTGTATTACATTTTGGGTTAATAAGACTACATAAACTGTTTTTATAACTCAGTAATGTTGACTTTTTTTTTTAAATAAATTAAATAAATTGATATGTAAATTCATTTATAACATAATGATTTTGTTATATTCTGATGTTTCTTCCTTATACATGTAATTAAATTTACATTTTTGATGTAAAGTATTTGTACACTTAACCCGAACAAGGCCTACACTGAATATCGATTGAATGTTATCAAAATCTGATTCAAACTACTGTTACATCTAAACATTGATTTTGAATAAATTGGGACGTCAGTAGAGTTAAGTTGATGTTTCGATGACACACTATCAATGTGAAGACGACAAAACTTAGGTCTTGTCCTGCTAATAATTTTTGCCATCAAAATTTTCTCCGAATCAATTGTCATGGTTTTCAAGATCATAGGCAAAAAACAGTAGGTAGATCTCATAATTCATAACATTTCCGTCCCTTTCAGTTCTTCTCATTTTACAGAATTTTCCAAATTAATAGATACAACTAGCCTTTTAACCCTATGTTCTAATTTTAGCCATGTCAGCCATGTTGGTTGACAAGTGGAAAACTACATAACCTGATGATGATTGCGGCGAATTTTGGTTTAATTTTACCGAGTAACTTCAGAGTAGACGCGTTTTGTAAAAGATAACGGACGTTGACTGATTACGGTTCCAAGTTATTAAAAAGCTCACAGGGCCTTTTGAACATGGGAGCTTAAAAATGAGAAAATTCATTTGCAGTATTAAAATCGTTCGATCATCGGAGCAAAGAACCATCTTCACTTATTCATTGCGTCTATAACGTTTTGAGCCTTTGTTGATGGAAACGTTAAGAAATATTCCGAGTTTGAATATATAATTCTACATCAATTTATTTGATTTGAACATAGGTAAACCATCTTTGCCTTAGTTCAAATACCCCATACTCTTTCAAAACATGATTATTTACCATTGATTGACCAACTGACCATTCAGATCAACTGTTATCCATTAACATTACCGTTACCGTTGGCTGAAACATACGAAATATATGATTCTACTAATGACGGCACTCACATGTACCATCAAATCTGGTCTTGCTCCTTTTGAATTTCTTGGGATTCTCTCATATTTGTTTGTTACCTTGGTTTGTTTTCTCAATCAATTTATGAGACGTGAACATCAATTCACTACCAGTGACTACTGTTGTCTAAATAGAGCAAAAAATAGCAGGATACAGTTGTGTTGTTTTATGAACACTTTATACAACAGCATACAAAACATGTTTATAATAAACTTGTTTATAGTTTGGACAACATTTCATTCTGTTAAACAGACTCAAATTTCACACTGCAAATATCGTTTGTTTCAGTAGCAAAAGGACATTATGTACGAAAACAAATGCTTATTTACTTATATAGCAAATATACTGTCGCAATATCAAGCTAAGTAATGACAAGGGATTGACCAACCAATTCGAAAACATTATTAATTGAAGGGTTACTGTGATCAAGCAATGCTATCAATTAACTAGACCTTTTTCTTTCTTCTGGCAAATTATCCTAAGATGCTATGATTGGATATAATGGACTCATAAATCCTAAGTTACGTCCGGTCTTTATAAAGACGATAAATCCGATGTCTTGTGTAAAGTCAGCGCAACAACTATTTGTCGGTCTGTATTTTAGTTTATTTGACTATATGACTAGAGAAGTATAAAGTGTATTCAATCTAGGCTAATGGAACTCGCATTTGCAGTGTCCGTTCACACAATAAGCCACATGTAATGGTCCACATATACCACGTGTATGACACTCTTCTCTTGTAATGCAGCCTGTTCAACAAGAGATGGTATTTCAACTTATATTTATTAAAAAATATTATTGCGTTTACAGTAATAATAGTTTCAAAGTTAAATGAAATGACAGATCTAAGATGTCAAGATTGTTACAAACATCAAATGTTTGAGTTAGGAACAAAATTTCTATATGTTATATTATTATTTTACATCTGAACGTTTCTCAAAAATGTGGTCTGTATGATGTTTAAGAATGCGAATCGTGTGAACTTGAATTGTAATCATACGGGTTTACGACTGAAAGTACTACGTCACACGTTGTACAATCGCACAATCACTGTAAGCTATCTAATGATGGATGGAGTCTCTGTATCTCAGATAAGTAGCCATACAACATCAATTGATGTGTATCTAGACTGTATGTTGTGCTACATATGATTTATGTTATTCATCTCGTTGCATTGCTATATAATTTAACATATACCCCCTACTTTTTTTTGTTCATTTTCTGCATCATTGAATCTTCAACACAGCGAGAAAATATTGCACCCGGAGGTGGTCTTGGCCCCTTAACAAAAATGTGTATTAGTTCAGTGGAAATGGTCCCTATCAAATATAAATAGTTATCAAAGGTACCAGGATTATAATTTAGTACGCCAGACGCGCGTTTCGTCTACATAAGACTCATCAGTGACGCTCATATCAAAATATTATAGTCGATAACAAAACGTTTTTGCTTCGAAAACGAGCATGGTGAAATACAAATGTCTTTCTGATTAAACATTTTGTTGAAGACCGACTCTTCGCTTTCTCGAATTCTTTAGGATATATTCATCTGTTTAAGATATCAACAATAAAGGTATATTTGTTTCACTGTAGAAAAACATTTTACTATAAGATGAATCTTACCATGTCCCGTATTTGGAGCACACGTGCATATCTTATTTACACATGCCAATGATCCTTGTTTACAGCAAACAGTTGAACACTCTGAATTTGACCCACCGGGACAGTCCTCTGCACATGCTGCAGCTGCTAAATAGACAAAACACTTACAACTGACACATAATACATAAAGTGTATAACAAGATTTACCACATGGACAGATTAGCGATTCCTTTAAACAATACAAAAACTAAAAACAACACATTCTTCGGAGAGCCAATATTAGTTCTGGTTAGAAATGTAGTTTGGTAAAGACAAGCAAATAAACATCCGACCCCCCTTACCTATCTAAACCCCAAATCGTGTTTGTAAAGCATACAATAAAAAAAATACGGTCCAGATATACCACCTACTTGAGAAAAAAGAATTGCTATGAACATAATTATGAACCTCTGAATATGAACATATTCTATCATATTTAAGATTTCATGTAATAACTTGCATAGTGATTATGTGATATTTCTACTGGTAAGTAAAATAGAAAAATAATCGATCTTAACAACTTTAAAATTTCGAATAGTTATATTGAAATAAGTTTGTTTGTGTTTATTTGTTTGAATAAAGGAGAAGCACAAAATAGGTCAAAGCTCTATAGATTGACGAGAGTCTAAATAATATGAAACATGTACGATTTAGACTCATGCATATGCCTGTATTGTACCGGAGGTTCAGAAGAAACCGAGTTTGAAAAAGTTAATAAATTAAACGTTATAATTAATTCGCATATTCAGAAATGTGTAGTCCTACTTACATAATAGAACGACAATACTGAGTATAACAACCTTCATTTTGTATTAGATATTCACATTTCTGCTTATTATTATCTCTTGAAAGGTCACAGAACGTTCAAATCTGATCTTTCCTGTTTCGTGCACTTTTGAGTTCATACAATAAATAAATTAAAACCGTTACCAACTATTACCATGTATACAAAAAATTGATTATGATGTTAAATTAGCTGTGCCTGTCCAATTCTCTTTGATATGTTATTAGTCTAAATAGCACATGTTGAGATGGTCGTTAAGATAAATACATTACATTGTGTGCTAGTGACCTAATACGAATTATTTTGTTCAGTAAATTCCATATTGGGTGAGAGTGTAGCCTTATATATCGTATTTGGTTACACTTTGAAATTTAAAAAAATGAAAGGAACGGGTCTCGTGTGGTATGTTTCAGTGATGTATACAACAACTACCTTCTCTGTTTAGTAATCGATTACAAATAATTGCGATGAGAAACCGTAGTACAAATACACTATTGATAAACGTGAATAATTGACTACTGGACAAAACAAGTTCAAAATAAAGTATCACAAAGAGCGTGTTTTAATATTCTCAGTACACCTATTATTAGTCGGAAATCTTATCAGTAATGTATTGGACCTAGTCCGACAATAATTATTATGATATATAAATGAAAATCTCAAGATGATGCTCATTACTAACCAAACAGCAAGAAAATGAAGGTCGTTCTGTGTTTCGCATTAGTTTTCCTTGGTACGTAATTATTTAATTGTAGCTAAAAGCAGACATTTACTTCATACCAGCTTTGATAAATCTTATTAAATAAGCCACGTGTAGTGTTATTTCTCCGCCAATGAAGGGGGTGGGGTAGACGGGTAAATAATAATGTACATCTCCGTCAATCCGTATATCCGTCCGCAACACTTAACTTTTGATTTTGGGAAAATAATTAAAAAACCTTGACTACATATTTGAAATTTGAACATAGTGTTGAACCATAACAAATACATGTCAAATTTTATTTTGACTGTGTTTAACCGATATGTGCCTGTTAGTTATCTGAAAGATCTTTAATTTCAAAATGATAATAATAGTTTCACTTTACTAAATCGTTTCTGTTAATAGATTTAATTAAAACTTACCAAGTTCATTTTTGACAGTGTATGAATTTATCAATTAAGAGTATACCCCTTTTAAAATCTTTGAAAATTGGTTTTGTTTCTGTGTTCCAACTAAGATACTTCTTGAAAGAGTTCTTTTAGTTTAAAACAAAATGGTATGATCCATAAATAAATTCGATTTTGACAGTATTAGCCTTTAATATTTAGAGAGTATGCCGCTTATAAATTCTTAAATCAAAATTTTCTTTGGTTCCTAAATAATGAATAAATAACCATTACATGGACATTAATGTGTTCATCGTTTTAAAAAATCGTTTTGAATTTAAACACAGCATAATTGACAATAATACAAACATGCCTAGTATTAAAAATCGATTTTAACAAAATAGTCAATTCTGTTCAAGAGTATGCTGTGGGTTAGGTATCTGTTATCCTTGATCTCACGATTCTAGTATCAGTTTTTCAAGTCTAAGAAAAAATTCCAAATATTAATTTAAGATGGCGAACGTTTCTTATACGTTAAGTACATGGAATTCTGTTTTGAACAGACATATTCGTTTACTGGCATACGAACACTTTTAAGTATCACTATTGGATATATGTACCCATAAGCAAAGAAACAATGATAGTTTACAGGTTGAATAGGTACCATTCGATCAGTTTCCGACAATTTCAAGAGAATAGCCAAAAAGGATTACATTCAGCATTAAATAGTAGAATCATTATTATGAATCAGTCTCAATATTTACTTGTCAGGAACACGTAGAATATATGAAAATAAAAAGAATTTCACCTTACTTGACTTCACATTTTTTTCGAACGCTTTATCCGAGTGTGACACAATTGTGATAACTTTAAATATTATATCACTTAGTTTAAACGATTTGATGTGTTCACTAAACTGTAGGTTATGCAATATCACATTAATTTGTTTCTCCAACAACATCGTTTGGGAAATAATATTTGTATTTAAGACAAAACACTATTTTAGAATTTACCAAAAAATTATATCCTTTTCATTTTATAGTAACAGTTTACGCAGAGAACTGTAAACAAGCAACGGACTGCTCTCTGACACAGTGTTCTCAAGGATCATTGGCTTGTATTGACCACAGTTGTACATGTGCAACCAATACCGGCAACGGTAAGATATAAGAATATTTCATTCATTTGTACTGCTACTCTTTATTCTTCATTTACAAATGTAGATAATCTCATATTCCTAATAAATAAATCAAACAAAGCCAGTTTAAGGTAGCACAATACAAAGATTTTATACCTTCAATCGCCAGTTTTAAAATGCTGTAACTTTCTTTATAGTGCCTGAACATTTATAAAAGTGGTATTTATGGACAGCTTAAAGAATACTCTTTCAAATTAATGCAATGTTAATATTATACAACAATTATGCAATCAATTATAATGTTAACTGTGTCTGCAAAATTTAACACAAAATTTCCAATTGCAATTGAAAATAGCTTCTTCATGGATACCTCGAGAGGGTTGATTTTATTATAAGTTGTTCCTAGAGCCATTATCTACAAAAGCATGTCTCAGATTTCGAATAGAATGTATATAATCAAACATTATATACTTTTATTTGGTAAGGATGTTTACACTTATTACAGATTTATGAGATAATGGATTACGATAGAGATAATTTGAGACATCATTTTGTAGCTCCTGCTGTGTTGATTAAGATTTCGTTAACATTTCCTGTATAGTTATAGAGATGAGTGGAGGCTAAATTCATTCAAATGAACCGACCAAGATTGTGGCATCAATTGCATAATAATTGATTACATAATGATTGCATAACAATAATACTGCATTCATTTAAAAGATTAATCTTTTATCTATCTATATATACCTCTTTCATGAATTTATAAGTAGTTTTAAGAAAGTAACGACATTTTAAAATTTGGAGATTGGAAGTAAAAAAATCTTTGTATTGTGCTACCTTAACATGTTTGAGGCAGTTACTCTATAATAGATTCTACTCTAATTAAAAAATCTCAAAACAATTATAAAAACAAAATCTGTAATACAAAACTATATTGATTTCTTACAAAATTAATGCCATATCAAAATTGATTGTTGTAATGTAAAGTAATTAAGTGGAATATGTGAAACCAATACAGGACTTTGTCCATGAATTCTTCACTCTATAGTATTAATTTGAATATTTTGTAATATCTTCTAAAGCAAAACAAAGAAGAAAGCGTAACATGTTTTTTATCCTTTATTCATATTCTCAACTATAGATATCTCAGATATAATTGATATTTCACTTATTATGTACTCTGGTGATTTTTTTTAACAGTTGGAAAACCTATTTGCTTATAAAAATGGTACTATTTACATGAAAAATCTTCTACTTCTAGCTTGTACCACACGTGATGACTGTCACCAACATTGTCAAAAGCATGGAGGACGAGCACATTGTGTCGATGGAAGTTGTAGGTGCCAACACTAAAAAGTTTAAATAAATATTCGATCTTTAATATATCTATAGTTGTTTTATGCAATGTTTATATGCAAATTGTGTTCCATTTGTTACAGTAATATCTCTTGGAATTTGAATGCCAAGTATTCATTACTTTCTACTGCACTCGCTATTATGTTGACTGCTATGGAATATAACTGACACAGATAACCACCAGAATGTTCCACTTGCCCAAGTTATAATCCTAACCACCATTCCTTGTTTTTGAAATATGACGATAGGACTTTTATTGATGTTCAAATATCGTAAATCGTTTAAAAAGTGTAAACCAAAGCAAAACATGAAAACTGAGGGAATCACAGGAACCCCAAAAGAAGCAACAGGGTGAGCGTATCCTGCTATATAGACATTGCCCACCATGTGAATTCTCACTCCGTCAAAACGTCAAAGTCGTACATACAACAAAATTTGTCGAATACACTTGGATGTTGTAAACTTCCCCAAAAAACGTGTATGGCGTAATGGTGTATGGCATATGGTGTAATGGTGTAAGGTGTATGGTGCTATGGTGTATGGTGTAAGGGGGATGGTTTAATGGTGTTTGAGGAATAATGTGATGTGTAACGTGCGATAGGGAATGGTGTGAATGATGGTGTACAACATTTCATTGGTTGATATAGAAGTTCTTTTAATTTTAATTTTTCGAATTGTAAACATAAACAATAATAATAATCTTAATATTTGAAATTTAATTGCATTATGGGTAATTTCGGATCGTGTAGATAGAATGGGCAATGGTGCAGAGTGTAATGTGTAAGGTGTATGGTGCAAAGGTGTAACGTGTATGGTGTAATGGAACAAGGGGTATGGTGTAATGGTGTATGGTGTATGGTGTAATGGTGTATGGTGTTAGTGGGAAGTTTACACCATCCAAGGACTGTAACAGTTCAATTAACTACAATCTAAAGATTGTCGACCGCAAATACGATATCACAAATGAGTTGAGACACCGATACAGCGTATTGGTCAATCAATTAATATTTGTGAAAGTGACCGTGAATTAAGCCAAATGTAGTTTTACCGATGTTCAAGTTTCGTTAACCGATTAGGAAGAGACGTAGCAAGGTAATAAACACAAAAAAAAAACCCAGAGTAATCGCATGAACCCCAAAAGCAGTTGTGACATAAAAAGCATCGTCTGCTTTGCATGCATCAACGTCAATGCGAATCCAAACTCATGTATGTGGTATAATTCCCAATGAGACAACTCTCCACAAAGTCCTGTATTTGGATAATATCATCTAATGCGTACTAGTATTTGTCTTTTTAATCAATGTTATATCTTACAAAGTCTATCCAAAAGTAAAATTACAAAAATACTGAACTCCGAGGAAAATATAAACGTAAAGTCCCTTATCAAAAGCAAAATCAAAAACTCAAACGAATGGATAACTCAATGTCACATTCCTGACTTGGTACAGACATATTGTTAAGTAGAAATATTTTGATTAAATCAGGGTTTATATCTAGCAAATTATTTGTGCTAAAAAATCCGTTCATACTGGTATTAGGGTCGTCTTAATCTTGCAATGAGGTGAGGGTTTCATTCGATTTTAGCTCAACGGGACAATAAGTGTTGCTGAACGAGGCACTGACAGTCAATAATTAGTTGGCATATTATTTGTCTATTAATAAACTGACTTTTCCATTTTTCCTGACCAATTTTAGATATAATAAGATTCTTCAGTATTTGAAATTGTGATTCTCTTATATCATTAAATGCCGAGCATCTAGTGAGTACATGGAGAAGAGTCTCATCTTTCAATCTGCATATATGACAAGTTGGATCCAGCTCAGACTGATTGAATTTCACTTTATGGATCTGTAGAGTATATGTTCCTGTTGCCATTCGGGCTTTTGTTACTGCCTGTTTAACTTGTTTAACAGAGTTAGATATGGTATCCCATATATTATGCGTTTTCCCTATTTCCATAATGTCAAATGCAAGTTTATTCAAAGTTGTTTTTAAGTTGCAGTCCTTTCTTAATTTGGAAGTCCAATATGAATTGATTGATGTTTTGACAAGTTTTTTCCAACCTAGTTTATTGAAATGGCCGTTCATTATTTCACTGAATGAAGGTAATTGGTACATAGTGAGTACGTCTTGTATTTTAACAAAGAAGCTAGTTGGTTTTCCACTTATGTGTTGTCTACGAGCTATTTCTCTGATAGACATGTTATCACTGATAGCAATGGAATGTAGGAGACTTAACTGTCGTTTGTGGATTTCTGCGGCAATTGGAAGAGCACCAACTAAGAAATATACTGCTGAGGTAGCTGTTCTATTTGGTAAGGACTGGAGGTGTTTTATTGTGCTTAGATGGAAGCTGCAGAGTGAGACCATGTCCTTGTTTTGGATATGTATAGTTTCAAGTCCATACAATAATCTTGGGATGACATATATTTGATAAATTTTGACGGATGTTCTAGGATTTAGCCCATTTGTTCCATGGATTCCACTTTTAATCAATGAGTATAAAGTTCTCCTAGCTAATGTTATTCTTTCGTCAACATTAATTTTACTGTCATCAGAAGTAGTTCTCTTCAGACCAAGGTGTGTGGTCTCAGAATTGATATCTATATCATTTTGTCCAAGTTTATGACTGTCTAAATTATTATTGAAGTTCTCTGATGTTTGCTTAGTAATATTTTTGATAATGGTATTACTCTTTACAGGATGTATTTGAAATCTATGGTCTCCAGCATATGTATACACGGTGTCCAACATTTCTTGCATTTCTGTATGATCATATGAGAGTAAGACGATATCGTCAGCACATGTAGGGCATCCTGCGTAGGTGTTCCCAATCGAGATACCAATTCCATGTTTTTCTAGATTGCATAGTAGCTCATTGATATATTGTTTATAGAGATGAGGTGACAAGACTCCACCTTGTCTTACGCCCTGTTCAATCCTAAAGCTAAATCTTTGATCTCCTTGCCATTTCACAGTAGATGTTATATCTTCATATAGATCTTCGATTATGTCCCAGAACTGAATATCCATGCCAAGAAAATACATTTTGCCCAATAATATTTGATGGTTAACAACATCGAATGCTTTTTGGCTATCAAGAGTCGTAATAAATAGTAATTTGTTCTTTCCTGTAATTTCAGAGAACACTTCAGATAGAATAAGTGAGACCATATTTGGGGAGAGCCCTTCAGTAAATCCAAACTGCATATTAGCTTTTTCTATTAGTACATATTCAAAAACTTTGCCATGGATAGACGTGACAGTGATGCCTCTGTAGTTTTCTGTATACATCGCATTTTTTCCTTTCTTCAGGACAGGTGTAATTACTCCAGTCTTAAATGACTTTGCTACTTTGCCTTCTTCCAGAATTTGTTTAAAAATGGTTTGGTAAGCAATAAGTGCTTCATCTCCAGTATGTTTTATATGTTCTGCTCTTATCCCATATTCATCTGCTGTCTTGCCATTTTTGAGTTTTAGTATAGCTTTCTTTATTTCATCCTTGGATACATCAATTTTCCTTTTTCTTTCTGACTTTGAGACTTTCTTGATAATATCATATCTTCTTTGGCTATTTTGCATTAATTGATCATTAAATTCTGGTTGGTTTTGTGGGGTGGCTAGTTCCTTAAAATATTCAGCAAAGATTTGTCTTTGTTCATTTGAGGTTGAAGCTATTTGTTCCTTTTTCATAATATATTCTGGTACAGAGGATTTTACCGTTGACTGATTTCGTTTTAATAGCTGAAAGAAGATTTTGTCATTCGGGTCGTGCTTTAGTTTGTCAAAAAACTGTTGTCGTTCAATGGCGATTTCTTTTCTCTGTTGTTGTCTTAGTATACGCTTTGCTTCTTTCTTAGCAAGAAATAGCTTGTGATTGTTTCTTGGACGTCCTGCCAAATCCCATTCTCTATGTTTGTTTTTGCTTTTTCTTATCAGCTGCAGAACAGTTGGAGATGCTTTTCTTTTGAATCCGTTAAGTCTAATGAGCTTTTTTGGTACGACAGATTCAGCTGTTTTATGTAGAATTAAGGTAAGATCTTGCAATTTCTCATCTACAGAAAAATTGGTCCAGTTGATTTGTGAAATTGCTAGTAGGTCTTTAAACGTTGATTGATATCGTTTTTTATCTACTTTGTCCCACAGCAGCTTGTATGAAGTTGTATTTTTCTTTTTCCTATTTTGCTGTTTAGCATCAAGTTCCTCTGTTGTTATGGCTTTTACTGGCAAATGTGTAGAGGAATTTATAGTACTTTGCTGGATAACCATTGTTGTTTCAAGAATGTCATTGTTTGATGTAATATAATCAATTTGAGACGAAGATCTGCCATCATTATGATAAAAAGTTTGATTGCTCTTCATGTCAGGGTGGATAATCATATTGTTTTTCTTTATAAACTTTTTAAATTTTGCATCATGGCTGTTATTCCTATCAATTAGATATGTACCATTCATATCTCCACAGACTAGTACTGAATAAGTGTCTTCATATTTGTCTACTATTGATTGTAAAATATCTAGGTGTTCTTGATATTCAACATCTGAATTTGCTTTTTAGTTGGCATGTAGGCATTTACTAAGCATATGGGTTTGTTGTTTGATAAAATTTCGAAAGCAATTATTCTATTATATCCATCATCTAGTTTTTTAACAAAGGGACTCCATTCTGTTGGCCATAAAATCGAAACTCCACCACGACCTCTTGGAATTTGAAAATTGGTTATTTGATCGTTAAAGTCATGACATTTTGTAAAATGATCCATTTGTGGTACTGCTTTATCAATAAAGTCTTGTTCAAATCTCCAGAGCCAGTGTTCCTGTATACATAAGAAATTTTGTTGTTTTAAAAGTTCTTTCAAGTATTCCAAATTTGATTTAATGCCCTCAATGTTGAATGTTGTTACGCCTATAATCTGTGGACTGTTTCTAACAATATTGTGTCCTGATTTGGTGGAATTTTTTTGAGGCTTGGGATGGTTAAAAAAGAGTTTGATATTTGGTGCTTATTGTTAGCTTGCTTTGTCTCTATGTGCTTTATAGCGCTTCTCAGATCGTTTGATTTGTTGGTCCCAGTGTTTCTATTGTGTTGTATGCCTCTCTTATCTTGCCATTTTGTTTCGTTGTCATTGGTTATATTAGTTGGTCCATGTGCTGTAGCATACTTGGTACTTTGTGTCACTCCTACCTGGTCTATTTGGTTTTCTTTCACATGTAGTGAAGCAGAACCGGAAGTGATAAATTGTTTACAAGACACGATGCACTGAACAAAAAACATCAGTAAAAATGATTTATCTATCCAATTTAACACAATAAACAATGAATCTTTACTAAATTTATCAATTTCTCAACACTGTTCATTGCAGTTTTATAAAAAATGCAGAATACATTATGATTTTTTTTTTATTACTTGTTTTGAAGTTCAACAAGAGTTGTCGTTCTTGAAATAGTAAGAAAAAGCGGTTATTTTAATGAAAATAACTTTTTACTGATAATAGGCTACAAATATAATTTTTTGATATGTTGTTTGGGAGATTCCATATTTTCTGAAATGCAAAATGGTTTACTTCAACTCGCCTGCTCACAGCAGATATATGTTATAGCATTCATCATATTTACAATACTTATATAGTGAGAAAAACATGCCCATCTGAATTTTAATTAGGGTATAAATGACATTAACAGTAGGCATTAACAATTATGGATGAAAATATGATCATTTTTTACTCAACGTATGTCACATAACCAAATATCTAGCATATTGGTTACATAGGGTAAATCACTTTTTCTTCATATTGCATGATTCTTAGGTGGAGTCATACTTAAATGCTTTAATCGTATTAAGCGAAGAAACATTTGATGTACAAGTGTTTCGCATTTTTTTTCTTTTTCTATTTCATTTGAGTTTAAATATTTTCAAAACATCATATCCTACAGATCCGGAAATTTGTTTTTTGTACATATGCTTTTTCTGCAACTTGCATCCTTTTTCTCCTGTTCAAGAACGGTGGTAACAGAATTCTTGTTAATATGAATTGTGGCTCAAGCAATTTTCTCCATAGTTAAGTTGAAACAGCATCGGTTAAGGAACACAATAAGCTAAAAGTAAAGATAGATCATGGAGCTCCTATTTTGAGCTTTTTTCGTTTAAAACAATGGCGGGAAAATGCTGACTCAAACTTATACTTTACATTTTCATTGATTTTATTTGGTTCTCAAATCGAAAGATATAAAATAAATCAAGAATCTGCTTAGGTTTTGGAAAATGACCTTTTATGTGCTACTGAAGTCTTCTATGAAAAGAAAAACGGTGAAATTATGAAAAATATTGTACCCTGTATCGTTGGATAAAAAACCAGGAGACCGAACATCTGACACAAATTTCCAAAACCTCACCTAAGTATATCTTTGAAAAAACGTTTTCTTGTTTTCTTACCATAACGACATTGGAGTTTTGGGTTGTAAAAAAGTTGTTAAGTAAAATGCATTTTTTTTTATTAACCATGATCCTTTTTTTGATAGATTTACCTAGTAGCTTCATCGATAATATTGACAAATGACAAGAATATAGGTATATTTATAGTATTTATAGTGAATGTGTAATTCAACAATGTGGTATGTTTCATGAACAGGGCGGCGTATGTCTCTATAATGCTCGTTTGAATTTTACATCGGATGCTTCTTTAATGTACTTATTGTATCATAGTTTGATGTATTTACCAATTCAATGTTCACTTTATATCTGTATTCAGAGGCAGTGTGACTGTACATCGACACGTCCGCTTCAAACTTTCCGACTTATTAATCGTTAATGGTGTCACCAAATTGTGGCGATTAAGGTACAGTTTATCTTAATGCGATCAGAATTCTTGGGAATATAGCGAACAATCAAACCAAATCAACTCAAATGTATATAAAGTTGGTTAAAACGCATATAATATATCTCTACTACTTTGTTTCATCAATATGAATTTTAGGCTGCGTTCAATATCGTAGCTGCTACGTAGTGCTACGTAGATTTTGACTATTGAACGTGTAGCTATAGACTAGCTGCTACATAGATATTGATAGCAGTTACATAGCCGCTACGTAGCTGCTAACATATTGAACTCAACCCAGATCAACGGCCATCTGATATACTTTGTCCCTTTTTAAAGGTAATATTATAGTTTATTAAAGGTATCTGATAGTCCAACCACTAAAATACAACGGATACAATAATTAAATGACGTCAAAGGAATGTTTCAATCAGTTTGATTGAAGTCTGAAGCTGGCATGTCAGTAACTGCTAATAATCCTTTGTTAATTTATGTATCATTGTTATTTTGCTTAATTTCTTTTGTTACCTATTCTGACACGGACTCGGACTGAAACTGACTGTTACTGTACGTATTGCTATATGTTTCGTTATTAAACAATGGATAGAACTATAGGTGAGGGTTGAGATCTAACAAAACATGTTTAACCCCTGCCGCATTTATGCCCCTGTCTTAAGTCAGCAGCTTCTGGTGAAATTTTTTTTTATTAAATAACAAAATTTTAGTGAAAAAATTTATGTTTTTGCTGTATATAAATCTTATTTAAAAAAACAAACATTGTTGATTTGTTCATAAAATTGAAACAAAAAATCTTCATAATAATCAAGTCAAATGTCATTTAAGAAAAGTGGGTCAATGTTATCGTTTTCCAGTTAAATCAGTTGAAAATGTTTCCTTTCCTAATATATTACAGTTTGACGTAACGATACATGTACAGGGGAGAACGTTGCTAACGTTAATTGTTATTTTTGTGCATCATAAGTGGGACGAAAGATACCAAAATGACAGTCAAACTCATAGATTGAAAATAAACTGACAACGTCATGGCTAAAATAAAAAGACAAACAGACAAATAATAGTACAGAAGACATATTGGAAGTAGATTATATATATATATATTAGTTTTTGTATAAAAATACAAAAGATTATCCTCTCAAGATCATCGTTGTGGTATGAATTCTGAATGAAATCCATGTAGCTTATTTGGGGCAGCTAATTTGCATTTATAGTCTTATTCCGTGATATTATTTATATTATTAGGCATATTCTAATTTGATAATGGTATAGAAAGCCTGATAATTTCATTCATATTATGCTTCATATCTCGTGTAAATATACTAAATATGTTGCTTTAAAAGTTTGGTCTACCGACAAGTTCATAAATTCAAACCAGAAATGTATGTTTCGTATATTTGTATAGACCATGTAGACCAATAGAATTATTATATATTACATATATAAAATAAATTGGGTAAATAATGTATATAAACCAGTAAACGTAATACCCAATAAAATTCCAAACTTAGTGATTTTTGTTGAGCCTGCGACTTTTGTTGCAGAAAACTCGATATAGGGATAGTGATCTGGCGGCAGGGGTGGCTACGGCATCTGCGTTAGCTAACTTCTAAAAAACTTTATATTCTAGAAGGTGGAAGACCTGGATGCTTCATACTTTGTATATGGATACCTCATGTTACGCAGTTTCCGTCAGTCACATGTCCAATGTCCTTGACCTCATTTTCATGGTTCAGTGACCACTTGAAAAAAGTTAAGATTTTTGGAAATGTAAAATTCTCTCTTACTATAAGTAATTGGATAACTATATTTGGTATGTGCGTACCTTGCAAGGTCATCATGGCCGTCAGGCAGTTTTCACTTGACCTTGACCTCATTTCATGGATCAGTGAACAAGGTTAAGTTTTGGTGGTCAAGTCCATATCTCAGATACTATAAGCAATAGGTCTTGTATATTCGGTGTATGGAAGGACTGTAAGGTGTACATGTCCAACTTGCAGTTGACATCTGACCTTGACCTCATTTTCATGTTTTAGTGGTCAAAGTTAAGTTTTTTTAGTTTTCGTCTTTTTTTCTTGTACCATATGCAATAGGTCAACTGTATTTAGTGTATGGAAATATGATCTATATATATATCAATCGCGCAGGTTTATTTGACATTGACCTCATTTTCACGGTTCATTGCTAAGTGTTAAGTTTTTGTGTTTTGTGTTTTGGTCTTTTTTTCTTAAACTATTAGCAATAGGTCGACTATATTTGTTGTATGGAAGAATTGTTAGCTGTACATGCCTGTCTGGCGTTGGTTCATCTGACCTTGACCTCATTTTCATGGTTCATTGGTCAATGTTTAGTTTTCTTGGTTAATGTTAAGTTTATGTGACAGTTGTATAAAGCTTTATATTTAGGACTATCAACATGATATCAATTATTTGTAAAGAAGGCAAGACATTTCAGCGTGTGCATTCTTGTTAAAAAGGATTGAAGGTTCCTAGAAGGGCCCATCTTTATTTCGCAATTACAGATTTAAGAGATAAAGTCAAAGCAAGCTTTCAAAAGATATTTAAAATTGTTAATATGCAAGCATAACCAATTTGTGCCTGTCATTATAAAGAAACAAGGTAATAGGTATTCTTGACTTTAAAAATGACCTTTTTTTTTAGTTTATAACCGTAATTAAATAAATGATAATGTCCCATATTGTCAATAAATCACCAAAACCTCACGTTGATAAAAAAAATTAACCTTTTTTTAAATGAAATTATAGAATGCACATTTTTGTTCGGCAAGCCTTCTATCAAAACCTTTCTAGTATTAAATTCAAATTATTGGGTCTTTTATAAAAAACGGTCTTTAGAACATAGTGAAGGGGAATCATTTCAACTTCATTTGTTGTCTCAGTTAATAATATTTTTCGTGGTGAACCCTGGAGTTTTTATACGGGGCGGATTATGGTATACTATTGTCCGCCCGTCCGTCGTCAGCATGTCGGATAATAACCCCAAAAAGCTGTAACCTCAAGTTATTGGGTTTTATTAAGGGCATACGATACAGTTACAGGGGAGGTAATGACGTTGCTAACGTAAAATGTTATTTTCGCGACGTCAAACTGTGACATATCGGGAAAAGATGTATTTTTCGACTGATTTTTAGCATTCAAATTGATTTAATTTGAAAACGAGTTCATGGACCCCTAGTTTTCAAAACAGCAATTTGTTTCATTTTGCAGGGAGATTATGTGATCCAAATTTTATAAAACTGTAAATAGAGGATTTTTAAAAATTTTGATAAACATGCAGTAAAAAATGACGTTTTTTCCTCAATTCATAAACATTTGATAAATATGAGTTATTTCTGAATAAAAAATTGCATATTTTTTTAGGATACTTATAAAATACAGAAATTACCGATTATTTAACAAAAAATAATTTGTGTTTATCTTTTATAACAAAAAAGTTATGTCTTTCTTTCGAAAAAGAAATTACGGCCACAAATCTGAATTTTGAGCAAATATACAAAATTTCGACCTAATTTTACTCAAAAAGTAGCACATGAAGGTATATTTTTTATTACATATATTTGATTTAATCAGGTAAAAAATAGCCTATATGCAAATTTTCATGAACTTGTAAATACAGGATCAAAACTGTATCGTATGCCCTTAAACAAACTAGAAGCTCTAAATATCATGTGTCGCTCAACTTGGTCTATGTGCTGCAGTGCATATAAAACAAAGGACACTCTTCAACATTAAAAAAAAATAGAATTCATTACAAAAGTCTCTGCTTCGGTGATGGTGAAGTGTTTGTGAATCTTACTTTACATATTACATTCTTGCTGTTTAAAGTTATTTCTTTCTATAATGAACTTGGTCAAGTTGTTTCAGAGAAGCAGATTTTTGTAAAACTTAATGTAAGACGACGACGGACGCCAAGTGAAAAAAGTTCACTTGACCCTTTTGGTCCAGGTGAACTAAAAAGGGATGATTCAAAAATATTTCTTAAAGTGCTTTGAGGAGTTTTCATGAAACTACGGCGACTGGTTTATATAGATTAAGGTAACCTCCCTTTAATTTTTCATATATTTTTTTATATGACATTGAGAAATTATTTATAGATTTCATAACGACTGATAATGGATATCGCTTGATATCAACTCGAGTTATTTAATTTTAATATAATAATAAACAAGCCTTCGCCTAGTTGGTATTTCTCATTCAATTAAATAACGAGCTAGAGTTGATGTCAAGTGATATCCAATTCTCACAAGTTGTTAAACCTAAATGTCTTAGGGTCAACACTCTCATATTTGAAAACGCGACGGACGTATCATGCATCCATGGCGCAGCTTTTTTTTTTTTTTTTTAAACAGAGTGAGAAACCTACTGAACAGCAGAGAAGATTCAGAAAATTCTATGTAATAAAAGATATTCTACTAAAAGAGGTATGTCCCCAGCCCTAACAAAAAGTATCATTGATGAAAAAAAATTAAACATACACACACACACACACTTAATCCGACCAGTTTGGTTTCCATTGCCAAACAAATTTGAAGTAAATTTATGTATAGTTAACAATGAAATGAAAAGTTCATCATCATAAACACTGCACTACGTCTCATTAGATCGAAGTTCAGTTATAATTGAAATAAATGAAATTGAAGATATCGGAAGTAAACACTAATGTGGGAGGACAATTGCTTTAGAATATTAAGTAACTTTCCACAACAACAAAAAATGCAAATGCAAAGTAATATGCATGAACTGCAAACATGTTAATGTAAAACAATTTTACGTTACTTGTGTCACCTTGGGCAAGAGTACCAGAATAGGATTCAGATATACAATTTAACATAATATTTAATTTCAATTGTTCGTTCGTTTATTTTATCCATCTAATTGTAATAACAGAGACATATAATACATATAATTGTATTATATGTCACTGGTAATAATAACAAAATTAACTAAAAATAAAGATTGTGATAAATGTTTGTTTAAATTTAACCCAGATGATCCAATAACATGTAAGGTCAGTTCGTACTGGACCATACGCATATACGCATACGGTCCGACCGTACGCGTATAATCGGACCGTACGAGTATACGTATACGATCGGGACCGTACGAGTACGGTCCAAATACTCATATAGTCTGGAACATATACAAATGAACGATATCGTTTTATAAAGTGTAATTGTTAGAAGCTAAACGCTATTATCAAACTTGTGAATGCATTGGTTACGTGTCTTAAATAGTACACAATCTGAACCCTTTTAAATGTTTTTATTCGTAAATAAACTAACACATAAAATTTGGAGCTATAGGAAATTTGGTGACATCCCATTAGTCCGACAACCATAATTCCGACAGCCCATTACTCATAAAGCCCACTCATGATTCCGAAAGTCTATCACTTCGACAACCCATTATCCTGACAGCCCATTATTCCGACAATGCATCTGTCCTAAGTGTATGGGAAAATTTTCTCTAAAAAGATCCAACTCGGTTCCCTATAATATTTGTGGTTGTCCATCTTTATTTCCAGTTTTCTTCTCAAGCGGGATATTTGTCTCAGTATATTGGAGTTGTTACACATACTTATTGCAACTGGTCAGTCATTATCCCTCGTCCCTCTTTCGTTTCACGGGACTTGGTATTTTTTTCCTCTTTTAATTTGGGCGTTTTCGTGTCAGGGGTGAATCAAACCATTCATAAAAGAGGAGGGGGGAGTTCCAACTACATGTCCCCATTCAAATGCATTGATTGGTCAAATCAAGAGGGTTTCTTTAATCTACATAGGCTAGAGTTACCGGTATATAGTGGGAGGGTTTAGATCTCACATGTTTAATCCCACCAAATTTTTGCGCCTGTCCTTAAAGTTCGGAACCTCTGGGCTTTGTTTGTCTTGATTTTTTTTAATTGAAGTTCATTTACAGAGACAGGTATAGGGGGCCCAGGGGGACGGTGCCTCCCATTTTGTGAGGGAAATTTGGTTCTTTATACAGAGAATCATTGAAGCATGACTGGAGCAGACCCCTCTTATGCTATCAGTGGGCACCCTCTTATGAAAATTTCTGGATCCACCACTGATTTATATGTTGGAGTTTAGAGTGACGTCCATTTTTATTAAACTAGTGCACACTTTTATTTAGGAGCCAGCTGAGGACAACTTCTGGGTACGGGATTTTGAAGACGCATGGGTGGACTTCGGCTGATGTCAGCTCTTTAACATATTCCCAATTTATATTCTCAATTTTATATTCTTTTTCTATGAGATTGAAACGAATAACTTCAGTAATTTTTCCACGTTTTTTTTTTCTGAATTCTAGATTTATCCATAAAAAGCAAATTCCCCATTTCCATTCTCAATTTTATGTAAGGTAAAAATACATATTCGATTCATCATATCTCTTTTGGCATAAGAATAAGAAAGCATATAAAACCTTGAAATCTTCTTTTAAGAGTTAACAGACATATTTTATTAGACTTTATGAACCAATGAAATAACCAAAAACGATTGATTATCATTGCACCATCTATTGATATTATATTGTTTTTCTAGAAGCATAAATCAAAGGTTACTGAAATCTTTTTCATATTTTTTTCAATATTTAATTTCTGTGCATATTTATTTGTATTTCAAAGATATCTATGTTTTCCCTTTAATAACATTTTAATTCATATCCCCCATTTCTACAAATACTTTCAACATATAAATGATCCCTTCATTGATAAAGAGTAGTCTTAATTTCCCGCGTTTTTTAAACCTTTTATTCAGATGAGTTATTTCCCTTGGCTAATATAGAACAATCTAAATTAATAAAAGGACCGGGTTTTTAAATACTTTTAATTACTAGCAAGTGCCTAATAAATCTGTATAATTTATTTCGACTGTTTATGTAATTCATAAGAATACTACATTTGCATATATTCAGTGCGATCCTCATTCTATTAGGACTTCCTGTCATGGAGTTACAGAAAATCTTGAGTCCTGTCTGGACGTCAAAATAAGCTGTAAATGAATAATTAGTGACCTGAACAGAAGTTTAAATGGTACATTGAAGTAAAAATATGTTTTGTAATTGACGGATAGCGTTTATTCCGACCCAAAACGTCCCTTTTAAAAAAAGTAGGAAAATGCGTTGCATTCCTGTCGCCTCTCTCTTCGAGAGAAGCTATACTGTGATAGTCAACTTTGGTATATTTTTACCCCCTTATTGATAGGATTTCAAACTCCTGTGGCAGCACTCGCACCTGGAAAGTTGAAAGGGATTTATATATAAACTGTAAGAATTTGTTTCCCAATCCACTATAAATAAAAATGTTTAAAATTTTAAACTGATAAATCAGAGTTTGTAAAAGTAAATAAATTAAACGTTATAGTTAATTCGCATATTCAGAAATGTATAGTGCTACTTACATAACAGAACTAATATACTGAGTATAACAACCTTCATTTTGTATTAGATATCCAACCTTCTGCCTATTTTTATCTTTAAAGGTCATCGAACGTTCAAAACTGATCTTTCTTGTTTGATGCACTTTTAGGGCTTTGTCTACTTTGTCCTTATACCAGAGAAAACTTAAAATCGGAAAAAATATTCTCGACCGTTAAAGTATATTTGTATTTTGAATAATAGTTTAAAATAAACCAATGAAATTTGTATTTATTATTTATCATCATATAAGCTACAAAATATTTTGATTAGAAAATGAAAATAATATTTTTGATAAATGTTGGTGCGTCCGAACCTCTGTGTGGAATAACCATCATCAGAAATGCTCAAAACAAAATGAAAATAAAGCTACGGATGTGCAAATACTAACAAATAATCAAGAGGGGCATAAAAGATTGAACATATCAATCTAATGTCAATTTTACCAGAGGGAAAGAAAACATTTAGCGGGTTAAATGTCTTTGTGGACGCTCAACCATTCACTTAACAGTGGACAGTGGCGTAAACACACACAAAAAAGAACAACATGTAAAGATAAGTTGCACATGTATAAACTCAATATATCTTCACGTCCATAAAGACAGCTAACATAAAAACAAAAAACGCAGATATAACAGTACTCGTAGTTACTGGAAGCTAGTTCAAAGCCAATGACCAGTAACACATGAATCATGCTCTCTTAGAATATTAACCGGTACACGTATAATGAATTAATTTCAAAGATGTCATAAACAGTCTGAGAAAGGCACGACATTGTGCCATGACAATATATATGTAAACAGTAACGGCATGATGCAGGATCATGAGTTCTCGCAACTGTACATGTATCAGTGGTTGACGATGTTTCGTGTTTATCTTCTATGGTTTTTGTTAATTGTTTTGTTATGAGTTATATGCCGTTAGTTTTCTTTTGAATTTTTGAATTTCGATTGCATTGTTAACTTTCATATTTTGCATAGTTTTTCTCATTGTTCAAGGGAGTATGTTTGCCTATAATTGCTTACTTCAACTTCATTTAATACGTTTGTGAATATATTTCATATTGGCATACCAAATCTCCTTATTTTCATATATGAAGTAATAAACATTAATTATGTCGTAATTATTCAAAATCAAAAGGTTACTGCAAATAAAAACAATTTCAAAGATCGTATTACTGTGTTAAATTTATAACTTTTAGGCATATTCAAGGGATCAACGAATAAACATGAGTCTTAACTTTACGGGCTCTATAAACAACACCATCGTCAAAATTAGGGTGTGATATCCTGTTTTTAATAAGTCAGTGATTTCGTTACAATAAATCAAATTGAAACCTTTACCAAATTTTACCATGTATACAAAGAATTGATTATGATTTTTGGCTCTGCCTGTCGAAAATCTCTTCGATATATCATTAGTCTAAATAACACACGGTAAGATAAATCCATTATACTGTGTGCTAGTGACCTTATACGAATTATATGGGGTCAGTAAAGATTAGGGACTTTCCGTTTCGAAGTTTCCTCGGAGTTCAGCATTTTTGTGATTTTACTTTTTCCCATTTTGGGTCAGAGCGAATTACTCACACCATATATTATCCTGTTGACTCTTAGTTTTTGCAAATAAAAGGAACGAGTCTCAAATTTATATAACACTTGTGCTACGTTTCAGTGATGCATACAACAACTGCTTTCTCTTTTTAGTGATCGATTAGAAATGACCTATATGAGACGAAATACTTATCAAATTGAATAATAGCGATGTAAAACCGAAGTGCAAATACACTATTGATGCACTATGTGCATGAATAATTGACTACTGGAAAAAACAAGTTCAAAATATAGTATCACAAAGAGCATGTTGTAATATTCTCAGTACACCTATTAATAGTCTGAAATCTTATCAGTAATGTATTGAACCCTAGTCCGACAATAATTATTCTGATATAAATATGAAAATCTCAAGATTATGCTCATTACTAACCAAACAGCAAGAAAATGAAGGTCGTTCTGTGTTTCGCATTAGTTTTCCTTGGTACGTAATTATTTAATTGTAGCTAAAAGCAGACATTTACTTCACAACAGCTTTGATAAATCTTATGAAATAAGCCATGTGTAGTGTTATGTTATCATAATCTCCGCTACAAATGAAGAATGGAGGGAGTAGGCGGGAAAATAAAGATGTACATCTCCGTCCATCTGTTTGTCCGTCCGCCACACTACTTTTGATTTTATGGAAACAATTAAAAAAAACCTTGACTACATATTTGAAATTTGAACATAGTGTTGAACCATAACAAATACATGTCAAATTATATTTTGACTGTGTTTAACCGTTCAAGATATGTGCCTGTTATAGTTATCTGAAAGTTGTTTAGTTTCAGAACGATAATAATAGATCAACTTTACAAAATCGTTTCTGGTTATAGATTAATTTGAAACTTGCAAAGTTCATTTTTTGACAGTGTACGAAAAAAGATGTAAAATTTACCGTTTAATAGTTTACACATTAATATCTGTAAAAAGGAGATTTGTTTTGTTTCCGTGTTTCAACTAAGATACTTTTTGAAAGTGTCCTTTAAGTTTAAAAAAAATGTTATGATCTATAAATAAATTCGATTTTGACAGTATTGGCCTTTAACATTCAGAAAGTATGCTGCTTATAGATTCTTAATTTAAAAATTTCTTTGGTTCCTAAATAAGGAATTACGTACCATTGCATGGACATAATCTCCAAAAATTATAAATTAATGTCACAGTTTTGTCATTTAGCAATCAAGAATTTTGCCACTATATTTTTTCTCTAAAGTATAATTTGATAAATTCCAGTTCTTTATGAAAGTATGTTTTCAACGTTTTAAAAACCGTTTTAAATTTAAACATATTAACATTATTGACAATAATACAAACGTGCCTAGTATTAAAGCTCGATTTTAACAAAATAGTAATTTCTGTTCAAGAGTATGCTATGGGTTGGGTATCTGATATTCTTCGTCTATCGATTCTAGTTTCCGTTTTTCAAATGTTCAAATTCACACTTCTCTGAACAGGGACCTTTCGGTCAGTTTCCGACTTCAAGAGAAAAGTTAAAAAAAGGATTACATTCAGCATTAAATAGTAGAATCTTTATTATGAATCAGTATTTCAAAATTCTTTTGTCAGGAAAACATAGAATGTAATTGAAACAAAATGAATTGAACTTACCTGACTTCACATTTGTTGTTCCAACGTTTTATCCAATGGTGACACAATTGTGATAGCAATAAATCTTCTAGTACTTAGTTTCAACGATGTGATGTATTCACTTAACTGTAGGATATGTAATATAAGATTAATTTGTGCGTAATCCAATAACATCTTTTGGGAAATCATATTTGTATTTAAGACAAAACACTATTTTAGAATTTGCAAAAAAAAAAAATACATTCTCTTCATTTTACAGTTACAGTTTACGCAGAGCACTGTAGACAAGCCACGGGATGCACTCTGACACAGTGTTCTCAAGGAACATTGGCTTGTATTGACAGCAGATGTACATGTGCAACCGACACCGGTAATGGTAAGTTCTAAGAATATTTTGTTGATTTGCACTGTTATTTTTTATTATTCATTTACACATGAATATAATCCAACATTCCTAAGGAATAAATCAAACAAAGCCATTTCAGTATGTATGAGGCAGTTACTCTTTAATAGATTCTTATTTAGTTAAAGATCTCCAAACATTTATAAAAGGAATCCTCTGTAACAAAAAAATATATTGATGTTTTTACTAAATTTATGGCATATCAAAATTGTTTTTCCGTAATGAAGAGTAATAAGGAGCAAAATTTAAAACCAATACAGGACTTTGACTATGAATTTTTCACTGTATAGTAAACATTTGAATGTTTTTCAATATCTTCAAAAAGAGAATAGTAAGCGTAACAAATATTTGATCCTTAATTCATATTCTCAATTATAGATAACATATAACATTTGATATTTCATATGTTCTCATTATATACTCTGGGTTTTTTAAACGTATTATTTGCATGAAATATCTTCTATTTCTAGCTTGTACCACACGTGATGACTGTCACGCACATTGTCAAAATCATGGAGGACGAGCACATTGTGTCGATGGAAGTTGTAGGTGTCAACACTGAAGAGTTTTTAGAATAAATATTCGATCTTACGTATAGTTGTTTTATGCAATAAAGGATATTATATTCCTTGTGTTACAGTGATATCTCTTGGAATTTAATTGTGTGATTTAATTTTTTAATTTATTTATATATTTAGGTGTTTAGTATGAAGTTCATTTTTACGGAACTAGTAAATATTTTAAGGTGCAAGCTGAAGTACGCCTCTGGGTGCGGGATTGCTCGCTGTTTTGAAAACCTATTGCTGACATTCGGCTGTTTTTTGCTCTTTGGTCGTGTTGTTGTCTCTTTGACACATTCCCTATTTCCATTCTCAATTATATTACTTTCTACTGCACTCGCTATTATGTTGACTGCTATGGAATATACCTGTATGGAAAGCAACATACCTGACACAGATAACCACCGATATGTTCCACTCGCCCAATAATCGAGTTCTAATCTTAACCACCTTCTACGGGGCGCCGAATGGGACTCTTGTGGTTTTGTACAAAATTCAATTCTGTCATAACAAAATCATTTTTGTCTTACAAAACTATGTGAGACAGACTTGTTTTATGAGAACTTCAATTTTGTGATGACAAAATTCATTTTTGTCATGACAAAATTCATTTTTGTAGACAAAATTCATTTTTGTCATGACAAAAGTCAATTTTGTCAAAAAGGTATGAAAATATAAACTTATTTGCATACAAAATTGACTTTTGTTACCTGATATGGAAATTAAAACACAAAAGTCAATTGTGTGAGACAAAATTGACTTTTGTGAGACGAAATTGACTTTTGTGAGACAAAATTTACTTTTGTGAGACAAAATTGACTTTTATGAGACAAAATTGACTTTTGTGAGACAAAAGTCAATTTTGTATGCAAATTTGTTTAGTTTGGATTCTCTGACTAATTTGCATACAAAATCGACTTTTGTGAGACAAAATTGACTTTTGTGAGACAAAATTGACTTTTGTGAGACAAATTTGACTTTTGTGAGACAAAATTGACTTTTGTGAGACAAAATTGACTTTTGTGAGACAAAATTGACAAAATTGAATTTTGTCTCACAAAATTGAGTTTTGTCTCACAAAAGTCAATTTTGTATCACAAAAGTCAATTTTGTATCACAAAAGTCAATTTTGTCTCACAAAAGTTAATTTTGTCTCACAAAAGTCAATTATGTGACGACACAAGTCAATTTTGTGACGACAAAATTCAATTTTGTGATGACAAAATTGACATTTGTGAGACAAAGGCAAAATCAAAAACACACTTATCAAACGAATTGATAACCATGTCATATTCCTTACTTGGCACAGGCATATTCTCATGTAGAAAATTGTGGATTAAACCTGAGTTAATACCTAACAAACTATTTATGCTATTAATTCCTCTCAAGCTGGTATAAGGGTCGTCTTAAACTTGCAATAAGATGAGGGTTTCTTTTGATTTTAGCTCGCCGATAGGCCCCATGTGAGCTTATGCCATCACTTGGCGTCCGTTGTCTTCCGTCGGCTGTCGTCGTAAACTATTTCAGAAATCTTCTTCTCAGAAACTAATCGGCCAAATACCTTCAAACGTTCACTGAATGTTCCTTAGGGAATCTAGATTATAAATTGTATCCAAAGTTTTGATCTATTTACAAACATGGCCGCCATGGCAACAAATTTACCATAGGGGTCAAATGCAGTTGTATGGCTTATATCTCAAAAACTAAAGCTTTTAGAGCAAATCTGACATGAAGAAAAATTGGTCAATAGGTCCACATCTATCAGAATTTTCAGTTGAATTGAACATCCTATTGTTGGGTCGCTGTCACTAAATTGCCAGTTTTAAGGAAAATTTGCAGATTTTTGTTATCATCTTGAATATTATTATAGATGGATACAAACTGTAAACAGCAATAATGTTCAGCAAAGTAAGATCTTCAAAAAAGTGAAATTATCAAAACTGTTAATTGACCCCATAAGGAGTTATTGCCCTTTAAAGACAATTTTACACAATTTGTTCATCAATTTTGATTACATTTAAAAATCTTCTCCTCTGAAACTATTGTGCCTAAAAACGTGAATGTTCCTTTAGCCTAGTTTAGGTATAATGTTTATAAATTGTATCTGATTTTTTTATCCATCAACAAACATGGACGCCATGACTAAAATGTAAAATAGGGGTCAAATGCAGTTTTTGGTCTATATCTCAGAACAATATCGATCCTTATAACAACTACTTCTTAATGTTAATTTTTGTAATTTCTAAATTGTAGAAATATACATGTATATGTAATTATTGTTAATTATATTGGACACTGTATAATTTTTCACACAAGGTAAGGTTACATGTGTCTATCCTGAAAACGGGGCAAAACATTTAGGTTTTTCTGCCCCAGGCATAGAAACTTTATCAAGATTTTGGAACAACTTTTTAATAGATTTTTTTTTTTTATTATTTTTATTCTTTGTGTTCAATTCGGCCTTTGGATTATTTTGATTCGTATACGAGATTCTTTATAATATAAGAATTTTTTAAACGTTTTTATAATCACTGGGTGATTGTTTTGTTCCAGTAATACATATGTACCACCAGTCCATTTAGAATTCGCAAGCACTCCTTCACTGGTATGAAAACATTTACTGGACTTAAGCATTCTTTCCTTAAGGCAAAAATTTCTGTGGTTTATACGCCAGTGTTTCAACGGACTACATATATAATGGAAAATGTTTCCGGGAAAGACAATCATTTAAAATTGTTCAGCGTGAAATAACTGTCGACCGACATACCCTGTCGACACACAAAGTCTTGTTTCTTTTGTAATTCATGCACATCTCTCTGATTTTTTGTTTGTTTACTTGCTTCGTCGGATCCTAAACGAAAAACGAGCGTTTACGCCGGTTTATCGAGAAAAATGACAGTGAAGATATTTATGACTGTAGAACCCTTTATATCAGTTTTATATACGTGTATCAAATTAAGTATTTAGCATAAAATTAACTTATGTTTTGTTTAGTAGAATGGCTAATATGTAAACACAACATTTCTGGTTATTTAATCAATTTCTAAATTTTATTCCTCCAGGATATCCATACCCGGAACGCGATTTACTACCATATACCCATAATCCGAATTTTACTCCATTCAAATGCTTTATATGATGTACTCCAGGTTGAACACTGGTAGTCCCTGTGCTGAAATCATCAGATCCATGGGAAATATTGAACATATATATTGTAATAGGATGATCATCAAGCATGAATCCACCTATTTCATCACTCTGAACAACGATGCTTATAGAACTTGTAAAGCTGTTTGATGGTACAGCAAAATGATATTCATCTAAATATTGATTAACGCCATGAATAGTCATCATAAACGAATCATAAAATGTAGATTCGTCATACTCAGTATAGAGAGTAACAATAACGTTATCCGAAGCCTGTATGTATGAAATTTGTCTGTGTCGGAAGTCGATATGTTCTTTTGGTATAAGCGATTTTGTTATGGTATGTGTGTGATTTCTAAAAGTGATGGTGGTTGCATTGATACACAATACCCTCACAGTGCTCCATTGATAGTTTGCTATATCTGGAACGATATAGAACGAGTCAAGCTGATCTGTTGGTAAAATCATTTCCATGTATGGGTTACAGTCATTTTGGTCTGAGCCACAACAGCGATAAAGATGTGTGTTAATACAGTTGCTACCACTGATAACGGATATTGGTGCAGATGATGTCACCATAGTTCCAGTTAAATCGTGTGTATGTGAAAATTGAAAGGTGTCAAAAGGATTCAGTACCAAATTTATTGAGGAATTTGGTGAATATCTTGCATTGTTTACTGTAATAGGACCTTTGTCACTTTTTAACAGAATGCTCACAATTGTATTTGCCTTTAGAGGAGAGATAGCCACAATACTTCTAGATTTATAAAAACCGCCAACAATAGTATCTAACTTATAAGACGGAATAACATATTTAGTAGATTGATATTGATCCGGTATAGACAGGTATCCTTCGCCACCGAACGTAGCGTCATAAAAACCATACATAGATGCAGTGTCATTTGGACATATTAGTGTACCATGCTGGCCAGTTCCATCAGAAGGTATCCTCACGGAATCAGCAAGGGTATATGCATAGTTGTTTGCTGTTATGATAACAGACTGGTTGTCATGTTTTGTAAAATCCTGGACTGTCATTTTGACAGTACTCTTACCAGCAACTAACACTTCTGATTCTGGGTTATCAGTCCAATGCTGTTCCAAAATGAACACTTTAAAACAGGGAATTTTTGTGCCTGAAAAAGACATCATATCTTTTGATAAAGTATTTAACGAAAATAATATTTCATGTCAAATAGGTAGATGTAGATTCATTTATTATAGTGGGTACTAATTTTCGGGGATTAAGGAAAACTTGCGTGTTCGTGGATATCTAATTTCGTGGATTTGTCGAACTCTGCTTAGAAGCCTGTGTAGAATATGTCATTCGTTGAACACTTAATTTCATGGTTCACTTGTACCCACGGAATCCACGAAAATTATTATCAAACGAATGATAATGAATCCAACATTGATAATTTCTGTGTCATTTTGGTCTCTTGTGAAGAGTTGTCTCATTTGCAATCATCCATGCACCACATCTTCTTTTTAAATGGTTTTTAATAATGTGTAACAAACCAACCAATTGAAACAAAATTGAAATAAAAAATATCGAATCTATAAGCAGTTTTGTTTCTCATGTTACAATCGTCACGCTGCAGTTATAGCTGACTATACAGTGTGGATTGTTCTTATTGTTGAATGCCGTACGATTGCCTATATTGTGTATATCAACTTTATTTGAATTTTTTTGGACAGCTTTCTTGTTGTCTTTCATATCACATCTCCCTATTTTTATATACACGCGACAAACCCAATTCATCATCGAACCTGTTTATCGAATACTAGACTTAGAACTTGGATGAATTTAAAATTGAAAAATTGAAACTCGTTTTAGAGGACAAAGAATAGATAAGACTGGTACCGGTGAAAAATACAGAATGGAAAAAGTAAAAAGTAAAAAGTACAACACTATAAACAAGAGCATTGTTAACACGCATGTCATTTAAAACATAAACAACAAATTAAAGCTGGTAGCATGTCCTTCGAACGAGTCAGAACACACATACAATAAGAAAAATTTAATAATAAATTTCCTTAATACCAAAAAAAGAAGATGTGGTATGATTGTCAATGAGACAACTCTCCAAAAGAGACCAAAATGACACAGAAATTAACACATATAGGTCACCGTACAGCCTTCATTAATGAGCAAAGCCCATACCGCATAGTCAGCTTTGTTTTACTTTGAATTGTCAAAATATGGCAATGAGTTTTTACACTTCAAAGTATGGAATATTCCAGTAAACAGAGCTCAACTAATTCCCATCATTCTCATGGGAAGAGAAACACAATACTTCCTCATATGGAAAACCTATCATTTATTGTTCGACACAAAGGTTGAATGAAGGATTGTATAAAATCAAGTAGAACTCATCCTGTTGATGGTTTAGTATCATACCATCATAACATATACGAGAAGAAAATAACTCGTATCATACCAACAACTGGTTTTATAATACATGTGTTTATTGCCTATGCGAATTTCCTAAGAATGAGACAATATTATTCCAAATCATGTTTTTAAACGGCCGTACAACAGTATCGTAACTTTATCCCTTTTGAAAAAGTGTTTAAGGTTTCGTTAGCTTTTGGGGCGAATGACGACATTTTTGTGCTTTGTATAGAATATTACAATAAAAGATCGGATGTGAAATACCTGAACATATAAGATGTCTGCACGTTGATATATATTTACGAATGTTATCCTAGTACCGATGATTAACTTGTATAAGTGTTTTGACAAGTTGAGTTATATGTACACCTAAATTGATTAATGCATATTGATAAGATCTAGACAGGTTAGTGCAGAAATATCCTTAGTGAAGATATTTTGGATGTTGCAGCACGTGGAAATTTACAAAAAGATATATTACCTGGCGTTTTTCACATTTTTTTGCGACAGAATAAATATAATCAAAGGTTTCACTCAAAAAGATAAAATCGGTCTTACATATTCAGTAGAGGTCATACAAAAACGCTATTTATTGGCAATTTGTACATTTTCCCATGGATCTTACTGCCTTCTATTTCTAAGATCATGGACTGGAGTTGGTACTCAAAAATATATTTGGAAATGGCTTCATGTATCAGTGCAGGAAGGTCACATGCTAAAAACCATCTGTGTCAATTTATAAATGAAATGCAAATAAACTAATCATAGACACCAGTATTGAAATTTGTATTTGCGCCAGTCGCTAGTTCCGTCTACAAAAGACTCATCAGTGACGCTCGAATCATAATTAGTTAAAAAGCAAAACTAAAGTACGAAGTTGAAGAGCATTGAGGACCAAAAATTCCTAAAAGGTTTGCCAAAAACAGTTAAGGTAATCTATTCCTGAGGTAGAAAAGCCTTAGCGACTTCATTCATACACCAAACTTTTGGTCGCGTAAAAGTAATTCAACTAACTATTTCTTTTGACTTCATATTATCAACAACAAAATATACAGTAATGACAACTTGCCGATAAACAGAATAATTGCATTTAATATTTTTCACACTGACGTCATCGGCTCCAATATCAGCTTGACCTAGCGGTCTTGCTTTGGTTTACTTGCTGATAAAGTCCGTATAAAAACAGTCATAATTCTATATACATTGAACAGGATAAGACTACGTTATGGAATGATGCAATCTATGTCCATTCCGGTAAATATGAGTCGCAAAGATTGCACAACAACAGTATAATTATAAATATGTTGACATACTATAAAAATAAATATTTAGCAAAGTTTTTAAACATGTTAAAAGCTAGATGTCAAAAGTCGCATTTTCTATACATCCTGCAGATAAAATCGTAATTTAATTTCTAAACACCTGAAACAATAAGTACAAATTTGTCGCTAGTATCTTATTTATATTGCTGTTAAAAAAGTCAATTTTTACCAGACTAACATCATAGAAGGCGAAATAGCCCGTTCAGTCAAAGGATGTAAAATTTATTCATATGGTTGTAAATCACTCATTGGCAGGAAAATGTACATGACTTAGATGGCGATAAGTGTCTCACTGGAACATATCTTAAGATATGCTTTTTACTTATACCGGCATTGTTTGAAGGATGCAACTACACTTATTAGAGCAGCCAAACGCCTTGTTCTATTTACAGACCCGTAAATCACCTTTTGTCGCGTTCTATATATGTGCTATATGAATACAAGAATTACAAAACAAATCTAACGGCAAAATATATTGTGTAGTGAATTTGCCATTTCAGAAGTTAATGCATTTTGATTAATATTTTAAAGCGTACACCAAAACATTCTGATTGTTTAAAAACATGGCATTCAATCGAAATCATTCAATAACGTAACGTTTTCAGTGTGGTGTCCGAAAATTTACGCTATTTTAAGTAATGCTTTACCTTTATTTTGACAGTGAATTCCGTAGTATCCGTGCATACATATACATCTGTGATCACCTTTTACATTTTGACATGATCCGCCGTTTAAACAATGACAATTATCTGGAATTACTGTAAGTTAATAATTACACATCAATCAGCGACCGTGGATTTTAATTGGTTACAAAATATAACGTATATAATGTAATGGGTCAGTGTAATTTAATTGACTTGCGGTATAATAATGTTGCCTGTATTTATGATAGGTTTCACAATGACAAAAATCTATGATTCTTAATATTTAGAATGGAAAGTGTGCAAACATACCGGACTGTTTCTTATCTATATATTTGGTATATTTTTCAATTAATGCTTTTGTCCCTGAGGTAAATTTATATAAACTGTGAGACGTATCATTTGCATTGAGAAACTAGTTGTTATTTGAATAATTCATCGCTAAGGAATGAAATCGTTAATCATACATACCATTAGGCTGAGTTTGGACAGGATAACTACTTGTTGTACCTATTATTTGTACAAAATAAATAAGGTAATTGTTCATGATAAGTTTCACAATGACAGAATTCAACATGTCTTGAAAGGTAAGAGCGCAGGCATACCGGACTTCTCTGTGTAAAATTGAGAATGGAAATGGGAAATGTATTAAGGAGACAACAACACGACCAAAAAGGCCACCAATTGGTCTAACTACTTGTTGTACCTATTATTTGTACAAAATAACAGGAACACAGCAAGCAGTTCCCGCACGCGGAGGCGGCTTCATCTCACCGCTGTCCAAAAGTGTGTATTTATTCAGTGACAATTTACATCCTACTAAATATAAAAAAGAAGATGTGGTATGATTGCTAATGAGACAACCGTCCACAAGAGACCAAAATGACACAGAAATTAACAACTATAGGTCACCGTACGGCCTTCAACAATTAGCAAAACCCATACCGCATAGTCAGCTTTAAAAGGCCCTGAAATGACAATGTAAAACAATTCAAACGAGAAAACTAACGTACTAAACTAAACATATAAATGAACTAAAATTAGAAATCATACAAGACATACAAAGACCAGACACTTCTGACTGGGGTCAGGCACAAACATGCGTCGGAGTTAAACACGAAAAAGTTGAGATATATAAACACTATAAGTATAAAAAAAAAAGAAGATGTGGTATGATTGCCAATGAGATAATTCTCGACAAGAGACCAACATGACAACAATGAACAAAGCCCATCCCGCATAGAAAGCTATAATAGGCCCCGAAATGACAATGTAAAAAAATTCAAACGAGAAAACTAAGGCCTTGTTTAAGTACTAAAAATGAACAAAAAACAAATATGTAACACATAAACAAACGACAACCACTGAATTGCAGGCTCCTGACTTGGGACAGGCACATGCATACAGAATGTGGCGGGGTGAAACATGTCAGCGGATCCCAACCCTCCCTCTAACCTGGGAAAGTTGTATAACAGTACAACATAAGAACGAACTATAAAAATCAGTTGTAAAAGGTTTAACTCATCAGATGGACAAAATAGAAGTGGACGTGGCCGGGTACTTGTACATCCCAATAACATAAAGACACTAGGTACAGATCTGAGAGTACTTGCAGTTAACTGACAGCCAGTTTACAGCAACTAACAACTAATAAAAAATCATGCACCTAAGACTAAATTATAAATCCTTATACATCTAACATCCACTGGATTTAGTGTAAAGACGTCATAAACAGTCAGAAAAAAAACATCACCTTGTGCATAAGATTGTGATAAGGGATAATCACTTTCTAAAAATGAAAAATTAACAATAGGAAATGAAAAACCATCTACATATTTCATAGCATATTGTTTTCAGAAAATGTTCTTGTCACTAGAGTTTGAACTGTTTAAACTTACTTTGAAACACAACATTTTATTTTTATTTGGTGAATCCCATGTATGAACAATTTTATAGTTTTATATCTATAATTATTCTTGTCAAAAGGAAAGAAATCGTGAAACATGCATACCAACAGGCATTGTTTGGACAGGAGAACTACTTGTTGTATGTGATGGTATAAGTGTTCCCAGCAGCTTATAATCATTGTTACACAAATGTGCATCACAACATAATAGGTGACTCGTAGACCTCTTGTTCTTTTCTTCTCGTCGTCCAATAATAGGATTTGCAATATGCTGTGCATCACATACCTATAGATTCAAAATATGGCATGCATCCGTAAGGTGATATGATATATATATATAGCATGCAAATCAATAGTTTAAGAGAAAGACAAAGGGAACCTCAAATTCTGCAGAGGATATGCCTAAAAGAACTTAAGACCTTATAATTTTCATACTTTAAACGACAAAGTCTTTTTTATATTTACACGCGTGAAGCTTGCATGCTGATTTATTTTATGTACGTAATTTTGTTTAGTTGTTTGATTAGACATTGTAATTAAGATTAACACCGTAATTCAATGGGTATGCGGAGTAATAGTCAAAATGAAACGATTTAATTGTTCAATGGATATCATATTTTGTCCAGTCAGGCACATAATGACAGAATAAAGTATATTTAACTAATTTGAATTTTTTTTTTATACTTATTAATAATGAATCATTTTTATAGTAATACCACGATCCGATGGTTTGTTTGTTTTATTTGATATGATGATGGAAAGTTATCCAAACACAATTACTTTATTCTTCATATTGGAAAATGAAACTTGATAGTTTATCATCATCAAAAACATATAAGTATATGTCTCTGTCATCATGTTTTAATATAAACACGTTTAAAATGTTACACTACTAAGGAGTACTTTTTTTCATAAGAATTTCGTGAGAATTTTCATTCGTGTGTAAAGCTTCGAATCTTTTAAAAGCAACGCTAGGAATTACAGATACTATCTGTCTGAGGAGGATTATTAAATAGATCTCACTTGTGATCGCATTTTCTTTTTCAATGTATCTTGCTTTTATAAAGTTGGAGTGTGGTCATTAGTAAGTTATCTCTTTATTATAGCTCCGGGGCCTTGTCTGTATGAAGTATCCGAGTTAAATATTTCGACATCTTATATCCTTGAAACAATGCAGATCTATATTCTAATGCATATCAAAGGGGAACTTTATTTTATATAGACAGAACATTTCATGAAATTATGTTATGCCAAATATGCAAGAAAAGTCGTATACAGTTTAAGCGTTATTATAACGCGAACGTCAAATTACGGTTACGGGAACATGTCATTGGACATCTTAGATCGTTTCGGATTTTCGACCAGCAACTCAAACAAATGTACATATCATATCATTTTAAAGGAAATTAAATGTATTTTCCATTCATATTAGTTAACAGGTGTTAAAAATTTGAGATATAGTAGAATTGCGTTCGATAAAAAGCCTCTCAATTATTCTTTGTGTTATTTTTTCCATCGGGACGCTTTATTGGACACGGGAAAAATGACGATGTTTTTAAAATAAGACCGCAGTTACATAATGATGACTTCAGATAGCTTCTTCGGGACATGTATAATTTTTCTGATATTATTGAAATCCATTTTCGTCCGTTATATCTTATGAAAGTGAAGACAGGAAGTTTTTTACGGGTTGAGCAGCTAGTTGGGACATTTTTTCTCTTCTTTATTTAAACTCTTCTAACGATCTTCCTTCTCTTACAGTTAAAAACGTCTATTTCTTCATTTAACGTTAAATGTATACAAAACAGTTGTAAAATTTTAAACCATTCTACTTACTAATGAATCCGCACTGGGATTTCAAAGACGCACATAAAACAAAATTGTAACAGCGGGACACCCTTGAAATGACGTTATAGGCATCAAAATGAGCAAAGTTTATCATTAAAAAATAGACAAAGCATAAAATCATCTACGTTATTGTTTTCTATGGCTTATTTCCTTTCGAATGATATGCATAACATGGATATTTATTGTATAGGATAAGAGCTTGAATTTGAATAACCAGCCTTCTAACTTATATTTCCAAAGTGAAACCGATATCGTGCGCAAAGTCTATATTATCAATATAATTTACACGAAATCTTTCTATCCATTAAATTGCTGCAAGTCCTCATCCCCTTTTCTCCCCCAAAAAAATAATTTTGAAAGTTTTGAATGGTTTCAAGCTTCTGTTTGGATCGTAATGACGAAATAGTATAGATTTCATTTCAACCCCAAAATATTGAAAGAACGAGATCGTCATAACAAATTGAAATGAGAATAGGGCACTATAAATTTGCAAGATGGAAACATTTATATATCAAATAGTTATAATGTGTCAGGAATAAAGTTTTCTGTTCTTGTTGCGTCATTATACTTAGTTCAAATTAGAGAAGGAGTTTTAATAATTTTTTTAACTATTTTTATTTTAAATAAAAGCTAGCAAATATTCAAAAATTGCAAATGCCGAAGAGTGTCTTGATGAAATTATAATCCTGGTACTTTTGATAACTATTTACACCACTGGGTCCTCAATGCTCTTCAACTTTGTATTTATTTGGCTTTTTTATCTATTTTGATCTGAGCGTCACTGATGAGTCTTATGTAGACGAAACGCGCGTCTGGCGTTTAAAATTATAATCCTGGTACTGTTAATAACTATTTACACCACTGGGTCGATGCCACTGCTGGTGGACGTTTCGTCCCCGAGGGTATCACCAGCCCAGTAGTCAGCACTTCGGTGTTAACATGAATATCTATTATATGGTCATTTTTATAAATTTTCTGTTTACAAAACTTTGAATTTTTCGAAAAACTAAGGATTTTCTTACCCCAGGAGTAGATTACCTTAGCCGTATTTGGCACAACTTTTTGGAATTTTGGGTCCTCAATGCTCTTCAACTTTGTATTTATTTGGGCTTTTTTAACTATTTTGATCTTAGCGTCACTGATGAGTCTTATGTAGACGAAACGCGCGTCTGGCGTTTAAAATTATAATCCTGGTACTTTTGATAACTATTGATGATCAATCTCCCTTTATTACTACTACTGTATAGACCATTAGAGCCTCGCGAGTCACTGATTTCTTAATCAAATATAATTTGTTTCATGTTTAAAGTCATATGAAACCAGTGAGTGGTGAAAAATAATCTTTATCCAATTCTTGAACCAATGCATGTATATACATTTGTACCATAAACTTAGTCCTCTGTGCACAATTTTATCATTTTTTACGCAAATATATCGTATAATCGTCAGTTTGTTTTCTCTCTGTCTGTTATGATTTAACAAATATGGCTGCTCATTAAATGCCGTGTTTTGAAGCCGAAGTTTACCGATTGTCACCTTATAGTAAACAAATAACAAAAATCATGGGTATTGAGCACGTGTTTAACACGTACAATCTGGTAATTGTTTATTTTAATGACAGATTCTTACGTAATACGATCACCGGATTTTTACGAGGAGGGTTACGCTCAGTTCACTAGGCATACGGAAAATAAGTCGGCGAATTGCTTCCTGGAAGCAAGCAATTAAAAATAAGTGAACTTCTTCTAAATGTGGACAAATTAAAGAACTTTCCTAAAAAAAAAAAGTATATGTATATAAGTTGTATAATGAAAACTATCCATTTAGTAATAAAAAAACATATTCATAATTTTTTTAATTTGAGGTTTCTTATGACTTTAATGGTGACACAAACATAGGAAAAAGAGATAAAGGGTCACACTAACAACATATCACTTGAACAATTGGTCTTAACACTACAACTTGTTTGTAAGTTATACCACTAGTAAATCAGAGACATTGCAATGTCGACGCGATGAAATTTGGAGGATGTGGACGATTTTAACAATATAATATATTAATACAAATTAAAAAGTGAAATAACAAAAATACCGAACTCCGAAGAAAATTATAAACGGAAAGTTCCTAAGCAAACGCTTTGCAATGAATGTTTTATTTTTTTCTCTGTTTATGTGACAGCTAAGTTATATCGAACAGAAACATACACTGCCTTTCTTTCATTTTGATACCAAATCTTCATATAATATGAACGATAAGTTATAAAAAATCCTGTAATATTTAAATAAAGTAAGTACAAAATTTAACAATAAAAAGGGACTATTGTGTCATATGTGGCTGTTTTAGTTTTTTTGTGATTCACTTTTATTGTTCCGAAAGGTTGTCTTTCATTATTCCCATTTTCAAACATTGTTTTCAATTTGATACATATAGTTGCCGTATTGGAAGATAGATACCTAACATCATAAACTTATATTCGGTAGTTAATACACTTACATGTTTTTCTTTACAGCCACTGTGATAAAATGCTTCTCCAAAGTGAAAAAATTCTTCCATATAGCAAATCTATTAAATGAAAAACTATATATTTAATACCTTTGTAAAACAGTATTAAAATAATTATAGCAACGACACAACTGAAATGAAGGACATTTATATTTTTAAATGTTTTCATCGATTTCAAAGCTATATTCTCAGGCTTCCCTAAAGGATAACATGCCTTACTTTTTACTGGTGTTCTTTTGTAGTCATCTTGTCGTGGACATAGTTGCACTTTTTTTTTTCATTATTTTTGGCTCATGATTATTTTATATAAGTTTTCACGGACAGCAGAAATTCGTGATTATTTCTAGAAAATTGTTTTAACGTGTATTTTATTTTATCTTACCTCCTATACATTTCTACGAATATGATTGGTTAAAAGCGACAGCGTGCAAACCGTGTATATTTGATATTGAGTTAGTACGGAGGCGGGCTTATTTCATACACGGTTAGTAGCGGAGTTACGTCCCTTTATATTCCTTATTAGGTAAGAAGGGAGGCGGGGCTTATTTCATACACGGTTAGTAAAGGTGCTACGTCCCTTTATAAAAACAAAACGGTACTGAGAAAAATCTTAAAGGTTTCAACAGACGAAGACATTGATGATTACGATGGAAATAAATTCATAAAACACATTTAAACCTAACAAGTTGTTCTTGTTGGCATCTGTTTTTGTAGGATCAATGGAAGTAGTTTCTTAATGCTAACAGTATCGAAGACTGTCTTGCCTATTTTGATAGGTCACTAGTATAAATACCACACGTTAAGATAGTCGGTAAGATAAATTCGTTACATAGTGTGCTAGTGACGTAATACGGTATATACGGGGTTAATTTACTGACCCCATTTATACCGTATTAGGTCACTAGCACACTATGTAACTAATAATATCATATCCTTTGATATAAATACACTCATCATAGATAAAACGCGTTATATAACGTATTTTCTGTAATCCTTTCACAATTAAGACAATGAATCTGCAGTGTTTTGACGACTATTATTGTACAAAAAAGAAAACGTCTACGATTGTGTCGTTATAGCACAGTTTTCGTGGCTAGCAACCTGTTTCGATTTCGGCAAATAAATAATTTGTAAGGGCTTTTGATCCATTGTACCATAAAAATATTTTATATTTCTTATTTATATATCTTATCGATAAAAATTATTCGAAGAACAAATCAACTTTGGAAAAAAAAAGTTTAATCATTGAAACACTGTTTTCCAAACACTTGCTGGATTGAGGTACGTTAAAATAACAGATACACTTAGATTGATAAAAATGTAAGTAAGTAACTTGTGTCGACTTAGTTTCGGAGCACCTGGAAAAGTTGTTACAATATATTACAAACTGATGAATGAACTCGTCGAATACAGAGTGACAATAACTTTTCTCGTTTTAGAAATATTCACCTCTCGGTCAAAGTCCCTGATTTCTTGAAATGCACTAGGTCATCAAGAGAAATCATAAACGCATACTTCATTACAAAATTACTAACTGACATCCCTTATAACACGGGAAGCACTTGCGAGCTATGCGATAGACCATTTCTAGATATATACGTACATGCGTGTTGTAGTTTTGGTGGTTCTCAATCAATCGGAGATACATGGTGGGATTTCATTATTGAAAAGTTTCAATTACAATTATTTGTCGAACTATATTCATACGATGATGGACAGTTATACTGCATTCTTTTGGGCAAGCACGTAACAACAGTAAATATCGACACTGACAGTTTTCTTAGTTTGTGCCACGTACACGTTGCACTCTGTGTTGCTGGGTATAGCAGAGTAACGAGAAGGATGATGCAGTAGCTTGCTAGTACATGAACTATCGTTAGTGAAAGCAATTTTCTTAAAATAGTCTTTTGGTTATATGCTATATATATAGTTATTGTAAATATTGTAAAATTGTATTGTGTTGCTTGTTTTGTAAACTTTTGTAATTTAATTTGTTAACATATATGTTGGTTATTGAATCTCTTGACAGAGGAAATAAAGAAATGAATGAATGAATGGATGATATATATATATATATGTTCCAGACCATATGAGTATTTGTACTGTACGTTAACGGTCCGGACCGTATACGTATACTCGTACGGTCCAACCATACGCGTACGGTCGGACCGTATGAGTATACGCGTATGGTCCAGTACGAGCTGACCATACATGTTATTAGATCATATGGGTTTAATTTAAATAAATTTAACATTAATCACAATCTTTATTTTTAGTTTTTCTTATTAATATTATTACTATTACACGGATAAAATGAACAAATGAAAAATCGAAATTAAATATTCGTTAAATTGTATATCTTGATCCTAATTTTCATCTCAACCAATGTTACACTTGCTACCACAAGTAACGTAATAATATTTTTTACATTTACATTTTTGCAGTTCTTGTATGTTCCTTAGCATTTGCATTTTTTAAAGTTGCTAAATATTCAAAAACAGTTGTCCTTCCACATTATATTTACTTCCAATATTTTCAATTTTAGTGATCATAATTAAATTATTTTACTGAGTGATCGACATGCTAAATACAAGAGATTAACAGATGCAATTAGCGTCAATCTTTTAAATCATTAAAATATAATGGTTGTTTTTCAATTACATTTAAACTTTTTTTATATCAATTTGAGATTTAAGTTATATTGATCTGTTATATGCATCTAATTAATATTAATATATATATTTGAACTTGAATTTATATATATCCATTATTACCTTTCAATGCTGTTTCGACTGTAGTATTTTTAAACAATTATTCAGAATTATTTAAGACAAAGTGTTATACACTTGCTATATACCTCAAACGGATCACAAAACGATACTGTTTGGCACTCGGCTGGAGTTAATACGCCTTGGCAATTATAACATATACGTCCATCATACTGTGTTGTATCTATCATTAAAGATAATAGCAATAAGAAATAAATTGAAATGCAAATATTAAGTTAAGAACGATATGTTTATGGATATAATCTAGTCCGTATGTTGATACGTAAGGCATGTGCATCGGAAGATGGTTTTACGGTTGAACGCTTAATAAAAGACTTTTAATAACCGAAAACTCTTGACAAATGTTAAATGATAGTGATCGATCTTTTCAAAGCGGGATAAAGTAGGAAATAATAACTTCATAACTATTTTAATATCAATCGATTTGAAATTTGATTATATAGTGGACATTTTTTTATTTGTAACATGACCATAGTTCTTTAGTGCAAGATCTGAAAAAATACATAACTGATATGTGCCTCTTAAATCAACATTTTATTTCGGTGGAAATTTTAAAACTTTTGCTGAGCTTATGGAATTAAATATATCTACCTTCTCCACATCCATATGTATTACACAGATTTGAGGAGCAACATTGGAAACAAGCATGGGTTCTATTTGCCTCAGCTGTATTGGTATGACATGTCTATTTCGTTGTTCAATGTTGAATAATAAAAGAAGATTCATTGATTACTGAACTCGGATGCCTAATTATTATTTACGTTTCTAATTCAATTTCGGTGATTACGGGGTGGACAGCCTGTCCAATCGTCTGCAGATAAAGACAAGAGGTCAATACTGTTTGGTTTTGATATATTTTGTGTAGTTAGTGTACGTGCTGATGAGTATTATAATAAGTCGAAGTTAATACATAGTCGAATGCCTTTTTCATATTGTGAGATAAACATTAAACAAAGTGTATGTTGTATGTCAATAAGGTATCAATCACAAAACAAATTGAAACACAGGAGAGATACAAGTATAAGTTTAAAAACATCACAGTTGCATGTACATGATCCGAAATCAAAAACCTGCAATGTATCAGTAAATAGAAATTAGATGTTTGATAAACTGACAAGTGCTCACACGTTACAAGTCATCACTATCAAGTTGCTTTAATTATTTGTTAGCTCCTGATAACAGAATGACGGAAATAGCTTTTTGACAACGGATGTACAAAGTCAACTAATAATAGAATCAGCTCTAAATTTTAGAGCGTGGGTATGATATTATCCATGCAATTGCTGAAATTAAGTCCTCTTGTCTTTTCCTGACTACTTTTGTTAATCTTGTACATTATTGATATATTCTTTGGGTATATTGTTATTATTTACTCACGTTTTGAGCCATACATCCAGTTTTATAGACTATCTCCCCCGTTTTGTCAGTTATCCGTTCTACACCACATATCTAGGGGAAATCACGTAAATATTAGATATTGTAGTTCTATTATTACTCAAATTGTTTAGAAAGTAGAGTTATTCTGAGAAGGACTAACACAAACTACTTTTCTAAAGATTTTCTGCTATTCGATGTGAGAACAAAACCAATATGATGCTTTCATGATGAGACAACACCATACGTCGATAAACCACAATGTCCTGTTAGATTTGCTAGAGCCCTGACTATAAAGCTGAAACAGACATAACAAATCAGTTGAAAAAAGAAACTCATTTCACAAAAGATAAATATTTCGACTTTGGCCGTTTGTAGAAAAATGCGTAAAGTTAAATATTCTTACCTGATTATCAGAGCATTCTTGGACGTGTTGACAAAAACGTGGATGTCGAATTACTGGACAGTTGAAGCATGTCAGAGCTGGTAATAAAATAATTTAAAAAAACAGTTTGCCTAAAACAATAATGTGTATAAGTTTCATAATAAGTTAGAACTATCCAGCGTTGCATCTCTTTGAATAATAAACAAACGAAAAGTTTTTAATCATATTGTTCCGTGTTGTGCTATTTAATTGCATACTTATTTTATTTGTCGAGAAATTAAAAAGCACATGAGGCTAAACAGTAACTTTCAATATATGTATTCCTGAGTAAGCATGGTAGCATGTATACATAATAAAACAGATACAAATACCTTTTTTTACCAGAAGACTTTGCTTATGGTAAATTGAAATTAAAAAAAAATGAGTTTTAAAAGTTTAGATAATGAATGATCTTTTTTTCCCTCAAAAACCATTTGTATAGTTCCAGAAAAGATCATAATATTGACAACGAAATCAAATTTTACAAAATGTGTGAGATGCAAATGACTATCATATGATATTATTTATCGAAAATATTTAAGGATTTGTGATTCGTTAGAATTTGATCACATATACATTTGTTTTTAATATATATTGGTGCTTAGCTTTTTGTAGGTAAAAACAGCCTATTGCTATGGGAATACAGCATATTTTTTTAAATATCTTCCAGAATTTCAAAATTTCACATTGTTTATGCAATAGTTATGGATCAATAAAATATCAATACTAGCCATCGGTTGAGGTCAATACGATATTAAATCGACCCACAGAAGCATATCAACCTTGGACTTCGTCATCGGTTTATATGCTTCTCTTAGGTCGGGATAATCTCACACCGATTTCATACAAAGGTAAGTATTGTATATTATTGTGTTATAATAAAAAAAAAATAAGACATTGGTTTCAACCAAGAAGATAGAATTTTACATAATTTCATTTAATCTATACAAGTTGTTAAAAACTTTATTAAGATGCTTTGAGATGAAAATAAACTTAACATTGCAACTTGAATTAAAGTTGTGGACGCCAGACACGCTTCCGTGTATATGTCATTTTGTGTTTCGTTGTTACATATTTGTTTTGTTTTTTGAGTGAGTAAGATTATAACACAATGGTGACTGCTGTACCACTATTATTCATATTTTTACCTATTCTGTCTTCGTTTTGTTCACGCATCGTTGTCAAAATACTGGAATTTGATGCGAATGTCATACAAGTGAGAGGGTTGTCTAGCTATAAAACCAGGTTCAATCCACCATTTTCCACAAGAAAATGCCTGTACCATGTCAGGAATATGACAGTTGTTATCCATTCGTTTGATGTGTTTGAAGTTTTGATTTTGCCATTTGATTAGGGATTGTCCTTTTTGAATTTTCCTCGGAGTTCAATATTTTTGTGATTTTACTTTTTTCATCTACAAAGATTCATGACTAACGCTCGAATCAAAATCATTAAAAGACCACATGAATTTGAAGAGCTTTACAAACCCTAATTCCAAACGGTTATATATTACTCTGTAAGATGTTTACCTTTACAGCTAACAGCCTGTAAAAACAGCAAAACAAGGTGTCCTGGAAAAAAGTGTTTTCGCAATAATTTCTTCTAAAGGAAATATCTGCTACTCTAAATGAACTTTAAATACTCGATGCATTTATTTAATTCTATTTGAAAAATATATCTTATGAATGTTATTACCTAATGTAACGTCTGACTGTTATTAAAGTGAGAGGGTTAGCGCTATAGAACCAGGTTTAATCCACAATTTTCTACATTTGAAAATGCCTGTACCAAGTCAGGAATATGACAGTTCTTGTCCATTCGTTTTTGATGCGTTTTGTTTTTTGATTTTGCCATGTGATTATGGACTTTCTAAATTGATTTTCCTCTGAGTTCAGTATTTTTGTGATTTTAATTTTTGACCATATCATTAGAGGTTCAGTTTAGAAAACAATGGCAAGTTACACAGTTTTAGCTAAAGACATGTTAGCGCCAGTCTGTACCATTATCTCTTTGACTCACGTAAGATGCTACGTCTTCAAAACAGACAAACTGTAACAAAATGCCGTTCTGGCAAAGCTGCTACTCATAGTACTACGAAGATAGCAAAATGACGCATGTGTGCCAATCCACGCAGTTTCTTATAGATCGCAAAATATTAATATTTCGCATAATTCTAGATTTAAATTATCTAAAGACGCTTGTTCAAAAACAAAATAGATCTCCATTCTACGAAAATATGATTTCCAAATTCAGGTGAACCAAACTTAGAATTGTCGTACTTTCCCTATTCTACTTTTATGTTAAAAACGTATCACAGTTGTTATCAATTTGTTTGATGTATTTAAATTTTTGATTTTACCATTTGCATAAGGAATTTCCATTTATAATTTTCTTCGGAGTTCATTATTTTTGCTATATTACTTTTTATTCATGTTCACCGATTTGACTCAAATTCTCATATTTGATTTGTACCATACCTGATACTTATAGTTGTTCAAAATTGTCTTAAAAGAATAAACTATTCAAAAAACATAAAGCTCTACATATGCGTCTGCTTTAAGGTGACTTATTCGAGTTATTTTTTTTTTATCTATAATTGGTCATTTTGTATGCATTCAGAAATCGTGAACTGCACCTGGATATTCAAAAACATTGGTATTGCCAACATTTACATTTATACGTTCAGTGATTCGGTACAAATATATAAACATGTAAGGTATGACATATTTTATAAAAAGATACAATAAGAAACAACGGTAACAACTTCCCCCGCTAATTTGAGTTTAAATGAATTTTGCTATACCTTTTTGGTGACTATTTGACATGAAGCTCCTGACATTTGGGGTATTTTTAAACAAGAGTGCACACTCTGAAATGTCTCGCTTTCTTTACTTACCATTGATATTATGCTGATGGTCCGAAATATAAAGTTTTACTACAAGTATCACATAAACTTAACATGATCCAAGGAAATGAGGTCAAGGTCATATAAAAAAACGAAAAATACATGTACACCTCACAATGATCCAACACACTTAATGAATTTAACTTATACTTATTGCTTATTGTTTCTAAGAACAGACTTAACCAAGAAAACCAAACATTGACCATGAACCGTGAAAATAAGGTCATTATCAGATGAACCATGCAAGGCAGACATTGTACACCTTACAATACTTCCATACAACAACTATAGCTGAGATATTGCTTATAATTTCAGAAAAACAGATCAAACACACAAAAACTTACCCTGAGCAATGAACCGTGAAAATGAGGTCACAGTCAAATAAAACCGTTGAAACTGACATATACATCATAAAATATTTCGATACACCAAATATAGTTGACCTATTGCATATAGTATTCGAAAAAGACCAAAACTCAAAAACTTAACTTTGACCACTGAACCATGAAAATGAGTTCAAGGTCAGATTGCAACTGCCAGTTGGACATGTATACCTTACAATCATTCCTTACACCAAATATAGTAGACCTATTGCATACAGTATAAGAAAAACGGACCAAAACACAAAAGCTTGACCATATCCGCTCAACCATAAAAACGAGGTTAAGGTCAGATGACACCTGCCAGATGGGCATGTACACCTTACAATACTTCTGTACACCAAATAAACTAGACCTATGGCTTATAGTATTTGAGATAAGGACTTGACCATCAAAACTTAATCTTTACGAATCCATGAAATGAGGTCGAGGTCAAGTGAAAACTGTCTGACGAGCATAAGGACCTTGCAAGGTACGTACATACCAAAGATACACGTAGTTACCCTTTTACTCATAGTAAGAGAGATATTAAAATTGCAAAAAATCTTAATTTTTTTAAGTGGTCACTGAACCATGGAAATGAGGTCAAGGACAATGAACATGTGACAGATGGACTTCGTAATATGAGGCATAACAACAAAAAAACACTAAGTACAGATCTAAGAGTACTCGCATTTATTGACATCTAGTTCAAAGTCACTAACAACTAATAAAAAAATCATACATCTAAGACAAAATTTGTACATTTCCGATTTTACAGTGTTTACGTTTAGATTTTAGTGTTTCTAATGACGGTAAATCCAGGTAAAGTTTATGTTTCTAGTTACAGATGGTTATACCAATGAAAACATTACTGTTGTCTAAATTTGCTTACATCCATTATTTTTTTTTAACTTTGATGGATAGTTTTCTTAATTTCAATCTCACCAATTATTCTTATTTTTATATTAATCTTTTAAAGCATAAACGTTGTTAAGTACGAAATCCCTCCTCTAGAAAGGTGTCTAACTAGTAAATCGGTAACACCAGGTTAGAAATTGTTGGTGATCAGAGAGAACCTACGTTTTCTTTAGGAATGAAATGATATTAATTGTTTACATTCTAATCACTACAACTATCTAAATAAGAAACTTTTCTGGAATTAAACTATGAATTTATTCTACAAATGTATTCTAGAGACGATTCTATTTCAGAGGATGCAAGAGTGTATTCTTAAAACAAACGAGACTTACCGATTTGCATAATTTTTCTCCAAGTCGTTTCTAGAGATTTTTCAATCCAGCAGACGTATAAGCTTAATCATTAACAAACAGGACTTTTACGACTAGTACAATCTGGCTTTGCATGTCAAAATAACTGCAGTCTAATCTTTTTGTGTCACGATTTATAATTATCAGGATCTGATACTCTTATAGTCGATAATACACGAGTTTCGTTCGTTAGTACTTTTTAAGAGTGCATTTATTTCTAACACAAACGATACAAACGGTTCAGCCACCACACATTGGGATCATTTGATTCTAACATATGTTTGCATAATCTTTGACAAACTATAGTCGCTGAACATTCGTCTACAGGTTGTCGTCGTCGTTATTTGTACAAACGCTGAATTTCAGTATTACTTTAACATTCAACCAATGATCTATAAAAAAAAAATCCAACTAAAAAAGGTTTGTTTCTAGCGAAAGAAAAAGAGGTTTAATCCTGATTGTCATAACTCAAAACAATGTCACACATGTTTAAAATTTGGGTATTAGCCTCCCTTCTTTTAGTGCTGCTATTTTCAACAAAAAGGTTATTTTCAATATTTGCATACATTTAATGATGAAGACGATGAACTGGCAATACAATTATTTAAGCACCGGAGAGCGATGTCAGAAGATAATTCCCGCATACTGAGTTTCATTACAAAGTACATGTGCATGCATTTTGGATAGTTCAGACAGGGAAAGTAAACACTGATTAAGCGATGGATTTCTTTCTATTTTTGTAATGTTACTATAACAAACGGCAGACATATTAGCACCTCGACTACGTCTCTGGCTGATATGGGGATCTCGGGATGATACCTGGGCCGATATTAAAAAGCCCATGTTTTACTCTCTATTTATCTCACATGTGAAACTATCGATTTTTATTTCACTGGGAAATCAATGAAATTCATTGCAACCAATGTTATACAAATATAGCCTTTGTATGAAGTCGATACAAGGATTTATGGGATATATATTTCCAAACTTATTCGATATTCAAGAGCTTGCAGCTCCTACTCAGACTTTGTAAAACGTCATCAGTGTCTGAGTAGAAAGTTGATGAACCAGGGGTATGTCAAAGAACGTCTCGTCCTTTTTCTAAAAAAAGTTCATCGGAAGGTACCAAGACCTTGTTGATAAATATTCCGTATCAACTTCACAAATAATACACGATGGTCTTGATGTATAGATTCTGCGTACTGATGTTGTTTATCATCTTAACAACGTGTTTTATAGTTCTTTCATTTGTCTTTGTTCTATTATTAATATTACTTTTACTGTTGAATGGTTTTATGTGATATCCGTGTGACGTGGCTCGGTACTTGTAAATCTCGTCAATGTGTTTGTATTGTCTTTCCTTTTTTTGTGGCGAGTTTTGTATATGTGACTTTTTGTATTTCTTTGGTTCTTATAACGTGACTCTGTACTTTAAAAGATCCCGTCAGTATGATATTGTTCTATTTTATGTCATTATCATATATTTCTATTATGAATTACAAAATACGTTGAACCATAAACGTCATAGTCATTCAATCGCGTAGTGGAATTAACTGTTTGTGGATTCTTATAAATTCTGTATATAACTTTTGGACTATTTTCAATCTCGGTCTATTTCTGAAATTTATTCTTATATACTTTTGATTTTTTAACCCTATATGCTAACATTGCCTATGTAAATTTTAAAATTGTTTGTATGCACATTGAACGACAAATCTATGTGACGTATAAAATTTTCTGACGTCATACACACAAATTAATAAATGTGTTTGTATTTGTAGATAGATGTTTTTGTGTTCGGTTAAATTGTTCCTTTTAAAATTGTTATACGATGATGACTGATGAACCCATATTTTGACTATTTTATTCATTGTGTCTGTTTAGTAAACGCATCAATGTAAATATAACGGAATTTGATGAGACTGTCATCAAAGTGAGAGGGTTAGCGCTATAATCCAGGTTTAATCCACCATTTTCTACATTTGAAAATTCCTGTACCAAGTCAGGAATATGACAGTTCTTGACCATTCGTTTTTGATGCGTTTTCTTATTTGATTTTGCCATGTGATTATGGACTTTCAGAATTGATTTTCCTCTAAGTTCAGTTTTTTTGTGATTTTACTTTTTATCATATGTTTAGTAGTAAATACAGTAGTTTTGCATATTTGATAAATAGCCTGCTGTTTGATCCATATCGCGCAACTTTGATGCGCACCCTTTATCGCATACACTTTATCAGACCCCTACTTTTTTGTTTTTTTTTATCTCGTTAGTCTGCACTACAATGCTAATAGAGCTAGCAAATCTACTCGATGGTACAGCAAAATGATATTCAGCTAAATATTGATTAACGCCACGAATAGTCATCATTAAAGTAGCATAGCGTGTAAGTTTTAAAAACTCAGAATAGGGAGTAAGTATAATGTCATCCGATGACTGTATGTATGAAATATGTTTGTGTTGGAATTTTATATATTTTCTTGGTCTGAGCGATTTTGTTATTTTGTTTGTATTATTTCTATTATTTCTAAAAGGAGTGTGGTTGTATTGATACACAACATCCTCAAAGTACTCCATTGCTATCTTGCGATGTCTGGAACGGCATACAACTTACGAACCAAACTTATCTGTCCATGAGTGGATTACATTCTGACGCAACTGCGTTAATACAGTTGATTCCACTTTTAACGAATCGAGGCGCAGATGATGTCACCATAGTCCCAGTTTTATAATGTATGAGAAAACTGGAACGTGTCACATGGATTCAGTACCAAAGTTATTGAAAAATGTGCATACTATTTTCCATTATTCATTATTATAGGACTATGAACACTTTGTAAACTAATATGTACAACTGTGGTTTTGTTCACGGGAGAGAGAGAGCCACTATGCTTCTAGTTTTATAAAAACCATTAAGGATAGTAAACGTTGGAACAACATATTTAGTAGATTGGTATTCAGCCAGCATGGTGAGAAACCCTTCACTTCCATGAAAAGCAGAATAAAATCCATATAGATGCATTAACATTTGTACATATCTTAGCTCCATATTGACCAGTTCTATCAGAAGGTATCACCACTGTTGTATTCAGATAATATGCATAGTTGTTTGGTGATATGTTAACAGTCCTTTTGTAATTTTATGAAAATATCGGAACTGACTTTAACTGTACTTTTCCCTGCGACTTATAGTTCTGGTTTTTTTTTAAACTAGTACACAATTGCTCAAAATTGAAGCAGCAAATTTCTGCTCCTGAAAAAAATCAGCCTTCTATGAATTTTATTTTACAAAATAATTTTATTTCAATGTTATAAGCCAACTAGGTAGTTTACTAATATTTTGTTATTTAATCGATTTTACAAACAACATGCCTATCCGAGCAATTAATTTGCACGAACTTTAACATTCCTTAAGTTGAAATGACAAACACTGGGTGTGAAAAAAAACAAGGATGTTATAAAAACAAAAAACAGGAGTAAAATTATTTAATAAAAGTACTTCCTATCAAACACAACTTCTGAAATGAACAATATGTGAAACTTCTCAGAGTAAATGAGCCATGTCTCATATATTTAAAAAAGAAATGGTTACATTTCTATCAGAATACTTGATATTAAAAATGATATAGAAACTCAAATAACTATAAGACTTGTGTCCGTGTTATGTGCATGAATAAAACTAAAACCGGATAAAATATATCAAGAAAGAGTGTATGAATTTTTTTTATTATGAAACACATGCTGTTTTGTGGATTATATCACAACATAACATCCTTGCATCCACTTAGCGAACCAAGAGTTTACTATATAAAACAGTATTATGGGAGGCGTGTCCAAGTATTTGTTGGGAACATAGTTTATGGCATCCACATCCACTAGCGTCTCTTGAAGGCAAGAATCCGACGTGGTCATGGTATATAGTAGTTGTTTATATCGCGTCTTAACGAATGATCGAACTGTTCTGAAAAATTTGAAAAAAAAATGTTCATAAGTTTAAAATTTTGTATTCAATGGCATCTTGAACCAAGATAAATTCATTACGTATACAAACCAAATCATTACCATAGTTTGTATTTTATATCAATAATATATCTTGATGTATTAATTGCTGCTATCTACATCTAGTTATTGTATTTCAATTCATCTTACCTTATATTTATAGGAACATGATTGGTTAAAACGATGATGGAAGTGTTTAACGACCTTGACTGGCTATACAGCCCTCGCACGGTCGAATCGTTAAAAACAACCGCTTGGGGACGTGTTTATTCCATATAAAATAAGTAGATGAGGCTTGTTTCAATACACGGTTAGCAGTGGCGTTAACGTTACATCCCTTTATTAAAACAATACGGTGTTGACGAAAATTGATGATGAACGATTGAAGTAAAGTTCTAAAACACAGTTAAAGCTAGAAAGTTGTTATTGTTGGCATTTGTTTTTGTATAGATCAATTGAAGTAGGTTCTAAATACTAACAACATTGAAGACTTAATCACTTTGATAGGCCACTAGTCTATAAACCACATGTTAAAATAGCCTGTAAGATATATTCGTTACATAGTGTGCTGGTGACCTAACACGACATATATGGGATCAGTGAATTCCATATGGGGTAAGAATTCACAGAAAGTAAGGGAATTCTACTTACTCACCAATATCATTCATGATAGAGGAAATTAAAGAAAATGTCAAATCTGTCTTTCTCGACTTTGGTATCTTTCTAAATACTGAATTCAAAACATCACATAATTCCTATAAAGAACGGTATATAACCGGCTTTTGTATTGGCATTAATACAAAAGACTATATGCAGTACATCAAAGACTAAATTTCCGGTCAATGATTGATACACACAAGCCAGTTATTGTACATGTAAGTGAAACATACCTGGAAAAACCTCCGTGTTGAAGACCGTACTTTGACCTTTGTGACTTGTGGAGAGTTGTCTCCTTTTCACCCAAACCACTTCTTCTTATACATGTATCCATAAACTACTACTCGACCAGTTTGAAATAATTAAATACAGGAAAGATGGCGACAGAGGAGTACTCATTTCAAACAACCCATCATTGGTCTGCTCAGAACAACCAACTAACGATGGAGAGTTGTCGCATTTGCACTCAAACCACATCTTCTTATATCTTCCTGACAATAGCTATGAAAATCCATAAACTACCACCCGACAAGTTTGAAATGATTAAAAACAGGAAAGATGATGACAGAGGAGTACTCATTTCAAACAAATCAGCATCGGTCTGCTCAGAATAACCGACTGTGAATTTTATGGTGAAATATACAAATCCAAAGAAGCAAGAACCTATACATTGGATCATTTTATCGAAATCCAAGAAGGTCAATAGAAGACCTTGAAAATCTAATGATTTCACCTAACCAGATAGATAAAAACAACCTCGTATTAATATCGAACTTCAATTCATTAAGCATAAACTGGGGGTCCATATCAATGCAACTTTCACCTCAGTATTGCAGCAACCACAACCAAAACATGTAAGAGTGTGACCGGACCTTAACCTATAATGGTTTACTTTTATAGATTATGACTTGGATGGAGAGTTTGCCTCATTGTAAATGATCACAACCTCGAACAAGTTGTATTAAAATTAACATGTCATAACAACATTTTTATTTGCATTACATCCAATAATTCAAACATCATCAGTAAAGTAGAAACAGCTCAGGGAACCAGTGATCATGACAAAATCAAGATAACAGTAGACATCATGGCAAAAATGCACAATAAACCACCCAAAAAAAAATTCCTCTATAAAAAAGGAATATGGAAGGAATACAAACATAATTATATGAAGTCAAAACATGTCAAGAGGAGAATAAAAAAAATAGGTAACATATTATGTGGAACTCTGTAAAGACCATTCTAAATGATGCAATATAAAAACATATCCCATCTAGATAAAACCTACCATGGATAACTACTGAAATCAAACAACTCATGCATAAAACAACATACTTTCTAAAAGAGGCAATGCATTCTACACACTAGTCTTAAATGTTAATCTTAACTAAACAATCACGATGTCTGTAATGAAAAACACGTGAGAGTTATACCTTTTCGTCGGATATTCTTCGGTGAAAAAAGATTAGGACAATTTCTCCTGCATATTTTTAAACTTTCATGCTAAATATCTAACATTTTACGTCGCTAACCAAATTTTATAGGTTTGAATCCGAAAGACATAACATTATATACGTTCTTTATCACAATGAATTGGTAATAATTGTGTACTTTCGAACTTATTCTTTGAATAAAAAAGCCAGTCTACAACACACAAAAATAAATTTGACTGGAATTATGTATATGCTAGTCCTAAATCAGGAGATTGTAATTAACTGGTCATCGTTCGATACTGTGTAGAATAATTTGCTACTTGTTTGTAGTTCTGAAAATAATTCAGGCTTTTGTATTCTCGTTTGCAATACTTAACATTTTTGTATGTCTGGACCTTTTTTGGCTTGCTTATTACGGTATGAATGTTGCTTATTGACGCCGGCCGAACTATGTCCTTTAGTTCCTATAACTTCTACGGATAATTTTACATTGAACACAAACGATATGAACCTACAAATTCTTATATTATAGGACTAGGGGTGAAGAGATTATGTTTAAAAAAAAAAAACCAATAAAATAAACATAATTGAATTTGAATCAAGTTGAAATGACAGCAAAATTCTACACAAATATTATTTTTATTTAAAGTATGCATACACTGTACCGCGATACCTTAAATCGTCATTCCTCTGTCGACCCCACATTGTTTACGTCGGTGCGACCTTATCCGCCAGCAACATATATCCACAAAACAAAACTCCGGTTATACTATTAGACTTACTTGTTTTATTCATTGTTAGGTAGAGCTAGCAAACTATTTTTTGTTCATTTTAATCTCTAAAAATTTTAATCAACACTGAACACTTGAAAAAATCTTTTCGAGACGTCGGTTTGTGTCTATATTTTTTGGATTTGCACTTATTAAGCCTCGGAAATCAATGATTATTTTTTTCGGGATTCTGCATTAAATACTTTTGGATTTTTGAATTTTAGTATGCAGCTTTTGGTTTTTCTCTTGATTTTAAAGATGACACCCCTCCTACTTAAGGACTCTCAGGAAGATTAGTTTTTTTTATTTATTTACCCTCTCTCACGCTCTTTATAAGGCAATGTTGAAGAAAAAAAGAAATTCATCCCGTATGAGAATTTGAATTTGGTAAATATTTGCAATTCTTCAAAAATTTCAAAATATGCAGATATTTTGTATTCATTTGTGTGGAATGACCACAAATAGGTGATGCTACGGTATACGATTTCCCAAACTTATCTACAATTCATGTACAGTACTCAACCGTTATTATATACTGAAACAAATAAAGATATCAATATTATTTTTAAATATCAAATACTGGTTCCCAACAGTAAATGTCTAAATATATCTGGAATATTTTACCTCATATTAAGTCAGTTCATAGTAGACTGGGATACTGGCCCACTGCTCGACAGTAGACGAAGCTTAAGATTTTGTAACGACGCGAGGCTGAGTTTATAGGACGTTAGTAAAAAATAGGCATGACAGTCCATCACTTTTCTCCAATTTACTGTGCTTTGTAATAAAGATTGGAATGCGGTTGTAGTTGAAATAATGTAATTCATATAATAACATTGTAATAGTCTTAGGATACAGTTTTATCAACACCAAAGGGTAATGTACTTTATTCTAGAAGCTAAGGACCAGTTGTTCAACCTAAAATTAATTTCGACAAGTTGTTATAACCGTTATCATGATGATGGGTGTATATTGAACCAAAAATATAAATCTGTATTCTATGATATTGACCTCAACCAATATATCGATATCAGGTAATACACAAACAAAACATTAAGACTACAAGATTTACCAAAATCACTAGACGGTCAATTAATAGCTATCGAAGTCTTGAAATGTTGCGTCATACCCCCAATTATATGTTCCAGATTCTAAACTAGAAGCTCTAAAGAGCATGTGTCGCTCACCTTGGTCTATGAGCATATTGAACAAAGGACACAGATCTAGATGGATTCATGAAATAATTGTGTTTTGGTGATGGTTATGTGTTTGTACATCTTACTTTACTGAGTATTCTTGCTGCTTACAAATCATCTCTATCTATAATGAATTTGGCCAGAAGTAACTGTTAAAAATATTTTGTAAAAATTCACCAGATTTATGAAAATTGTAAAAAATTTACTATTAAGGGCAATTACTCCTTAAGGGGTCAATTGACCATTTTGGTCATGTTAACTTATTTGCTGTACATTGTTGCTGTTTACAGTTTATCTATATCTATAATAATATTAAAGATAATAACCAAAGGCTACAAAATTTTCAGGTGCAACAACCCAACAACGAACGGGTTGTCTGATTGGTCTGAAAAATCCGGGGCAGATAGATCTTGACCTAATGAACAATTTTATAGTCGTCAGATTTGATCTAAATGTTATGGTTCCAGTGATACGAGTCAAAAACTGCATTTTACCCTGTGTACTATTTTTCGCCATGTCGGCGTCCTTGGTCCTCGGCAGGGTCACCGGACACATTTTTTTTTATACTAAATACCCTAATGATGATTGTGGACAATTTTGGTTTAATTAGTCTCGGTAGTTTCAGAGGAGAAAATTTTTGTAAAAGATTACAGAAATTTACTACGAAAAATTGTTAAAAATTGACTATAAAGGGTAATAACTTCAAGGGATCAACTGACCATTTTTGTTATGTTGACATATTTGTAGATCTTACTTTGCTGAACATTATTGCTTTTACAGATTATCTCTTTCTATAATAATATTCAAGATAATAACCAAAAACCGCAAAATTTCCTTAAAATTACCAATTCAGGGGCAGCAACCCAACAATAGGTTGTCCGATTCATCTGAAAATTTCAGGGCAGATAGATCTTGACCTGATTAACCATTTTAATATAAATGCTTTGGTTTCAGAGATATAAGCCAAAACCTACATTTTACCCCTATGTTCTACTTTTAGACATGGCGGCCATCTTGTCTGGTTTGCCGGGTCACCGTACACATTTTTAAAACAAGATACCCCAATGATGATTGTGGCAAAGTTTGGTTAAATTTGGCCGAGTAGTTTCAGAGGAGAAGATTTTTGTAAAATTTAACGACGACGGATGACGATGGACGCCAAGTGATGAGAAAAGCTCACTTGGCCCTTCGTGCCAGGTGAGCTAAAAATAAGAGAAGTACCAACAGATTTGTCACTTTTTAATGTAATAACAGGATACAAGAAGAGAGATAAGACTGACCATGCAAACAGGCCAGTATCATTTATATTGACACCCTGTAAAATTTAAAAACATATGATATGCAGCAACGTAATGTATCGTATAGACAAAAACCTATATTCACAGGTTACAAATATGGATTAAGAAAGATACATTAATGTGAATAACAGCTTATCGACACAGTCGCAGATCTATCCGGAATAAAAGACGAAAAGAGTCAAGCAGATATACTTTTATCTCAGTAAGGCTTTTGACATTGACCACATCAACATCACCTCCAAAAACTGAGACATTATGATTTCGAGCATTCAACAACCAACTGAATAAATAGACAACTGGCTTTCAAATATGAAACAAAGATCTCACAGGTCTACAAAGGTGGATTACTACACTGGAAAATATATTTTAATCCTATTAGGTGCTCTGTATTCCAGGTTATTCACAACATTCGAGAGAAAATCTCGCAACCATATTACCCCCATATGACTTAATTAGAAGTAAACATTCATAAGCCATATCTTTCAGTTGATACTAAACTATAATCAACACATCACAAGTAAAGTATATTAGGCTACCTAGCAACTGAAATTTACACTACGAAACAAACACAATTGTCCGCAAAACTTAAAGGAATTTGCATATTATGCACTAGTGAATACACCATGGCCAGTTCAGAGTGGGATCCAAATTGCAAAAAGTATGTTACACAGATTTATCATGTTAAGGAGGGGTATTTACGAAAAATACCAGTCGAGAGAATGTGAGAATGTTAAATTTCACGAGCCGTAAGGCGAGGGAATTCGTTCTCAAGGCTGGTACTTTTCGCAAATACCCCTCAAGAACATGCTTTATCTGTTTAATTACACCGAATGTTAACGCTCAAAAACGCATTGATGATGGTGACGTTACAAGCGTCCAGTCGGATAGAGTATTTTTTGGCAAAAACCACGGCAGAGAGGGTAAAAAGGCATATCCTTATTGCATATATCCCGGCGGCGTTAACAAAATTTAATGAACAATATTCATTTGATAAAAGTAAATTGGTGAAAAATACACTGGCTATCAACCAATCAAAACCCAGGATTCTTACATAAGGTGTAATTAAAATAGAAAAGCAATGGTACAACACCGTCAAGCATATGTGAGTTCCACCCAGGACCTATGACAAATATCATGCAACACTTAAACTGGCCAACATTGGTAAAAGACGCCATACAAACAGGATTATACTTTTTTCAAAAGATCACGAACCATCATGTTGCTGCAGACATAACACAATAGTACATTTCGAAAACTAGACGAACCAGAGACATTACAGCACAACTATTATTTCTTCATCATGTCTTTAATATGCACCTACCATTATGTAAATATTCCTATTTCAAATACACAGTGTAAAGCACTCCTGCACTCCGATGACAGAGCATCAAGCTAATAGATAAATTATTTTTTATTGATTAACGGAAAAAGAAGAGGAAGATATCCATTCATCATGTTCAACTTCTAAATAATACCCAGTCTATCATATGATCATGCAACACAGTCTACATAGGAGATGGGGTAATCACATTTGATTGAAGGTTCGTGTGCTTGAACGACATATTAAAAGAAGTCCATACACAATATCTCTTCAGGTTTCCATGCATGTCAGTTAGGTGATTTCATAACGTACCAAGAATCTAATCTTACTTTACAGTGAAATGACCAATTTCTACCACCTGAAATGTATGAATAAGGACAACAATGATAAATTGAAATAAAAGTTTGTTGTTTATTGAATAAACATGTATTTGAATTTAAGTTACACATCAGTACATAAATTTACAAGAAACAATTATCGAATATTTCCAAGGGAGATAATACAATAAAAGATCTATTTCAGAAAAGCATTATGTACATTTTTTTATATTAGCTTTTGATCCATTAAAAACATAAACAGAGATCAACCAATCTTGATTTTTTAGTTGATTTTTTAGTTTAAAAAATTTGTGTCTATTGTTTAAATTCTTTCAAGAATTATCCTCGAATATGCCTAAATCTACAATTCTTCTCATTGAATCATTAATATGAAATATCTATCTATAGATACATTTTTATGTGTAAGTGTATCTATAGACAAAGCTTTATAATATTTTACAGATTTATAGTGGAAGTGATAATTGATAAAGAACAATGCAATGTATGATGCCATAAGCATCGATTTCATATGATACAATGAGGTTATCTTGTACAAATGTATTTTCAAACATCTTTAATATACAAATTTCTTAAACTTTCCAGCTCTAGGCTCGTTATATATATATATAAACACACTTCCTAATGCATTATAGCCTATAAATTATCTGCTCTATTGTTCGAGTCCTTTTAATAATTCGTTTCGAAAAATGCTTAAACAAATATCAATCTGTAGGCTGTAAGTATTTCAAAAGCATTACAATATTACAAGGTAAGTCAAGATTAAAATTAACAAAAGTACAAAATTTTATGTCATAAATATAGATTATTCTATGGTGCACATAAAGGTAATCCCAAAAAACTATTTTCAAATCTTCAAAGTAAAAATCTCTTAAACTATACAGCCCTTAGTAGTTTTGACTTATACACATGACTCCATTTGTGTTGTTTAAGTGAAAACATTCATATTGCATTTTTCTCAATTTGTTTTTTAATTTTTTTCTCTATGAATTTACAGGTATAAAACATATATCATAACGTAGCACAATAGTCAAGCAACTGAAATAAATAAGCATATAATAAGCATTCTATGGACTATCATTATAAAATCTATGGACTATCTTTATGAAATCGATGGACAATCATTATGAAATCTATGGACTATCATAATGAAATCTATGGACTATCATTATGAAATCTATGGATTAAGTATAGAAATAACATTTGTTTTAATATAGTAATACTAGAAATAGTAGTGCCAGAAATATATGAAGCTCGCATATGGTACAACAGCATAGAAATACTCTCAAAAATGTTTCTCTAAAATCAAGTTTTCTTTTTATATGATTTTGATGACCTTTTATAAGAAGTTTTTATTATAAATTGCATCTTACATCTGTAAATAAAGTACTTTGTCAGTAAGATAACTTTTTTTTTATATAATTGAAATTATAATTATCATAGAGTCCGAAAATAACAATATTCAAATTTAGTTTAATTTCGATATGAACTTTATTTATTTACCATGAAAGGCACCCCTATTCACTGGCATTACATATTGCCCAACCCTGTTAGAAATTTGTTGTTCTTTTAGATTTACATATTTAGGATCTTGAAGGAGAGTGTTCTATGGGGCAAATGGAGGTTATCCAATAAAAGTGTTTTCAAAATCTTAAAAGTACAAATCTTTTAAACAACTAGCTCTTAGTTGGACTTCTTTAAAATGTTTTTTTTTTATATATATATATATATATATATTTCTCTTTGAATTTACAGGTATCAACATACATTTATTATGTGGCACAATAATCAAGCAATTGAAATAAATAAGCATAATGAACACTCTATTGACTAACATTAGCATACAAATACTCTCAAAAACTCATATACACATACACACATGCATATACATTAAACTCATTTTGATTTAATAAGTCACCTTAGCTCAGGGGTTTCAATACAAGTTGTGTTCTTCCACACTTAAATATTTTGAAGAAATATGTTTCTCTAAAATCAAGTTTTCTTTTTATATAATTTTGATGATCTTTTATATGAAGTTTTATATCCTGCATCTTACATCTGTAAATAAAATACTTTGTCAGTAAGCTCTTGAGGTATTGACAACTCCCCCTTTTGTAACCACAAATTATAGATCTGAAAACAAATTTTCCTACTTTTGTCCAAAAGAATTAAAAAAAAATCATTTGTAAAGCCATCTGACCCAGGATTTTTTATTTTTTCATTCTACGTAAAGCTGTTGTCAATTCATAATAAGTTATCTCCCATTTACAAGTATCATTTAATTTTTCAATATCAGAATCAGGAATTTTCCTTACTCAAGTTCTTTGTTTTAGTATACAGTTGTTATAGTAATTTTTGGCCTCTTCTAATATTTTATCCTGTTAACCAATTGTGTACCCTTTTTCGTTCACTAGTTTTGGGATTGTTTTATATGTAAAATGTTTAGTTTCCATATTAAAAATAAACCTTGATGGCTTTTCCCCTTCTTCAATCCATTGCATTTGTGATCTGGTATAGTACCCCCTCATCTTTTCTCTCTATATTATTCTAAGATCATATTTAGGTGTTCCATTTCTGTTAATCGTTCCTCTATCAAGATGCTTTCCTCTAATATCTGATATTTTTCTGATAGCATTTTTCCCGTTTATCATTTTTCACCTTCTTATAAGATGCATAGGAAATAGTTTTCCTCTAATTTCAGTAAGTGATATTTATATTTCTATTGTAAAGTGGATATCTAAATCACTTATTTGTTCTAACGTTTCTCTATTATATACTAGTGATGTATATTGTTATTTTACTTCAAGTATAGTGTCTTTTATAGTTTTTAAATATTAAATATCATGTAAAAGCGAGTTGTTAAATTTCAATAACCCTTATTCAATAATGAAATCATTTATCTTCAAATTTAATATTTTTTGGGAGTAATCTGATCTATAACTGTTTTGATAAATGTTTTGGGATATAAATAAGAAATCTAATCTTTCTTGTTCTATGGGATAAGTGTTTCTCCTTGTGAATTTTTTAAAGTCTGAATTGATTTCCTAAAGGAGTCTGTTAAATTATATTAAGTCTAAAACTTTCTCCTTAGCTTTTGGTTTATCAATATTTTGATAGTTATATGTATAAAGACAGCTTTTTGTATTAAATCTTAGTCTCCAGTTATAAAAACTGACTGATTGCTTAAGTTTGTATCATTTCACTAAGTTGTATATAAAATTCTGGAATATCTTTGTTTAAACCATATAAGTGTTTCATGGTGATTCTTTTTCCATCAATTTTCATATCAATTCCTTATAATTTACTTGATCATCTTTCTTTACTTTATGTATCTCATACTCAAAGTTTGTTGCCAATAAAATTGTTACCCCTCCTTGATTAGTTACAAAAATAATGCACTCTCCTCCCAATAGATTGTCTATTGACTTTTCTAAAAAAAAAAAATGGATCTTGTAAGCAATGTATGAATGAAATGGTCCAAAGCATCTCTTCTCTTCTCTTTTGAATTAAGACCTTGACATTTGTATACTTTATATTATTATTTCTCATTTGCAAGTGAAATTTCTATTTTATAACAAAACAACAATGTGTAATTTTAAACTAAATGACCCATATAACTGTGTACTTTTAAAGTGTGTGCATCTCAAAATATATTCGAGATGTCTGATATCACCTGCCATGTTTGTGTGAAATTATAAATGTAACCAGAATACACCAACGATGATGTCTATAGACAATAACAGTGCATTGACTTGTCTTCTACTCATGAAACCAAGATATTCTACTTTAAAGAGAAAAGGGAACATTACTTCGTTAAATTATTGCTTTGCTATTCATCCTTTTTAAAGACAATCCGGTACATGTATAAATGTTTCTATGAAAACCTCTTGTTTCACCATCGCTGTGACAGAGGGTTACTTTGTTGTTATTCTTTTCTGTTATACCATTGTATCCACAAAGGTTTTTCGGAATAAACTTGAAAACTTGACATATCAACGATATAAGGATGAGGCTTAGAAACGGGTAAATGCGAGGCTGTGCCGAGATATTTCCTTATTTCGGGCCAAATCCTTATATCGTTAATATGTCAAGTCAATGCACTGTTATTGTCTTTATACTGCAATCTAAAAAACATTTTCAATTGTTGTTTAATACGTTAAAATAATTTATTTGATTTAAATATTAGTGGAAATCCCCTTTAAAAATGTCTCATATCATGCTCGTAGAGAAATATACAACACAATTATATGTACACTAACCTGTTGAAACCCACACTCGATGGTGAACAAAATCGTTTGAGTATGGACTAAAATATCAACCATAAGCATAAAACATAATGATTTATAATAGGTTGCAAACAAAAATATTAACAAATGCAATATGTTTGTCCAATAATTGCAAAAGAAACAAGGTTGAGTCGTTCAACGCATCGTTGTATACATTGGAAACAAGAACAGGTTGCAGAGGTCGCATGAATAATTAAATATTATTTCGGCAACTTTATATTCATCCTTAAAGTGGACAGAGATGTAAATAACATTATTGTTGAAGACTGTATTTGACCTTAATAAGTCCTAAGTTTCCAAGATAGAACTATCTCACTGATGTATACCTTGCATCTCCTTTGATATCCAATATTGTGATAAGTAACTCTATCTATGTGTTGTTTTTCAATGTGAAATATAATTATCCTCAGACTAAATAAGATCCAGTGCTAATAAAACTATTTATTAAAACTAATATATAATATGAAAATAGAAATTACATTGGAAAAACTGGGGACTAACAGCTGCATACACATAATAAACATTAAGAGTTATCCCCCTTTTAACATATAAATGAAAATTAATATATACAGAAAACTTGGGGGATAAGATAAAATTTGATGATAAAAGTATACAATTTTATCGAAAAGTCCAAATACAGATGCGAAGCAGCTGTAGCCCCAAGTTTAATTCTCCTTTTATTGCCAGTACAATAGTTTAAGACAAGGAAATTGATGAATCTAACTGATTTTGAGCTTGTTGAATTACTTTAGGGCTGGTATGAATATACCTAGTATAACAATCTGATGACCACCTGCCTAAAGTTTTAATCAAGTGGTCTTCTAATCTTACTTCCTGTGCTGTTGTTGCTGCTCCAATTCTGAAAGAATGTCCATTATAATTTTTGCTTTCAAGACCTAAATTGTCTAAAATAATCTTGACATGTTTAATAAAAAATTGTCTACTTAAAGGATTGCCATCATCAGAGACAAACGGGGCATCAGATGTAATACTTGACATTTTCTTACGAAGAGACAAATAATTTTTAATAGCCAAGCAAGGACAAATAATGTGTCCACTTTTGTATAAGGGTATAGTGACACCTTTTCTGAAAGGATCTGTTTTTGATTTTTTCAAATGTAATAAAATGTGATCTTCAAAAATTGCTAAATCACCAACACACAAATGTGTTTCTGAATCAAAGTTGCTAAGTATAGTAAACTCTCCACAACGCAAAAAAGCAAAAAAAGCGACAACACAAGCTGCTTCTAACATAACATTGTTGAAAAGACTGAAAAAATTGTTTCTCAATAGCATAACCATTTTATACAACAAAGACATAGTAATTGGCAATCTAGGCCTTTTAACACAACCTTTCTGCTTCTTTTTTAAACCATTTAAAATAGATTGTAAACATAATAATGGCTTGCCATATTGTTCTAAAGGACTAAATCCTGCATATTGCAAGTAATAATATCTTATACCACATAAATACAGTTTAATAGTACTATATTTTAAGCTTTTATGTTCATCGCAAAAGGCAACAAATCTCATTAACAAAGTTTCTGAAACCGGCGGCATTTCATTTGAAGTCAAGAATGATCCCTGTAGTAAGGAGAACTTCTTATGTAAGTCAAATCCTGTAGTGTAATGCGATCTTGTACTGTCTGCTACAGAATACTTCCATAATGTCTCTACTGAGCTGTCCAGAGAATGTCTGAAAGCTGTGGGCAAGGAGTGGCTGTTGCTTCTGCTAGAGGCGCTAAAAGTATGAACTTGTTCATCTGTAAACGAGACAATGCATCAGCAATTACATTAGATTTTCCCGGTAAATGTTCACTATAAACAGCAAAGTTATAAGTTGCAGCACACATTGTAAGTTTACGCATTAATTTCATAATGTTTGTTTCTTTCGATCGACCTTTAGCAATAATGTGGACTGTTGCTAAATTGTCACAATAAAAAAAAATCCTTTTTTCCACACCACTCCTTACCCCATAGAACAGCTGCAACAACTATAGGATAAAGTTCCAAAAAGGCCATAGAAGCGGCAAAGTCGGATTTGCATGGTAAATTGTCGGGCCAACGGTCACAAAACCATTTATGCTGGTAATATCCACCAAATCCTATCAAAGAGGACGCATCTGTATAAAGCATCATATCTGCTGCTTTAGTTAAAGTCTTTTCATAAAAAAAATTGATACCATTCCAATTTTTCAAAAAAGATAACCATATGTATAAATCAGCTTTGCACTATTTGTTTAAATGAACATGATAAAAACTCTCTTTGACAGATGACATTAACTTGTACAAATAACTAACAAGAGCGTCCTGGAAGAATAACTCTAGTTGCAAAATTTAAATGTCCAAGCAACTGTTCAAGTTCTTTCCTAGTACAGGACTTTTTACTTAAAATTAAAGTTATAAAATTTGTAACTCTTTTAACTTTGTCTTGAGGCAATCTAGCTTGCATATTTACAGTGTCTAATACAATGCCTAAATATTCTAATACACAAGAAGGACCAACAGTCTTTTTCTTTGATAAAGGATTAATTTGTTAAAAATTAAAGAACGTAAAGCCATTGTTCTTTCTCCACAATCAGTAGGCCTATCAACTGTCAAAAAATCATCTAAAAGATGAAAAATTACATTAATGTTATAATTATGTTTGGCTATCCAACATATACTTCTTGACAAGATATCAAATAACTTAGGACTAGATCGACAACCGAAAGGCAGTCTTACATAATGATAATAAAAATTATGCCATTTAAAACAAAATAAATGCCATTGGGAAGGTAAAATACCCAATTGTTTAAACGCGTCGCAGACATCTACCTTACAACAAATGCTATTAACACCATAATCTTGAATTTCATTGATTGCATCATCAACTTTAATGTAACTAAGTGAACATAAATCTTTGTCTATCAAATCATTCACACTATCATGATCACAGCTGTTGTGAGGCGAGGAAAGATCCAATATAAGTCTTTTCTTAAAAGAATATTTATGTACTGCCATTCCGATTGGACTAACCCTATAAACAGAAAAAGGGGGGTGTAAAAAAGGTCCCTGAATGAAGCCTTTAACCAATTCATCTTGAATTAGAGCAGTTACAGAATCTGGATCTTTCCTTGCTGACAAAGCATTTTTACATTCATAAGTACAAATATTAATGTCAGAAACTAACATATCAAAACCATATCTAACACTGTTACACAGTAAGCTAACAAAGTTTCTGTCAGGGTGGTTTCTTAGCTCAAATTCTAACTGGTCACAATTAATAGGTGAAGAGGCTGTAAAGTCGGAAGGTAGTCATTTTTTAGGTTGAGATTTACTGCTTGCTTTAACTAAGTTTTGATCATTGTGTTGATAACCTTCTTTGTAGTTTTGACAAGTAGCTTTGCCATGTGTTTTACTTTTACACGTTTTACAAGCATGAACATATTTACAATAAGGTTTAGTGCAACCTTTAAATCCATTGAAATTGTTGCAGACGGGTAAAGCATCTACAAAAATAACATCACGGCTAAGAGAATCAGGTGTATTTCTAGATGAATTAGAATTTCTTTGTGGTTGAAAATTTTGCTGATGTACGCTACACATAACGGTGGAGTGAGTTGTTGAGTGACACTTTCTACATGTGTTGATCTTAGAACCTGCACATACCATATTGCGTAAATCTGAGTCCCCTTTTGACCAATCTATTTTTATGTTGTGCTGAATTAGCATGACGGCACATTTAGCTGAGAACATTTTGTGATATTCATAAAAACAGTCTGGTCAGATGTTTGCTGTTTCAAGGATGTGTGCCAAGTATAAGTCTAACTCCTCGTTTCTGTTAGGGAAAGCTGTACCCATTATACGTTTGTAACGCCCAAAGGCAATTACAAATTCGTCCATTGATAAATTTCTCTGGAGTCTTACATCAGATTCCTTATTCTTTTTCATAGTAGAGTGTTCATAGTTTGGAATCAATAATATATTAAGATTGAAATCTTTACCTGTAATGATATCATTCCTTAGTTCGGGGGAAACCATGTCAACAGCTGAAAACGATGAAGCTTGGAATCCGAATTTTCCTGGAGTTGATGAATTAGTAGAATAAACGGGAATAGTGGCATTAAAAGACGGCGCAATGCCTAGGGAAGTTGAACCATGTCCTAAAGCTGTTGATAGATTAAAACTTGGCTGTATCTGCTCTCCTTGTTTATTCATTTGTTGCATAGATTGCTGGCATAGTTGAATTGTATTCATTAAAAGGTTTTGCATGTTTACATTTTGATTGTTATTGTTTATGGTTGTGTGCGCAGATGCAGCAGTGAGCGGAAGCTGAGGAATTGCGTGCGCATATGATGTAGACGGCGTAGCAATCTCCTGTTGAACGGTAGGAGTTGAGTGAACATCGCGATCGGAATTATTTATGTCAATAGGATCACGTATAGTAGCATCACTTACGTTCAAAGAATAGTTTCCATCAGAAACTGTATTCCGTTCAGCTAAATTATCGGAATTGTCAATCGTAGCGGAACTATTTTTTGTTTGATTGTCCAAATACAGTCTTCTTAAACTACTGTTAGATAAATTTCCGGTAATCTTGATCCCTATTTTACTGAGGGCAGCCTTAAGTTGAGATGAAGTCCAATTAGAAGGATTTTGGTCATCTAAAGTTTCTGTTTGAACACGACTTGCCGATTTCCTCCTTGTAGCCATTTTGATTCCACAAGGAACGTTGTTTTTAATAAGAAAAGACAGTAATGAAAATATCTGATGACAAAAGGGGCACTGCTATTGATCCAAAAGCAGCAATATAGATGACGTATATCCCAAAATAATTTGAAAATGAGGCTAACATGATAAAGAGGTACAATTGGGGAAATCCTATCTATGACTAAAACTGAGTTAATCCTTTATATAAACATCAATTATCCAAATAATTGTTAATCTATTTAAATATTCATGAGGAAAAGTGATATCGGGTCAGTGACTGTATATGACATAGAAATATACAGTCAACGCATTTTGACTGCTCAAATAGAACGAGTGCAGTATAAAATATAATATGAAGTACTGTGTCAAAAATATGGAATAGAGAAAAAGACATACAATTAGTAAAATGTAAAAATAGAAAGAAGAGATCACAAATAATAATAAAAAAGACAAAGCAAGCAAATTGTATAATTAAAATGTCGCCATAGCTTTATCATAAACTAAATAAAAAGATGATTATCTCCCTTACATCATCAATCATTAGAATGAATCTAAGAGTCAATGATTGAGATGACAGTTAGCTTAGCCATTAGTATTTCTGTTATAAAATGTCAAAATTTGCATTTTTGTAAACAAATAAATAAAGGAGTAGGTTCAGTAAGACCCCTTTTTGGCCCCAAAATTAAGCAGTTTTGCAAAATTGTGAAAATGTAATCTTTTAGCTATTTTTTGGAAAGTAAAATGCTTCTGCTACATAAATATGTGCTGTTTTTGACAATACAATGTACATATATCGTGTACTAGCATCATAAAGTCAGGCTTAACTACTGAAATCTTCACAATTATAGAATTTTAGTTAAATTTTAGACGGTTTCCGTCTGAAATGAAAGTGGCCGCATTCGTGTTCATTCATAATATTGAAATGTAAGTTGTATTTGATGATAATATATAACATATATTAAGGTTGAGGATGAACACGGATGCGGCCACTTTCATTTTTGACGAAAACCATCTGAAAAGTGACGTTTTTTGGCATATTTGATAGATTTTTCATATTTAAGCTTCAATCGGAGCGTTTTTAATGACTGAATCAGTTAAAATCTTTTACATAAACTAATCGAATCAGTTGAAATAGACACTTAAGTGTTTAAAAGGTGTCCTAAATATCTCGTTAAATGAAACTGAAATTTGGGGCCAAAATCGGCCCTTACCGGACCTACTCCTTTAAAATACCAATCTATAATTATAGTTTTGTAGTGTACCACTAGTTTTAACACGGTGTAGACCATAAACAAATTACAATCACTAGACGTATTAATTTTTATATTATCAAGGGGAAAGTTAAATAAATCAATTCAATACAAAAAGATCAAATTATAAAAATAGACGTTAAAAAAGTATGAGTCCATCCGACCATCCATTCATCCATCTATCATATGCCTATTTGCTCTGTTTCTTTTCAAATTCACCAATTCACCACTCATGTTGAAACCTATAATAAAAATAATAGCCTTCTTTAACTTCCCGTAGAAACATCGAACTTGATAAATTGAAAATGTGAAGAATGATTAAAGTGATTGAGATAAAATAAAATTTATAGAACTAGTAACTCTTTCGTTTACAAGAACTGCTTTATTCCTGGAATGATAAAGGATAATGACATGGAATGAAACTGCTTAACATCGTAATTACAGTAAATGCATATTTTTTTTAATGTCTCCCTTTCGTTCAGACAAAACAAATTCGATAGTTTAAAGGACGTTGATATGAATTTACATCAAGTAATTAAAGACAATGCTTAAATTCTACGTGTTGGCTTAGATTTTATTATTTGACTGTCAAAATATAAATCATAAAATAACTTTTTTCACTTCTGATGATTTTTCTAGTACCCGTAACGTTGTTATGTACGTGACGTCATAGAAAATACTTCTGAAATGAAATTCATCATTAAAGACAACAATGATAAGACATTCAGTATAATAAATTAAATAACAAATAGCTGAGAAGGGGATAGGGCAGATTAGTGCCCCACGAAAATGCGTTGTCAACCTTGCCTTCGTCGCGGTTGACAATGTTAATTCGGGGTAACAATCTGCTCTACCATCCTATCAGTTTTGTGTTATTTATATAATGTTCAGTATTTTTGATAGTCATGATTATCATATTTATGTATATTTATGATTAACACACTTTTGTACTAATCTCATCGTCCATTACTTGGTTTTAACTTAATCAGGAACGCTCCGAATATTTGAGAGCCAAGAATGTATAAGAACCAAAACAATTGAAAAGCTTATGACAAACAAATGACATATTACTTACCCATTTAGTGTATTGTTTGCGTCAGAACCAGCTATAAATTCCAAACATCAATGTTATCAAAACATGTAGCTTTTCATGTTCAACTTGCCTTTTGCCTGAAATTATTAACATAGTTCGTGCAAAAAATAATCAAAAGAAGAGAAACATAAGTTGTGCAAAATTCAAGAAATTATCCATGCCATTTTTCAACGATAGATATGTCTAAGTTTAAGTGAGATAACAGGTATTTTAATCACATTAGAATGTAAATAAGAGGCAAAATATACAAAAAGAACATTCAAACTGATAAGTAGAAATGAAAACGAACAACGGCATTGCAAAAAAACAATAAAACAAAAAACGAAAAACAACAACATACAACCAACAGTACACAAAACACGACATAGAAAACTAAAAACTAAGCTAAACGAACCTCACTAGAAACTGGGGGATTTCGGGTGCTCCGGAATGTTAAGACATGTTGCACCCGTCGTGTTGCTTAAGTTAGTTAGTACGAACCCATGATAAGTCTTTTTCGGAAGGTCACCATCCCGGGAAATGGGACGGGATTGTAGTTATGACAATTGGAACATATTCGTTGTCATATGTGAAACAGATATTCATTAACGGTCAACCAACTCGCGATGGCTTCCGTAAAATTTACGAACGAATGATTTTTACCCCTTCACATGGAACGCTTGGTTAAATAGCTTCCTTGTGAGCAGCAACCCTCTATCAAGGAAATCATGATAGGAAATACAAGCTCTTGAATATCTTATCAACTTGGAGATACATGTATATACTCTGTATGCAGGCGCTGCAGGAATGTTGCTACATAGAAATTGAAAGTTTATATACAATTAGGAAGCCTAAATCATCATTTTGTAGTAAAAAGTAAAATCACAAAAATACTGAACTCAGAGGAAAATCAAATCGGAAAGTCCCTAATCACGTGTCAAAAATCAAATGACAAAGCACATCAAAAACGAATGGACAAGAACTGTCATATTCCTGACTTGGTACAGGCATTTCAACATGTAGAAAATGGTGGATTAATTAGATATAGGAAGATGTGGTGTGAGTGCCAATGTAACAACTTTCCATCCAAACCTGGTTTTATAGCGCTAATCCTCTCACTTTGTTGACAGTCTCATCAAATTCCTGTTATATTTACAATGATGCGTGAACTAAACAGACAAAATAAATAAAATAGAGTGTTTGTTTTCAACCGACCCTCATTCTGAATTGTATAGATGCAAGTCAAGATATGAGACAGACTTGACTGAATAAGTTTCTATATATCAACTTCATAAAAAAATTGTTTCCTCCCATAATGATTTTAGTGTTTGTACTGATGATTCACTACCGGTCCATTGCCTATTCTATAATCGATTACAATTAAACGGACTGTACTTTCTTTACTTACCGACATTTTTGTAGTTTTTGGTATGGTTTGAATAGTCCATGACTACAAAATCTTTGGATCCAACAGTGCATGTAATCTTTAATTGTTTAATGCATACTGAACCAATGCTTTCTTCAACTGTTACATTTGTAGCATAAAGTAAACCAACATGATGTGACCTTGTTTCAATGGACTTAACTAAGTTTTTCTCCTATAAGATAAAATAACTTTAGTGCATGATTGTTTAATAAAAGTGAATAAAGGAAATTCAGTGTATGTGTCATTTAACAGCGAACCAAACATACAGCACAAAGAAAAACCCAAACATCAACTTTCATAAGTCAATGTGCGGATACAAGTATAGTTATATATATCTTTGTAAAGCATAACGTGTTTGTTTTTAAAATTTCTTGAACTAAGCATCTTGTGTAATTGTTTTCTACTTTAAAAGTAAAAAAAAAAAAAAATTTCATTAATGTTAAATTTCAAAATAAATTTGAATAGTGCAAGTGAAAGACTTGCACGTTGAATGATTCTAAAAGTTTTTAAAAATGTCTGAACCAAAAATATAACAGCTAATTATATGTATTTTTCTTATTTCTATGTGCCAGGGGATTCGGTGTTGTTTTGAAACAATCTACGTTAGAGGCGAAGTGAATCAGATGTAGATACTTCAAAATTCAAAGCCGATTTTTGAAGTATCCACATCTAATTCCCTCTGCCCGTTTCACAATAACCCTTAAGCCCGGCTATGACTACTGTTAAAATTGATGTTTATAAGTTAGAAAGATGTTTCGTGGAGCACTAGGAAGACACAATAACATGACGTTGTTTGTAAGAAATCACATGAAATTAAGGTATAATTCAATACAGTGACGGAAGAACTAGTTCATCATCTTTAATTGAAATTCTAAATGAATATACAAAAAATCATGATTTCTTCTTTATTAAGTGTCGTATGAAAACAGGCTGTGTTTTCAAGTGATTTGTCAGTTCTTTATTTCTATATCGAGCAATTTTAGTGAGCAACATGACGGATGCCACAATATGGAGTAGGATATATTTACCCTTCCGAAGCACCTGAGATCAGCCCCAGTTTTTGGCGCGGTTCGTGTTGCTTAGTCTTTAGTTTTCGATGTTGTGTCATGTGTACTATCATTTGTCTGTTAGTCCTTTTAATTTTTAGTCATGGCGTTGTCAGTTTATTTTCTAGCTATGAGTTTGACTATGGTATCTTTTGGTCCTCTTTTATGAATTACGCATGAAAACTATGTCGGTTCGGGTGTGAACTGTGGGTAAAAAGACATATTTGTCATGGATAGGTATAGTGCTGAGCAGCATTTTGGGTCTTTGAATATCGATGATATAATGGTATTTATATTCAGTTTTTATCATTCTTTTTCTAATTGTAGTTTTAATTTTTAATTGATCTCACAGCATTAACCCCTCGGAAATAGTATCTACGTCTTCCTTTTCTCGTGTTTCTTGCATGGAATATTCCTCGAGAGTGTTATTGGCAATGTTTCGGTCACTTGTAAATGACTGACTCATCGATTAGCCGAATTTTAAACGAATGGGGAACCAGAACAGTTCAATTAAGGAGGTTTAAATTTAAAATGTCACTATTGAGATCCTGCATCACGTGTCTGTAACTTAAAATGTTATAGGATATAGAGATCATAGGTACAGACTGAGCAATAAAGAAAGACGGTGTTTTCGGTTTTACTAGTTTATGAAGAAGGATATTGCTTAAATAGATGGCATCGATACGTTTGTTGACAAGGGTAAGTTTTAGAAAAGTTTTTTTTTCAATGCCAACCGGTCTGAAACGTCTGTGACTTGCAATATCCGAGATGATACATTTGTAGTTGTAAGTTTGTATTGGTATGAATGGAGATTTGTAACAGAGGTTTCCAAACATAAGTCTAACACAGATTGAAGTTACTTTTATTATACCAAATAGTATACTTTTGTAAAAATCAAGATTTGAAAATAACACTTTGCAGCAGATGTTTGATAAGTATATATTCATATATACTCCTGATCAATAGGATCCGAGTCCAAATATCAAGCAGTGCAGTGCAGTGCAAATGTATTCCGATTGAATTACTCTGTTGTTTACATTGCATATTGTTCAAAATTATCCAAAGTGAGAAATATAACTTGAATGGAATATTTGTACATGCAATCTCAGGAGGAAATAAACCTTATATAAGCAAGAGTAATTTACGTTATATTACGCTTGTTTCAAACAGAAAGGTAACCCTTAAGTTTTATTACTGTATTTGAAGAATAATGTTCGGCATCTCTGATAGTAGTTTCTTTTAAAAGAATTTATCATAACAATTTTTGTTTTATAAAAGATGCACAATATAATATTTACAATATAATGATTTTCCAGTTATATCTTTACACACTTGCAGAAATATTTTATTATTATTTCTCTTACATTGTAAATTACTTTGCACTGTGGTAAAGGGTATATCAAGGCAAACATTATTTGCACTTCCAAATTTCCCGCTGCTACATTCCATGTTGTTGTAACAGTTTCGTTTGCTGGATGCACTGTAACATATAGAAATTTGTATTTATAAAAAAAAGAAGATGTGGTATGATTTCCAACTCTTCACAAGAGACCAAATGACTAAGCAATGGACAACTATAAGTCACTATTGTGGCCTTTAACAATAAACTTAACCCAAACCATGTAGAATTGGACAGATAAAATATTGTCAACATTTTGTCAAAGGTCTTTCTTTATCTTAATTGTTTGTTTAAGTCCTTCAAGCAATACATGCATATATTATTATTGAGCTTTAAAAGTCGTATTAATGTTTCTATTCGGTGCTGTCCAATGGAGGCACAAGAGAGCGTGATGTAATGTATTCTGAACTTAATTGAAAGCACAATGTAATAGATATAACAAACATAGGCCCATTATCCTATCTGTATTGCATGTGATTAGAATCGTTTTTTGGGGGAAATTAAAATAAATGAACATGTTGTCCTTTTGATTTTTAAAGAAACCTCTGCCAATTATGAAAGTCCGACTAATGAAAAGTTAGAAGGGCATAGTTTCTGTTGATTGTTTTTTTTTTGCTATAATCATTACATACATGATGATTCCGATGTATATTACACGCTGATTTTTTTTTAAATAACAGATTGTAAATATTCGACTCCCCCCTTTGTTTATTTACTGACGTTTTTTTAAATCATTGTTATCAATTAAAACCGATTTAAAATTCCGAATATTCTTCAGATTCAAGATATAATATGTTTAAAATTAGCTTATGTTGACTTTGATACCTTCAAAATTTGCGACATTGATTGTCAAATTGTAGTGACAACTCTTAAAGCCGTAAACACATGTATACTCTTTGTTAAGGTCGGAAACCTGGAAATGCATAATTCGAAGGGCAAATCCATCGTCTGTCCATCTTTCTTCGAACTTGGAAGGATTGGTAGATGTGCCTTTAGAAGTTATAATCGACCAATCTTTTTCCCATTTTCTAGTTTTTCTTTTTTTTAACTGTCCACCAACTTTACAAAACAATTCTACAGTTCCATTCAATAGCGCAGGGGAGGTTTTGACGTACACATGTGGAAAGGTACAGCTGAAAGAGAAATACGCTAACTGAATCACTCATGAAAAACTATAACTATGCAAAACAGTTACCTTAAAGTTTATGCATAAAAACCTGAAAGCAAACAAATAAAGAACTGATTAACTACTTGACTTATAGGATTGTAAGTATGCTTTATTTTATCACCTTGCACTTTCACCACTTGACCGTTTTCTACATCAGTTTGTACACATTTTTGCCTATTTTACGTCAATACTTAGATGATGATAACCAGGATTTCGTTTTTAGAAACGAACATATATAGCATGTGGCAGTAATACAATTAACGATTTCAACTTTACTGCTTCAGATTTGCGTTTCGACAATTTTTATTTGTTTTGTGATAAGTGAGGCCGAAATATTTTCTGTTTTCATGCTTTCTAATTCATTCCTATAGTTGTATAAGGTGAAAATGAGAGAAGAGGGTTGAATGTTTTATTCTGACTGATATAATTATTGATAAGGCCAGGTGCATAAAGCAATTTTTTTTATTTTTATTTTTCGGGACATCTCTTGACTTGTCCACATTGTACGGATGCGTATGTGCTTTACAGCTTCAGTTTTCTAAATGTTGGATATATTTTAGAACTTGAACTTTACATTAAACAAAGAAAAGACTGGACAAGATAACATAGTGCGATTTCTTTTAATATCAATGACAGAAAGTTATTACAACTTATAAGTAAATCATATACAGTTTTAGTTCTCAGCCCACCTTTATTTCAAATTATAAAACAAGACGTATCGTTGTTAATCTTAATGCACATCATGTTATTTGGAAAGGCTGCAGCAAGTCCAAGTCAGAAAATGGGAGCTCTCCAGTCGTTCTGATGGTTTATATATAGTCGAGCGTTTGATTTTGTCAGAATTTATGAACGACTGTCCCTTTTTGATGTACCAAGTTCAATAAGATAGATTCGATCAAACTGATCAACATACTTTAGATTGCAAAGTAAAAAGACATCATATGTAGTGGAACGCGAAATTATAGAAAAAAGCTTCTTTCTATCATTATTGGAAAGTCTGTCTTATATAAATAAAGGAGAATATCCGGGGAGAGAAGAGAAACAGTTGTTTCCCATAAGAATGCTGATTGGCTGCTGAATTCTGTTCATCATATTATGTAAATATGCCACCAATAAAATAAAACCTTGATGATGTCAGGTTTAGATGGTGTATAATAAATTATTAAACAATTGCATGCAATAGAGTTATATGAAATATAATAAGATTAATAATTTCACGACTGACACAATCCTGTAAGACGTATGACGAAATGTATTTAACAAATTTGACTTGGTAATGCTGGAAGATTCTATGTGATTTTGGCATTTTAAGGTCAAAGCACAGTAGTTATTGGAGACTATAAGTTGGTAACGTAATATTTTTAACCCGTATATCCGACTGTGATGATCCATCATTTAGATCTCAAATCAATGTGTGCACTCTGTAATATAGTTTAATTAATCTACAACGTCCTGATTGGTGTGGTTTTAATCTTTTCCTTTATTCGGTACTCTCTAATATGTTAGGAGATTGTAATTTTTCAAATATTAATATATGTTTTAATAGGTCAAATTGAACTTTATGATAAAATCAAATTTAACTAGCTGTTTACACAATATACATTTCAAATAAACCCTTCAATAATACAAAAACATTTAATTATTTGTTAAAAAAAGGTAAATATGCCGCTAGTACAGACTGTGTTCGCAGCGAGTTCGCTGCAGACTTACAGGAAATATTTGCAGGAGGCTGATTTTTTTTCAGTAAGGGAACTGACCACGTCATGGCTAAAAAAAACCCTAGAGGCTCTCAAGAGCCTTGTCGCTCACCTCAATTTACTGATGCTTTTGAAATCATGTTAACTAAGGTTAAAATCATAATCAATATTATTAGATATAAGATATTATTAGATATTATAATGATATCTTAGATAATAATAAAAAGTACATAGTTCCGTAAAATTAAAATTGAGAATGGAAATGGAGAATGTGCCAATGAGACAACAACCCGACCATAGAAAACAAAAAGAACAGCAGAAGGTCACCAACAGGTCTTCAATGTAGCGAGAAATTCCCGCACCCGGAGGCGTCCTTCAGCTGGCCCCTAAACAAATATATACTAGCTCAGTGATAATGAACGCCATACTAATTTCCAAATTGTACACAAAAAACTAAATTAAAATAATACAAGACTAACAAAGGCCAGAGGCTCCTGACTTGGGACAGGCGCAAAAATGCGGCGGGGTTAAACATGTTTGTGAGATTTCAACCCTCCCCCTATACCTCTAGCCAATGTAGAAAAGTAAACGCATAACAATACGCACATTAAAATTCAGTTCAAGAGAAGTCCGAGTCTGATGTCAGAAGATGTAACCAAAGAAAATAAACAAAATGATAATAATACATAAATCACAACAGACTACTAGCAGCGAGTTTTTGAACAAATGTGTTTAGTTCCGATGCAAAGACCCTATAAGTGAATCAATATTAACGCTAAAATATGCAATCTTTAATGACCTGACAACAGTATCGTAACTATATCCCTTCTTAATCAGTCTATTCAAAGGTTTTGTTAGTTTTTGAGGTGAGTACTGACACCTTTGTGCTTTATAAAGAATATTTCCATAAAAAATTGGATGTGAAATACCTGAACGTATAAGAAGTCTGCATGTTGAGCTATATTTACGAATGATGTCCTTATACCGATGATAAATTTAGTAAATGTTTTGACTAGTTTGTAATATCGAAAACCCTGGTGTAATAATTTTTCAGTAATACATAAATTTCTCTCGTTAAAATCTAAAAAAATGTTACATTCACGAGCGAATCGTACAAGTTGAGATATATAAACACCGTAAGATGGTGACAAGGGAACGTCACCATCTAAAAATGGATAATTAACGACAGGAAATGAAAAATCATCTCTTTTATCATAAATTTTAGTATTCAGCTTTCCGTTAGTGATATAGATATCAAGATCGAGGAAAGGGCAGTGGTCATTGTTAGTATTAGCTTTATTTAAAGTAAGTTCAACAAGGATAAATTTCTTTAATATACATACTGAAGTCGTCATTATTGAGAGCCAATATATCATCATCCAAAAATCTAAAAGTATTATTAAATTTGTTTATCAGATGTTGTTTCCATGGGTCTTTGCTTATTTTTGTCATAAATTGTAATTCATAGCAATACAAAAACAGGTCCGCAATAAGTGGTGCACAGTTAGTTCCCATTGAAATTTCGATAATCTGACGATATACGGAATCCCCAAAGCGAACAAAAATGTTATCTAGTAAAAATTCAATTACTTACTTAGGGGCAGCAACCCAACAACGGGTTGTAGGACTCGTCCGAAAATTTCAGGGCAGATAAATTTAAATCTGATGTACATTTTTGCCACCTGTCAGATTTGCTCTAAATGATTTTGTTTCAGAGGCAAAAGTCAAAAACTGCATTTTACCCCTATGTTCTATTTTTAGCCATGTCGGCTATGTCGGTAGACAAGCGGGGTTATTGGACACATCTTTTTAAACTACATATCCTATTGACGATTGTGGCCAAGTTTGGTTAAATTTGTCGCATTAGTTTCATAGAAGAAGATTTTTGTAAAAGATTACAAAAATTTACGAAAAATTGTTAAAAATTGACTATAAAGGGCAATATTTTCTTAAGGGGTCGAATTATGATCACGTTGACTTATTTGTAGTTCTTACTTTGCTGAACATTATTGATGTTAACAGTTTATATATATCTATAATAATATTCAAGATACGTGTGTAATAACCAAAAACTGCAAAATTTCCTAAAAATCACCAATTCAGGGGCAGTCAACCCAATAACAGGTTGCCGGATTCGTCTGAATATTTCAAACAGATAGATCTTAACCTGATGAACATTTTTACCTCAGTCAGATTTGCTCTAAATGTTTTAGTTTCAGAGATATAAGCGAAAAACTAAATTTTACCCCTATGGTGATTAAGTAGCCATGTCGGCCATGTTGGTTGGCAAGCGTGGTCATCGGACACATTTTTTAAACTAGATACTCTAGTGATGATTGCGGCTGGCTAAGTTTGGTTAAATTTGGCCCAGTAATTTCAAAGGAGAAGATTTTTGTAAAAGTAAATAGACGACAACGACGACGGACGACAAGTTATGAGAAAAGCTCATTGGCCTTTCAGGTCAGCTGAGCTAAAAAGAAGAGACAAAAAGAGTCGCAAAAAAAAAAATGTTCAAAAGGTCAATGTTCTAGTGCTATAAGATACAGGGACGATGGATTCATAATATATCATTCAGATGAATTTGAAGAATATTTCGTCTTGCAAATAGTTATTTACCCTAAATGAATTTCTCGTAGGATATTATATCAATCTTAGACGTTGATAAAATTAAAGAGAAAATGTTTAAGACCTTTGGCATTCATTATACTTATATCTACGCGCTAAAGGAACGGTTGTTCGGCTTTCAGGAAAATGCAAAGCTAAAATAAAACCGATGTAGTTTAGATTGTGCAAGTTATTTTTTATAAGTATGTAAGCTCATACAAACATATTCTTTGCATTTAAGTTTAAATGCATTTTGATTCTCCCTATTTTAAAATGTTTTAGAATTTATTTATTTGTTTAAGTCACCTGTGTTCATACTTGGTAATCAGCTGAAAAGATATAACTAATTGTGAGTGACCATTGTGTAATCTGTAAATATTCAACCAACCTGACCCTATATATAAGTGAAACTAAAAACTCAAATGTAATTATTTCGTCGATTGTCTCCATTTGTACATACACATTTTCAACTGGCAGATACAGTATACAGTTCTTTTTGGAAAAATAAAACAAAACAAAAAGACCACCTTTAAATCAAGTGCACTCAATTAAAAGAGATAATTGCTTCCTATAAATATATTAATTGAAAAAATATCTTTATGAGTAATAAATAAGTAAACTTCTCTGTAATTTTTGTGCCAAGACATTTAAAGAAATTGATATATGTTCAAATTGAAGACAACAATAACAGTATTTTACGTACAAGTTATAAATACATCAGAAGTAAAATTGATCATCATAGTTCTTATATATAAACAATAGAGTGATGTTTGAGAAAAAAAAACCTCAAGGTTAACGTGGATATTTTAAAATGTCCATTGCTATGTTTTAAAAGAAAACTATCACAATCATCATGTCCTCATAAATTTCATTCAGGAGTGACTATAAACATAAGTTATGCAAACAAACTACATGCAATATGATATATAGAACAAGTTCATAAAAGAGCTTTTTCAATAAAACATTTTTCATAACGTGCTATATGTTGTCTATCTATAAGAAAATTCGTCTTTTTATGTGCAACGGAATGCCTGTCACTTTCAGCATATTCTTATTCTGAATATCAGATTATCTATCAATTCACGGATTCCCAATTTTAAATTCTCAATTTAAGAATGAAATTTGTATAGCAAGTACTCAGTAGATGTCTATGCATGTTAATCTTTTATGTTATGTTGCTGACTCATTGACTTTTAACTAATTATCTCCCTATTCATATCTTAAATAGAATTATTTAGTATTATAGAAATTTTTGGCATTATTACGGCCAAATATCATAACAACATGAAACCACACACCCTTTTTATAATTTCTTGTCCAATACTGATTAGAATAAGCAAATCAAAATATGCTTCACTGATTTACCCCGTCCGTTTGATCAATTACCCATTTCCATTCTCATTTTTTTAAATTGTAAAAAAAAAAACCCAAAAACTCATACAATTGCTACGATATACATGGTAGAAATTAATTCGATGTTATATGTTATGCATTGGTTGGGTGATTGCATAATTTAGAATCAGTGAGTAGATTAGAAACATTTAAAACATAATCAAAAAACCAAAATGGCCTACTCTGTAAAGTTTTAGGAGCAAAGGGCAAACTATGCATACTGTCTACACAAGCAAGAATCACATGAGTATAGAATTATAATAACTTAGACTTCTCCAGCATTATATTGGGGAAGGGCGTCGGAACGTGCAAAACACATTTAACTTTTTCTGTAATCCCTTTTACCCTCTATGCCCAAAGAACCTAGACAATTGACTACATGCTAGATATTAGTTTGTTAACAACTTAAATATGGCTGAAATGTTTGATATTTGACTTCAAAGAGCATCTGATAGATATGAAGTAGAACCTTTTTGTGATTCCAAAATTGTATTTTATTTTCAAATGAAATATCTGCATGCAAAATAGATAATTTTCTAGAACATTTAAAGTAGGGATTTGTTTAGTGAGACTGTACCAAATCCTTATTTTAAGTAAGAAGATTAAGTAAAGAAAGTTCTTCCAACTTTAAAAGGCAATGATACAAATGAAACAGTACTTACAAAACAGAAAACTAAAAATCTTAAAAGATCAATTTGCAAGCACTGCACTGTTATTTGTTTCGATCCCATGTTTATACCAGTGTTTTATAAGTGATAAAAGGAGTGGTTAAACCGCTCATTAGGAAAAGTTCAATATTTATAAGATGGATGGGCCGGTGCGAAGTGGGGCGGGGCAAGCAGTTTTTTGGTGGAAATATTTTGATGGGCTAGAACTTTTTTTAATATGTACAGTGGATGGGCCAGAACTTATTTTATAGAAAAATATTGCTATCATTTTTATCCGTGAGTAGGAGATTTTTTTGGTGGGTACACAAAACATGTCTCAACAAGCTGTTAGCTTGGTTCATTTCTGACAATTTTTACGGATTTAATTAAGGATTAAAAAAGCTTGAATATTTTTTTAAGGAATAATTTCAGATAGTCCCTAATAAAAATTTATATAAATTTTCAAATCAACTTTGATTTTCCCAGAACTCTATAAAAATCATAATTATATTGTGACCTTATATAATACCTGGTTGCTTGATAGTTTGGTGTATTGTTATTAAATTTATAGATTTAACCTAAGATAAGAAAAAAAACTCCAATTTTCAGTTTAGGCTAAATTCAGGTGGTCACCTTTAATTTTTTTATAACTTTTTCAAATCAACTTGAATTTTCATAAAACTCTAAAGCTATCTAGACACCCTCAAAGTTTGTTGCCAATAAAATTGCTACCCCACCTTGATTATTTGTAAAAGAATTGAAATGCACCCTACTCCCAATAGATTGTTTATTGACTTTTCTAAAACAAAAAATGGATCTTGTAAGCAATGTATGTAATGGTCCAAAGCATCTCTTCTCTTCCCTTTGGAATTAAGACCTTGACAGTTGTATATTTTATATTTTTATTTCTCATTTTCAACTGAAACTTCTATTTTATAACAAAACAGCAATGTGTAATTTTAAACTAAATGACCCATACAACTGTGTACTTTAAAAGTGTGTGCATCTCAAAATATCCTTGAGATGTCTGATATCACCTGTCATGTTTGTGTGAAATTATAAACGTAACCAGAATACACCAACGATACTGTCTATAGACAATAACAGTGCATTGACTTGACATATCAACGATATAAGGATGAGGCTAAGAAACGGGTAAATGCGAGGCTGTGCCGAGCTATTTCCCTGTTTCGGACCAAATCTTATATCGTTGATATGTCAAGTCAATGCACTGTTATTGTCTTTATACTGCAATCTAAAAAAAAATTCCATTGTAGTTTAATGCGTTAAAGTTATATTTGATTTAAATATTGGTGGAAATCCCCTTTAAAAATTCCTCATATCATGCTCGTAGAGAAATATACAACACAATTATATGTACATTAACCTGTTGAAACCCACACTCGATGGTGAACGAAATCGTTTGAGTATGGACTCAAATATGAACCATAAGCATAAAACATAATGATTTATAACAGGTTGCAAACAAAAATATTAACAAATGCAATATGTTTGTCCAATAATTGCAAACGAAACAAGGTTGAGTCGTTCAACGAATCGTTGTATGCATTGGAAATAAAAACAGGTTGAAGAGGTCGCATGAATAATTAAATATTATTGTTATGTTACCATTGTGAGAGGCCAATTGAATTAATCCATATAATTAATACATGTTTATTATAAGACTACATGATATAGAACTGCACATGTTATAAAACCACAGTGTGTTATACATAGATAAAGTCAATGAACTTTAAGCACGTGTAACTGTTCAATTGTCAATCAAGATAAGATAGGCGGAGTCTCTATAAACGTAAACATTGACCAGATGATATAGCAATATCATTACAATTATTTCGGCAACTCTATTTAAATATTCATGAGGAAAAGTGATATCGGGTCAATGACTGTATATGACATAGAAATATACAGTCAACGCATTTTGACTGCTCAAATAGAACCAGTGGAGTATAAAATATAATATGAAGTACTGTGTCAATAATATGGAATAGAAAAAATACATACAATTAATAAAAAGAAGAGATCACAAATTATAATAAAAAAAGACCAAGCAAGAAAATTGTAAAATTAAAATGTCACCTTAGCTTTATCATAAACTAAATATAAAGATGATTATCTCCCTTACATCATCCATCATTAGAATGAATCTTAAGAGTCATTGATTGAGATGACAGTTAGCTTAGCCATTAGTTTTTTTGCTATAAAATGTCAAAATTTGCATTTTTGTAAACAAATAAATAAATTTAAAATACCAATCTATTATAGTTTTGTAGTGTATCACTAGTTTTAACACAGTGTAGACCATTAACAAATTACAATCACTAGACGTATTAATTTTTATATTATCAAGGGGGAGGTTAAGTAAATCAATTCAATACAAAAACATCAAATTATAAAAGTAGACGTTAAAAAAATACGAGTCCATCCAACCATCCATCCATCCATTCATCCATCTATCATATGCCTATTGTCTCTGTTTCTTTTCAAATTCACCAATTCACCACTCATGTTGAAACCTATAATAAGAATAATAGCCTTGTTTAACTTCCCGTAGAAACGTCGAACTTGATAAATTGTAAATGTGAAGAATGATTAAAGTGATCGAGATAGAATAAAATTTATAGAACTAGTAACTCTTTCGTTTACAAGAACTGCTTTTTTCCTGGAATGATAAAGGATAATGACATGGAATGAAACTGCTTTACATCATAATTACAGTAAATGCATATTTTTTTTTAATGTCTCCCTTTCGTTCAAACAAAACAAAAATCGATAGTTTAAAGAACGTTGAGATGAATTTGCATCAAGTAGTTAAAGGCAATGCTTAAATTCTATGTTTTGGCTCAGATTTTATTAAATGACTGTCAAAATATAAATCATAAAATAACTTTTTTCACTTCTGATGATTTTTCTAGTACCTGTAACGTTGTTATGTACTTGGCGTCATAGAAAATACTTCTGAAATGAAATTCATCTTTCAAAGACAACAATGATAAGACATTCAGTATAATAAATTAAATAACATATAGCTGAGAAGGGGATAGGGCAGATTGGTGCCCCACGAAAATGCGTTGTCAACCTTGCCTTCGCCGCGGTTGACAATGTTAAGTCGGGGTAACAATCTGCTCTACCATCCTCTCAGTTATGTGTTATTTATATAATGTTCAGTAGTTTTGATAGTCATGATTATCATGTTTATGTATATCTATGATTTACACACTTTTGTACTTATCTCATGGTCCATTACTTGGTTTTACCTTAATCAGGAACGCTCCGAATATTTGAGAGCCAAGAATGAATAAGAACCAAAACAATTGAAAAACTTATGACAAACAAATGACATATTACTTACCCATTTAGTGTATTGTTTGCGTCAGAACCAGTTATAAATTCCAAACATCAATGCTATCAAAACATGTAGCTTTTCATGTTCAACTTGCCTTTTGCCTGAAATTATCAACATAGTTCGTGCAAATAAATAATCGAAAGAAGAGAAACATAAGTTGTGCAAAATTCAAAAAATTATCCATGTCATTTTTCAACGATAGATATGTCTAAGTTTAAGTGAGATAACACTTACAGGTATTTTAATCACATTAGAATGTAAATAAGAGGCAAAATATACAAAAAGAACATTCAAACTTATAAGTAGAAATGAAAACGAACAACGGCATTGCAAAAAAACAATAAAACAAAAAACGAAAAACAACAACAGACAACCAACAGTACACAAAACACGACATAGAAAACTAAAAACTAAGCTAAACGAACCTCACTAGAAACTGGGGGATTTCGGGTGCTCCGGAATGTTAAGACATGTTGCACCCGTCGTGTTGCTTAAGTTAGTTAGTACGAACCCATGATAAGTCTTTTTCGGAAGGTCACCATCCCGGGAAATGGGACGGGATTGTAGTTATGACAATTGGAACATATTCGTTGTCATATGTGAAACAGATATTCATTAACGGTCAACCAACTCGCGATGGCTTCCGTAAAATTTACGAACGAATGATTTTTACCCCTTCACATGGAACGCTTGGTTAAATAGCTTCCTTGTGAGCAGCAACCCTCTATCAAGGAAATCATGATAGGAAATACAAGCTCTTGAATATCTTATCAACTTGGAGATACATGTATATACTCTGTATGCAGGCGCTGCAGGAATGTTGCTACATAGAAATTGAAAGTTTATATACAATTAGTAAGCCTAAATCATCATTTTGTAGTAAAAAGTAAAATCACAAAAATACTGAACTCAGAGGAAAATCAAATCGGAAAGTCCCTAATCACGTGTCAAAAATCAAATGACAAAGCACATCAAAAACGAATGGACAAGAACTGTCATATTCCTGACTTGGTACAGGCATTTCAACATGTAGAAAATGGTGGATTAATTAGATATAGGAAGATGTGGTGTGAGTGCCAATGAAACAACTCTCCATCCAAACCTGGTTTTATAGCGCTAATCCTCTCACTTTGATGACAGTCTCATCAAATTCCTGTTATATTTACAATGATGCGTGAACTAAACAGACAAAATAAATAAAATAGAGTGTTTGTTTTCAACCGACCCTCATTCTGAATTGTATAGATGCAAGTCAAGATATGAGACAGACTTGACTGAATAAGTTTCTATATATCAACTTCATAAAAAAATTGTTTCCTCCCATAATGATTTTAGTGTTTGTACTGATGATTCACTACCGGTCCATTGCCTATTCTATAATCGATTACAATTAAACGGACTGTACTTTCTTTACTTACCGACATTTTTGTAGTTTTTGGTATGGTTTGAATAGTCCATGACTACAAAATCTTTGGATCCAACAGTGCATGTAATCTTTAATTGTTTAATGCATACTGAACCAATGCTTTCTTCAACTGTTACATTTGTAGCATAAAGTAAACCAACATGATGTGACCTTGTTTCAATGGACTTAACTAAGTTTTTCTCCTATAAGATAAAATAACTTTAGTGCATTGTTTAATAAAAGTGAATAAAGGAAATTCAGTGTATGTGTCATTTAACAGCGAACCAAACATACAGCACAAAGAAAAACACAAACATCAACTTTCATAAGTCAATGTGCGGATACAAGTATAGTTATAATTATATATCTTTGTAAAGCATAACGTGTTTGTTTTTAAAATTTCTTGAACTAAGCATCTTGTGTAATTGTTTTCTACTTTAAAAGTAAAAAAAAAACATATTTCATTAATGTTAAATTTCAAAATAAATTTGAATAATGCAAGTGAAAGACTTGCACGTTGAATTATTCTAAAAGTTTGTAAAAATGTCTGAACCAAATACATAACAGCTAATTATATGTATTTTTTTCTTATTTCTATGTGCCAGGGGTTCGGTGTTGTTTTGAAACAATCTACGTTAGAGGCGAAGTGAATCAGATGTAGATACTTCAAAATTCAAAGCCGATTTTTGAAGTATCAACATCTACTTCCCTCCGCCCGTTTCACAATAACCCTTAAGCCCGGCTATGACTACTGTTAAAATTGATGTTTATAAGTTGGAAAGATGTTTCGTGGAGCACTAGGAAGACACAATAACATGACGTTGTTTGTAAGAAATCACATGAAATTCAGGTATAATTCAATACAGTGACGGAAGAACTAGTTCATCATCTTTAATTGAAATTCTAAATGAATATACAAAAAATCATGATTTCTTCTTTATTAAGTGTCGTATGAAAACAGGTTGTGTTTTCAAGAGATTTATCAGTTCTTTATTTCTATATCGAGCAATTTTAGTGAGCAACATGACGGATGCCACAATATGGAGTAAGATATATTTACCCTTCCGAAGCACCTGAGATCAGCCCCAGTTTTTGGCGCGGTTCGTGTTGCTTAGTCTTTAGTTTTCGATGTTGTGTCATGTGTACTATCATTTGTCTGTTAGTCCTTTTAATTTTTAGTCATGGCGTTGTCAGTTTATTTTCTAGCTATGAGTTTGACTATGGTATCTTTTGGTCCTCTTTTATGAATTACGCATGAAAACTATGTCGGTTCGGGTGTGAACTGTGGGTAAAAAGACATATTTGTCATGGATAGGTATAGTGCTGAGCAGCATTTTGGGTCTTTGAATATCGATGATAATTATAATGGTATTTATATTCAGTTTTTATCAATTCTTTTTCTAATTGTAGTTTTAATTTGTAATTGATCTCACAGCATTAACCCCTCGGAAATAGTATCTACGTCTTCCTTTTCTCGTGTTTCTTGCATGGAATATTCCTCGAGAGTGTTATTGGCAATGTTTCGGTCACTTGTAAATGACTGACTCATCGATTAGCCGAATTTTAAACGAATGGGGAACCAGAACAGTTCAATTAAGGAGGTTTAAATTTAAAATGTCACTATTGAGATCCTGCATCACGTGTCTGTAACTTAAAATGTTATAGGATATAGAGATCATAGGTACAGACTGAGCAATAAAGAAAGACGGTGTTTTCGGTTTTACTAGTTTATGAAGAAGGATATTGCTTAAATAGATGGCATCGATACGTTTGTTGACAAGGGTAAGTTTTAGAAAAGGTTTTTTTTCAATGCCAACCGGTCTGAAACGTCTGTGACTTGCAATATCCGAGATGATACATTTGTAGTTGTAAGTTTGTATTGGTATGAATGGAGATTTGTAACAGAGGTTTCCAAACATAAGTCTAACACAGATTGAAGTTACTTTTATTATACCAGATAGTATACTTTTGTAAAAATCAAGATTTGAAAATAACACTTTGCAGCAGATGTTTGATAAGTATATCAATAGGATCCGAGTCCAAATATCAAGCAGTGCAGTGCAGTGCAAATGTATTCCGATTGAATTACTCTGTTGTTTACATTGCATATTGTTCAAAACTATCCAAAGTGAGAAATATAACTTGAATGGAATATTTGTACATGCAATCTCAGGAGGAAATAAACCTTATATAAACAAGATTATTTCATATCGGTTGAGAATAAGATTCTCCTATTGGATAAAAAGGGGTCACATGACATTCATTTTTCTTCAGTAATAAATTCCATCGGTCATTAACAGAACAAAACGGACCAGAAAACTGGTCGTTAACGAACTTTTACATGATAATGACCGGTAGGGCGTGGTTTCCGTCTGATAATGACCGTTAGGGCGTGGTTTCCGTCTGATAATGACCGCTGGGGTGTGGTTTCTCTGTTAATGACCGGTGGGGCGTGGTTTCTCTGTTTAGAGAGATGTTTCTTTTATAAAACATGTTCCTATTTTTAATATTATATTGAAGTTGTTGAATTGTTTATTATATATTTTTGTAAATTATAAAGAAAGAGAACTTGATTAAGTATTTATATACTGAAAAATTGCACTAAAATGAATGGCAGTATTACTACGACTGGTCTTAACTCTTTGCCATAGAAATCGTACAACTACTCGAGTTCGCTTTAGGCATTTTGAATTAATGAGAATTTTCCAAAACATGGTTTCCCAATGAAATAAACATAATAGTTCTTGAAAAACTGGTCATTATCGTGATACATGGACTGCCCGTAGGACCATGGTATTGACTGCGACAGCGATAATGACCACGCCTTCGGCTCAGTCATTATCACTATCTTAGTCAATACCACTGTCCTGTGGGCAGTCCATATATCACGATAATGACCAGTTTTTCAAGAACTATTATATAAGTAATTTACGTTATATTACGCTTGTTTTAAACAGAAAGGCAACCCTTAAGCTTTATGACTGTATTTGAAGAATATTGTTCGGCATCTCTGATAGTAGTTTCGTTTAAAAGAATTTATCATAACAATTTTTGTTTTATAAAAGATGCACAATATAATATTTACAATATAATGATTTTACAGTTATATATCATTACACACTTGCAGAAATATTTTATTATTATTTCTCTTACATTGTAAATTACTTTGCACTTTGGTATAGGGTATATCAAGGCAAATATTATTTGCACTTCCAAATTTCCCGCTGCTACATTCCATGTTGTTGTAACAGTTTCGTTTGCTGGATGCACTGTAACATATAGAAATTTGTATTTATAAAAAAAGAAGATGTGGTATGATTTCCAACTCTTCACAAGAGACCAAATGACTAAGCAATGGACAACTATAAGTCACTATTGCGGCCTTTAACAATAAACTTAACCCAAACCATGTAGAATTGGACAGATAAAATATTGTCAACATTTTGTCAAAGGTCTTTCTTTATCTTAATTGTTTGTGTAAGTCCTTCAAGCAATACATGCATATATTATTATTGAGCTTTAAAAGTCGTATTAATGTTTCTATTCGGTGCTGTCCATTGGAGGCACAAAAAGAGCGTGATGTAATGTATTCTGAACTTAATTGAAAGCACAATGTAATAGATATAACAAACATAACCCATTATCCTATCTGTATTGCATGTGATTAGAATCGTTTTTTGGGAGGGAAATGAAAATAAATGAACATGTTGTCCTTTTGATTTCCAAAGAAACCTCTGCCAATTATGAAAGTCCGACTAATGAAAAGTTAGAAGGGCATAGTTTCTGTTGACTGTTTTTTTTTGCTATAATCATTACATACATGATGAATCCGATGTATATTACACGCTGATTTTTTTAAAAATAACAGATTGTAAATATTCGACTCACCCCTTTGTTTATTTACTGACGTTTTTTAAATCATTCTTATCAATTAAAACCGATTTAAAATTCCGAATATTCTTCAGATTCAAGATATAATATGTTTAAAATTAGCTTATGTTGACTTTGATACCTTCAAAATTTGCGACATTGATTGTCAAATTGTAGTGACAACTCTTAAAGCCGTAAACACATGTATACTCTTTGTTAAGGTCGGAAACCTGGAAATGCATAATTCGAAGGGCAAATCCATCGTCTGTCCATCTTTCTTCGAACTTGGAAGGATTGGTAGATGTGCCTTTAGAAGTTATAATCGACCCATCTTTTTCCCATTTTCTAGTTTTTCTTTTTTTTAACTGTCCACCAACTTTACAAAACAATTCTACAGTTCCATTCAATAGCGCAGGGGAGGTTTTGACGTACACATGTGGAAAGGTACAGCTGAAAGAGAAATACGCTAACTGAATCACTCATGAAAAACTATAACTATGCAAAAAAGTTACCTTAAAGTTTATGCATAAAAACCAGAAAGCAAACAAATAGATCTAAAGAACTGATTAACTACTTGACTTATAGGATTGTAAGTATGCTTTATTTTATAACCTTGCACTTTCACCACTTGACCGTTTTCTACATCAGTTTTTTCACATTTCTGCCTATTTTACGTCAATACTTAGATGATGATAACCAGGATTTCGTTTTTAGAAACGAATATATATAGCATGTGGCAGTAATACAATTAACGATTTCAACTTTACTGCTTCAGATTTGCGTTTCGACAATTTTTATTTGTTTTGTGATAAGTGAGGCCGAGATATTTTCTGTTTTCATGCTTTCTAATTCATTCCTATAGTTGTATAAGGTGAAAATGAGAGAAGAGGGTTGAATGTTTTATTCTGACTGATATAATTATTGTCAGAAGGAGTGATAAGGCCAGGTGCTTAAAGCAATTTTTTTTATTTTTATTTTTCGGGACATCTCTTGACTTGTCCACATGGTACGGATGCGTATGTGCTTTACAGCTTCAGTTTTCTAAATGTTGGATATATTTTAGAACTTGAACTTTACATTAAACAAAGAAAAGACTGGACAAGATAACATAGTGCGATTTCTTTGAATATCAATGACAGAAAGTTATAACAACTTATAAGTAAATCATATACAGTTTTAGTTCTCAGCCCACCTTTATTTCAAATTATAAAACAAGACGTATCGTTGTTAATCTTAATGCACATCATGTTATTTGGGAAGGCTGCAGCAAGTCCAAGTCAGAAAATGGGAGCTCTCCGGTCGTTCTGATGGTTTATATATAGTCGAGCGTTTGATTTTGTCAGAATTTATGAACGACTGTCCCTTTTTGATGTACCAAGTTCAATAAGATAGATTCGATCAAACTGATCAACATACTTTAGATTGCAAAGTGAAAAGACACCATATGTAGTGGAACGCGAAATTATAGAAAAAAGCTTCTTTCTATCATTATTGGAAAGTCTGTCTTATATAAATATTAAAAGGAGAATATCCGGGGAGAGAAGAGAAACAGTTGTTTCCCATAAGAATGCTGATTGGCTGCTGAATTCTGTTCATCATACTATGTAAATATGCCACCAATAAAATAAAACCTTGATGATGTCAGGTTTAGATGGTGTATAATAAATTATTAAACAATTGCATGCAATAGAGTTATATGAAATATAATAAGATTAATAATTTCACGACTGACACAATCCTGTAAGACGTATGACGAAATCATGTATTTAACAAATTTGACTTGGTAATGCTGGAAGATTCTATGTGATTTTGGCATTTTAAGGTCAAAGCACAGTAGTTATTGGAGACTATAAGTTGGTAACGTAATATTTTTAACCCGTATATCCGACTGTGATGATCCATCATTTAGATCTCAAATCAATGTGTGCAATCTGTAATATAGTTTAATTAATCTACAACGTCCTGATTGGTGTGGTTTTAATCTTTTCCTTTATTCGGTACTCTCTAATATGTTAGGAGATTGTAATTTTTAAAATATTCATATATTATGTTTCAATAGGTCAAGTTGAACTTTATGATAAAATCAAATTTAACTAGCTGTTTACACAATATACATTTTTCAAATAAACCCTTCAATAATACAAAAACATTTAATTATTTGTTAAAAAAGGTAAATGTGCCACTAGTACAGACTGTGTTCGCAGCGAGTTCGCTGCAGACTTACAGCAAATATTTGCAGGAGGCTGATTTTTTTTTCAGTAAGGGAACTGACCACGTCATGGCTAAAAAAAACCTAGAGGCTCTCAAGAGCCTTGTCGCTCACCTCAATTTACTGATGCTTTTGAAATCATGTAAATTAAGGTTAAAATCATAATCAATATTATTAGATATAAGATATTATTAGATATTATAATGATATCTTAGATAATAATAAAAAAGTACATAATTCCGTAAAATTAAAATTGAGAATGGAAATGGGGAATGTGCCAAAGAGACAACAACCCGACCATAGAAAAAAAGAACAGCAGAAGGTCACCAACAGGTCTTCAATGTAGCGAGAAATTCCCGCACCCGGAGGCGTCCTTCAGCTAAACAAATATATACTAGCTCAGTGATAATGAACGCCATACTAATTTCCAAATTGTACACAAGAAACTAAATTAAATTAATACAAGACTAATAAAGGCCAGAGGCTCCTGACTTGGGACAGGCGCAAAAATGCGGCGGGGTTAAACATGTTTGTGAGATTTCAACCCTCCCCCTATACCTCTAGCCAATGAAGAAAAGTAAACGCATAACAATACGCACATTAAAATTCAGTTCAAGAGAAGTCCGAGTCTGATGTCAGAAGATGTAACCAAAGAAAATAAACAAAATGATAATAATACATAAATCACAACAGACTACTAGCAGTTAACTGACATGCCAGCTCCAGACTTCAATTAAACTGACTGAAAGATTATGATTTCATCATATGAACATCAGGCACAATCCTTCCCGTTAGGGGTTTAGTATCATACCATCATAACGTATATGAGAAGAAAATAACCCGTGTCATGCCAACAACGAGTTTTTGAACAAATGTGTTTAGTTCCGATGCAAAGACCCTATAAGTGAATCAATATTAACGCTAAAATATGCAATCTTTAATGACCTGACAACAGTATCGTAACTATATCCCTTCTTAATAAGTCTATTCAAAGGTTTTGTTATTTTTTGAGGTGAGTACTGACACCTTTGTGCTTTATAAAGAATATTTCCATAAAAAATTGGATGTGAAATACCTGAACGTATAAGAAGTCTGCATGTTGAGCTATATTTACGAATGATGTCCTAATACCGATGATAAAATTTAGTAAATGTTTTGACTAGTTTGTAATATCGAAAACCCTGGTGTAATAATTTTTCAGTAATACATAAATTTCTCTCGTTAAAATCTAAAAAAATGTTACATTCACGAGCGAATCGTACAAGTTGAGATATATAAACACCGTAAGATGGTGACAAGGGAACGTCACCATCTAAAAATGGATAATTAACGACAGGAAATGAAAAATCATCTCTTTTATCATAAATTTTAGTATTCAGCTTTCCGTTAGTGATATAGATATCAAGATCGAGGAAAGGGCAGTGGTCATTGTTAGTATTAGCTTTATTTAAAGTAAGTTCAACAAGGATAAATTTCTTTAATATACATACTGAAGTCGTCATTATTGAGAGCCAAAATATCATCCAAAAATCTAAAAGTATTATTAAATTTGTTTATCAGATGTTGTTTCGATGGGTCTTTGCTTATTTTTGTCATAAATTGTAACTCATAGCAATACAAAAACAGGTCCGCAATAAGTGGTGCACAGTAAGTTCCCATTGGAATTTCGATAATCTGACGATATACGGAATCCCCAAAGCGAACAAAAATGTTATCTAGTAAAAATTCAATTACTTACTTAGGGGCAGCAACCCAACAACGGATTGTAGGACTCGTCCGAAAATTTCAGGGCAGATAAATTTAAATCTGATGAACATTTTTGCCACCTGTCAGATTTGCTCTAAATGATTTTGTTTCAGAGGCATAAGTCAAAAACTGCATTTTACCCCTATGTTCTATTTTAGCCATGTCGGCCATGTCGGTAGACAAGCGGGGTTATTGGACACATCTTTTTAAACTACATACCCTAGGGACGATTGTGGCCAAGTTTGGTTAAATTTGTCGCATTAGTTTCATAGAAGAAGATTTTTGTAAAAGATTACAAAAATTTACGAAAAATTGTTAAAAATTGACTATAAAGGGCAATATTTTCTTAAGGGGTCGAATTATGATCACGTTGACTTATTTGTAGTTTTTACTTTGCTGAACATTATTGCTGTTAACAGTTTATATATATCTATAATAATATTCAAGATACGTGTGTAATAACCAAAAACTGCAAAATTTCCTAAAAATCACCAATTCAGGGGCAGTCAACCCAACAACAGGTTGTCGGATTCGTCTGAATATTTCAAGGAAGATAGATCTTAACCTGATGAACATTTTTACTTCAGTCAGATTTGCTCTAAATGTTTTAGTTTCAGAGATATAAGCGAAAAACTGAATTTTACCCCTATGGTGTATAAGTAGCCATGTCGGCCATGTTGAAGGCAGGCGTGGTCATCGGACACATTTTTTAAACTAGATACTCTAGTGATGATTGCGGCTGGCTAAGTTTGGTTAAATTTGGCCCAGTAATTTCAAAGGAGAAGATTTTTGTAAAAGTAAATAGACGACAACGACGACGGACGACAAGTGATGAGAAAAGCTCATTGGCCTTTCAGGTCAGCTGAGCTAAAAAGAAGAGACAAAAAGAGTCGCAAAAAAAAAAAATGTTCAAAAGGTCAATGTTCTAGTGCTATAAGATACAGGGACGATGGATTCATAATATATCATGTCACTTCAGATGAATGTGAAGAATATTTCGTCTTGCAAATAGTTATTAACCCTAAATGAATTTCTCGTAGGATATTATATCAATCTTAGACGTTGATGAAATTAAAGAGAAAATGTTTAAGACCTTTGGCATTCATTATACTTATATCTGAGCGCTAAAGGAACGGTTGTTCGGCTTTCAGGAAAATGCAAAGCTAAAATAAAACCGATGTAGTTTAGATTGTGCAAGTATTTTTTATAAGTATGTAAGCTCATACAAACATATTCTTTGCATTTAAGTTTAAAGGCATTTTGATTCTCCCTATTTTAAAATGTTTTAGAATTTATTTATTTGTTTAAGTCACCTGTGTTCATACTTGGTAATCAGCTGAAAAGATATAACTAATTGTGAGTGACCATTGTGTAATCTGTAAATATTCAACCAACCTGAGCCTATGTATTAGTGAAACTAAAAACTCAAATGTAATTATTTCGTCGATTGTCTCCCTTTGTACATACACATTTTCAACTGGCAGATACAGTATACAGTTCTTTTTGGAAAAATAAAACAAAACAAAAAGACCACCTTTAAATCAAGTGCACTCAATTAAAAGAGATAATTGCTTCCTATAAATATATTAATTGAAAAAATATCTTTATGAGTAATAAATAAGTAAACTTCTTTGTAATTTTTGTGCCAAGACATTTAAAGAAATTGATATATGTTCAAATTGAAGACAACAATAACAGTATTTTACGTACAAGTTATAAATACATCAGAAGTAAAATTGATCATCATAGTTCTTATATATAAACAATAGAGTGATGTTTGAGAAAGAAAAAAAACCTCAAGGTTAACGTGGATATTTTAAAATGTCCATTGCTATGTTTTAAAAGAAAACTATCACAATCATCATGTCCTCATAAATTTCATTCAGGAGTGACTATAAGCATAAGTAATGCAAACAAACTACATGCAATATGATATATAGAACAAGTTCATAAAAGAGCTTTTTCAATAAAACATTTTTCATCACGTGCTATATGTTGTCTATCTATAAGAAATTCGTCTTTTTATGTGCAACGGAATGCCTGTCACTTTCAGCATATACTTATTCTGAATATCAGATTATCTATCAATTCACCGTACGATAGTATTTCAGCACCAAAAAAAAACTGTTAGTCTGGCTGTGTTAAAGACCAATTGAGGCCGTCGGCGCTGTTTTCTGCTGTTTGATCAGGTTGTTGTCTCTTTTACACATTCCCAATTTTAAATTCTCAATTTAAGAATGAAATTTGTATAGAAAGTACTCAGTAGATGTCTATGCATGTTAATCTTTTATGTTATGTTGCTGACCCATTGACTTTTAACTAATTATCTCCCTACTCATATCTTAAATAGAATTATTTAGTATTATAGACATTTTGGGCATTATTACGGCCAAATATCATAACAACATGAAACCACACACCCTTTTTATAATTTCTTGTCCAATACTGATTAGAATATTAAGCAAATAAAAATATGCTTCACTGATTTACCCCGTCCGTTTGATCAATTACCCATTTCCATTCTCATTTTTTTAAATTGTTAAAAAAAACAAAAAAACTCAAACAATTGCTACGATATACATGGTAGAAATTAATTCGATGTTATATGTTATGCATTGGTTGGGTGATGGCATAATTTAGAATCAGTGAGTAGATTAGAAACATTTAAAACATAATCAAAAAACCAAAATGGCCTACTCTGTAAAGTTTTAGGAGCAAAGGGCAAACTATGCATACTGTCTACACAAGCAAGAATCACATGAGTATAGAATTATAATAACTTAGACTTCTCCAGCATTATATTGGGGAAGGGCGTCGAACCGTGCAAAACACATTTAACTTTTTCTGTAATCCCTTTTACCCTCTATGCCCAAAGAACCTAGACAATTGACTACATGCTAGATATTAGTTTGTTAACAACTTAAATATGGCTGAAATGTTTGATATTTGACTTCAAAGAGCATCTGATAGATATGAAGTAGAACCTTTTTGTGATTCCAAAATTGTATTTTATTTTCAAATGAAATATCTGCATGCAAAATAGATAATTTTCTAGAACATTTAAAGTAGGGATTTGTTTAGTGAGACTGTACCAAATCCTTATTTTAAGTAAGAAGATTAAGTAAAGAAAGTTCTTTCAACTTTAAAAGGCAATGATACAAATGAAACAGTACTTACAAACTAGAAAACTTGGCATCTAGTTTAAAAAATGTGTTCGGTGACCCGGCCAACCAACCAAGATGGCCGCAATGGCTAAATATAGAATATAGGGTAAAATGCAGTTTTTGGGTTATAACTCAAAAATCAAAGCATTTAGAGCAAATCTGACATGGGGAAATTTTTTTTATCAGGTCAAGATCTATCTGCCCTGAAATTTTCAGATGAATCGGACAAATCGTTGTTGGGTTGCTGCCCCAAAATTGGTAATTTTAAGGAACTTTTACTGTTTTTGGTTATATCATGAATACTATTATAGATAGAGATAAACTGTGAACAGCAATAATGTTCAGCAAAGTAAGATCTACAAATAAGTCAACACGACCAAAATCGTCAGTCGACCCATTAAGGAGATATTGCCCTTAATAGTCAATTTTTATTTGAAAATTTGGATCCTCAATGCTCTTTAACTTTTTACTTGTTTGGCTTTATAATTTTTTTGATATGAGTGTCACTGATGAGTCTTATGTAGACGAAACGCGCGTCTGGCGTACTAAATTATAATCCTGGTACCTTTGATAACTATTTACACCACTGGGTCGATGCCACTGCTGGTGGACGTTTCGTCCCCGAGGGTATCACCAGCCCAGTAGTCAACACTTCGGTGCTGACATGAATATCAATAATGTGATCATTTTTATAAATTTCCTGTTTACAAAACTTTGAATTTTTAGAAAAACTAAGGATTTTTTTTATCCCAGGCATAGATTACTTTAGCCGTATTTGACACAACTTTTTGAAATTTTGGATCCTCAATGCTCTTCAACATTTACTTGTTTGGCTTTATACTTTTTTTTTATATGAGCGTCACTGATGAGTCTTATGTAGACGAAACGTGCTTCTGGCGTACTAAATTATAATCCTGGTACCTTTGATAACTATTTAACCCTTTTTCCTAAATTTTAGTATTCTTTCAAAAAATCTTCTCCTCTGAAACTACTGGGCGATATTTAACCAAACTTGGCCATAATCATCATTGGGGTATTTAGTTGAAAAGATGTGTCCGGTGACCCGGCCAACCAACCAAAATGGCCGCAACGGCTAAAAATAGAACATAGGGGTAAAATGTAGATTTTGGCTTATAACTCTAAAACCAAAGCATTTAGCAAATCTGACATGATATAATTTATTAGGTCAAGATCTATCTGCCCTGAAATTTTCAGGCAAATCGGACAACCTGTTGTTGGGTTGCTTCCCCTGAATTAGTAATTTTAAGGAAATTTTGCAGTTTTTGCTTATTATCTTGAATATTATATCTCTGAAACTACTGGGCCAAATTTAATCAAACTCGGCCACACTCATCTTTGGGGTATCTAGTTTGAAAAAATGTGTGACGTGACCCTGCCAACCAACCAAGATGGCCGCCATGGCTAAAAATAGTACATAGGGGCGAAATGTAGATTTTGGCTTTTATCTCTGAAACCAAAGCATTTAAAGCAAATCTGACTTAGGGGTCAAATAATCTATTTGGTCAAGATCTATCTGCCCTGAAATTTTCAGACAAATCGGACAACCCGTTGTTGGGTAGCTGCCCCTGAATTAGTACTTTTAAGGAAATTTTGCATTTTTTGCTTATTATCTTGAATATTATTATAAATAGAGATAAACTGTAAACAGCAATAATGTTCAGTAAAGTAAGATCTACAAATAAGAAACGTGACCAAAATTGTCAGTTGACCCATTAAGGAGTTATTGCCCTTAATAGTCAATTTTTAACCATTTTTCTAAAATATTAGTATTCTCTAAAAAAATCTTCTCCTCTGAAACTACTGTGCAAAATTTTACCAAACTTGGCCACAATCATCATTGGGGTATTTAGTTTTAAAAAATGTGTCCGGTGACCCGGCCAAGCAACCAAGATGGTCGCCATGGCTAAAAATAGTACATAGGGGCGAAATGTAGATTTTGGCTTTCATCTCTGAAACCAAAGCATTTAGAGCAAATTTGACATGGGGGTCAATTAATCTATTAGGTCAAGATCTATCTGCCCTGAAATTGTCAGGCAAATCGGACAACCTGTTGTTGGGTTGCTGTCCCCGAATTAGTAATTTTAAGGAGATTTTGAAGTTTTTGCTTATTATCTTGAATATTATTATAGATAGAGATAAACTGTAAACAGCAATAATATTCAGCAAAGTAATTTCAGGGCAGATAGATCTTGACCTAATAGATTATTCTATCCAATGTCAGATTTGCTCTAAACGCTTTGATTCTAGAGTTATAAGCCAAAATCTACATTTTACCCCTATGTTCTATTTTTAGCCATTGCGGCCATCTAGTAGTTTCAGAGGAGAAGATTGTTTAAAAGAATACTAAAATTTTCGAAAAATGGTTAAAAATTGACTATAAAGGGCAATAACTCCTTAATGGGTCAACTGACACTTTTGGTTATGTTTACTTATTTGTAGATCTTACTTTACTGAACATTATTGCTGTTTACAGTTGATCTCTATCTATAAGAATATTCAAGATAATAAGCAAAAACTGCAAAATTTCCTTAAAATTACGAATTGAGGGACAGCAACCCAACAACAGGTTGTCCGATTTGTCTGAAAATTTCAGGGCAGATAGATCTTGACCTAATAGATTATTGGATCCCATGTCAGATTCGCTCTAAATGCTTTGATTCTAGAGTTATAAGCCAAAATCTACATTTTACCCCTATGTTCTATTTTTAGCCAATGCGGCTATCTTGGTTGGTTGGCTGGGTCACCGGACACATTTTTTAAACTAAATACCCAAATGATGATTGTGGCCAAGTTTGTTAAATTTGGTCCAGTAGTTTCAGAGGAGAAGATTTTTTAAAAGAATACTAAAATTTTAGAAAAAGGGTTAAAAATTTTCTATAAAGGGCAATAACTCCTTAATGTGTCAACTGACAATTTTAGTCATGTTGACTTATTTGTAGATCTGATTATGCTGAACATTATTGCTGTTTACAGTTTATCTCTATGATATCTATAATAATATTCAAGATAATAAGCAAAAACTGCAAAAAATCCTTAAAATTACTAATTCAGGGGCAGCAACCCAACAACAGATTGTCCGATTTGTCTGAAATTTTAGGGCAGATAGATCTTGACCTAATAGATTATTTGACCCTTTGTCAGATTGATTTGCTCTAAATGCTTTGGTTTCAGAGATAAAAGCCAAAATCTACATTTCGTCCCTATGTATTATTTTTTGCCATGGCGGCCATCTTGGTTGGTTGGCCGGGTCACCGGACACATTTTTGAAAACTAGATACCCCAATAATGACTGTGGCCAGGTTTGGTTAAATTTGGCCCAGTAGTTTCAGAGGAGAAGATTTTTTAAAAGTATACTAAAATTTTAGAAAAATGGTTAAAAATTGACTATAAAGGGCAATTACTCCTTAATGGGTCAACTGACACTTTTGGTTATGTTTACTTATTTGTAGATCTTACTTTGCTGAACATTATTGCTGTTTACCGTTTATCTCTATCTATAATAATATTCAAGATAATAAGCAAAAACTGCAAAATTTCCTTAAAATTACCAATTCAGGGGCAGCAACCCAACAACAGATTGTCCGATTTGTCTGAAAATTTTCGGGCAGATAGATCTTGACCTAATAGATTATTGGATCCCATGTCAGATTCGCTCTAAATGCTTTGATTCTAGAGTTATAAGCCAAAATCTATATTTTACCCCTATGTTCTATTTTTAGCCATTCCAGCCATCTTGGTTGGTTGGCCGGGTCACCGGACACATTTTAAAAACTAGATACCCCAATAATGATTTATGCCAAGATTGGTTAAATTTGGCACAGTAGTTTCAGAGGAGAAGATTTTTTAAAAGAATACTAAAATTTTCGAAAAATGGTTAAAAATTGACTATAAAGGGCAATAACTCCTTAATGAGTCAACTGACACTTTTGGTTATGTTTACTTATTTGTAGATCTTACTTTGCTGAACATTATTGCTGTTTACAGTTGATCTCTATCTATAATAATATTCAAGATAATAAGCAAAAACTACAAAATTTCCTTAAAATTACTAATTCAGGGGCAGCAACCCAACAACAGATTGTATGATTTGTCTAAAAAATTTAGGGCAGATAGATCTTGACCTAATAGATATTTGACCCTGGTCAGATTTACTGTAAATGTTTAGGTTTCAAAGATAAAAGCCAAAATCTACATTTCGCCCCTATGTACTATTTTCCGCCATTGCGGCCATCTTGTTTGGTTGGCCGGCACACCGGACACATTTTTAAACTAAATAAACCAATGATGATTGTGGCTAAGTTTGGTTAAATTTGGCACAGTAGTTTCAGAGGAGAAGATTTTTTAAAAGAATACTAAAATGTTCGAAAAAGGGTTAAAAATTGACTATAAAGGGCAATAACTCTTTAATGAGTCAACGGACAATTTTGGTTATGTTTACCTATTTGTAGATCCTACTTTGCTGAACATTATTGCTGTTTACCGTTGATCTCTATCTATAATAATATTCAAGATGATAAGCAAAAACTGCAAAATTTCCTTAAAATTACTAATTGGGGGACAGCAACCGAACAACAGGTTGTTCGATTTCTCTGAAAATTTCAGGGCAGATAGATCTTGACCTAATAGTAATAGATTACTCGATCACATGTCAGATTTGCTTTAAATGCTTTGGTTTTAGAGTTATAAGCAAAATCTACATTTTATCCCTATGTTCTATTTTTAGCCATTGCGGCCATCTTGGTTGGATGGCCGGTCACCGGACACATTTTTAAAACTAGATAAACCAATGATGATTGTGGCTAGGTTTTGTTAAATTTGGCACAGTAGTTTCAGAGGAGAAGATTTTTTAAAAGAATACTAAAATTTTAGAAAAATGGTTAAAAATTGACTATAAAGGGCAATAACTCCTTAATGGGTCAAAGGATAATTTTGGTTATGTTTACCTATTTGTAGATCTTACTTTCCTGAACATTATTGATGTTTACAGTTGATCTCTATCTATAATAATATTCAAGATAATCAGCAAAAACTTCAAAATCTCCTTAAAATTACTAATCCGGGGACAGCAACCCAACAACAGGTTGTCCGTTTTGTCTGAAAATTTCCGGCCAGATAGATCTTGACCTAATAGATTATTCGATCACATGTCAGATTTGCTTTAAATGCTTTGGTTTTAGAGTTATAAGCAAAATTTATATTTTACCCTTATGTTCTATTTTTAGCCATTGCGGCCATCTTGGTTGGTTGGCCGGGTCACTGGACACATTTTTTAAACTGGATACCCCAATGATGATTGTGGCCAAGTTTGGTTAAATTTGGCACAGTAGTTTCAGAGGAGAAGATTTTTTAAAAGAATACTAAAATTTTCGAAAAAGGGTTAAAAATTGACTATAAAGGGCAATAATTCCTTAATGGGTCAACTGACAATTTTGGTTATGTTAACCTATTTGTAGATCATACTTTGCTGAACATTATTGCTGTTAACACACGTTTATCTCTATCTATAATAATATTCAAGATAATAAGCAAAAACTGCAAAATTTCCTTAAAATTACTAATTCAGGGGCAGCAACCCAACAACAGATTGTCCGATTTTGTCTGAAAATTTTAGGGCAGATAGATCTTGACCTAATAGATTATTTGACCTTGTCAGATTTGCTGTAAAATGCTTTGGTTTCAGAGATAAAAGCCAAAATCTACATTTCGCCCCTATGTACTATTTTTTGCCATGGCGGCCATCTTGGTTGGTTGGCCGGGTCACCGGACACATTTTTTAAACTAGATACCCCAATGATAATTTTGGCCAGGTTTGGTTAAATTTGGCACAGTAGTTTCAGAGGAGAAGATTTTTTAAAAGAATACTAAAATTTTCGAAAAATGGTTAAAAATTGACTATAAAGGGCAATAACTCCTTAATGGGTCAACGGACAATTTTGGTTATGTTTACCTATTTGTAGATCTTACTTTCCTGAACATTATTGATGTTTACAGTTGATCTCTATCTATAATAATATTCAAGATAATCAGCAAAAACTTCAAAATCTCCTTAAAATTACTAATTCGGGGACAGCAACCCAACAACAGGTTGTCCGTTTTGTCTGAAAATTTCCGGCAGATAGATCTTGACCTAATAGATTATTCGATCACATGTCAGATTTGCTTTAAATGCTTTGGTTTTAGAGTTATAAGCCAAAATTTACATTTTACCCCTATGTTCTATTTTTAGCCATTGCGGCCATCTTGGTTGGTTGGCCGGGTCACGGACACATTTTTTAAACTAGATACCCCAATGATGATTGTGGCCAAGTTTGGTTAAATTTGGCACAGTAGTTTCAGAGGAGAAGATTTTTTAAAAGAATACTAAAATTTTCGAAAAAGGGTTAAAAATTGACTATAAAGGGCAATAACTCCTTAATGGGTCAACGGACAATTTTGGTTATGTTTACTATTTGTAGATCTTACTTTGCTGAACATTATTGCTGTTACAGTTGATCTCTATCTATAATAATATTCAAGATAATAAGCAAAAACTGCAAAATTTCCTTAAAATTACTAATTCGGGGACAGCAACCGAACAACAGGTTGTCCGATTGTCTGACAATTTTAGGGCAGATAGATCTCGACCTAATAGTAATAGATTATTCGATCACATGTCAGATTTGCTTAAATGCTTTGGTTTTAGAGTTATAAGCCAAAATCTACATTTTACCCCTATGTTCTATTTTAGCCATTGCGCCATCTTGGTTGGTTGGCCGGGTCACCGGACACATTTTTTAAACTAGATACCCAATGATGATTTTGGCCAGGTTTGGTTAAATTTGGCACAGTAGTTTCAGAGGAGAAGATTTTTTAAAAGAATACTAAAATTTTCGAAAAATGGTTAAAAATTGACTATAAAGGGCAATAACTCCTTAATGGGTCAACGGACAATTTTGGTTATGTTTACCTATTTGTAGATCCTACTTTGCTGAACATTATTGATGTTTACAGTTGATCTCTATCTATAATAATATTCAAGATAATAAGCAAAAACTGCAAAATTTCCTTAAAATTACTAATTCGGGGACAGCAACCTAACAACAGGTTGTCCGATTTGTCTGAAAATTTCAGGGCAGATAGATCTTGACCTAATAGATTATTCGATCACATGTCAGATTTGCTTTAAATGCTTTGGTTTTAGAGTTATAAGCCAAAATTTACATTTTACCCCTATGTTCTATTTTTAGCCATTGCGGCCATCTTGGTTGGTTGGCCGGGTCACCGGGCACATTTTTTAAACTAATACCCCAATGATGATTGTGGCCAAGTTGGTTAAATTTGGCACAGTAGTTTCAGAGGAGAAGATTTTTTAAAAGAATACTAAAATTTTCGAAAAAGGTTAAAAATTGACTATAAAGGGCAATAACTCCTTAATGAGTCAACGGACAATTTTGGTTATGTTTACTTATTTGTAGATCTTACTTTGCTGAACATTATTGCTGATTACAGTTGATCTCTATCTATAATAATATTCAAGATAATAAGCAAAAACTGCAAAATTTCCTTAAAATTACTAATTCGGGGACAGCAACCGAACAACAGGTTGTCCGATTGGTCTGACAATTTTAGGGCAGATAGATCTCGACCTAATAGTAATAGATTATTCGATCACATGTCAGATTTGCCTAAAATGCTTTGGTTTTAGAGTTATAAGCCAAAATCTACATTTTACCCCTATGTTCTATTTTGAGCCATTGCAGCCATCTTGGTTGTTGGCCGGGTCACCGGACACATTTTTTAAACTAATAAACCAATGATGATTTGGCCAGGTTTGGTTAAATTTGGCACAGTAGTTTCAGAGGAGAAGATTTTTAAAAGAATACTAAAATTTTCGAAAAAAGGTTAAAAATTGACTATAAAGGGCAATAACTCCTTAATGGGTCAACGGACAATTTTGGTTATGTTTACCTATTTGTAGATCCTACTTTGCTGAACATTATTGATGTTTACAGTTGATCTCTATCTATAATAATATTCAAGATAATAAGCAAAAACTGCAAAATTTCCTTAAAATTACAAATTCGGGGACAGCAACCTAACAACAGGTTGTCCGATTTGTCTGAAAATTTCAGGGCAGATAGATCTTGACCTAATTAGATTATTCGATCACATGTCAGATTTGCTTTAAATGCTTTGGTTTTAGAGTTATAAGCCAAAATTTACATTTTACCCCTATGTTCTATTTTTAGCCATTGCGGCCATCTTGGTTGGTTGGCCGGGTCACCGGACACATTTTTTAAACTAAATACCCCAATGATGATTGTGGCCAAGTTTGGTTAAATTTGGCACAGTAGTTTCAGAGGAGAAGATTTTTTAAAAGAATACTAAAATTTTCGAAAAAGGGTTAAAAATTGACTATAAAGGGCAATAACTCCTTAATGGGTCAACGGACAATTTTGGTTATGTTTACTTATTTGTAGATCTTACTTTGCTGAACATTATTGCTGATTACAGTTGATCTCTATCTATAATAATATTCAAGATAATAAGCAAAAACTGCAAAATTTCCTTAAAATTACTAATTGGGGGACAGCAACCGAACAACAGGTTGTCCGATTTGTCTGACAATTTTAGGGCAGATAGATCTCGACCTAATAGTAATAGATTATTCGACACATGTCAGATTTGCCTAAAATGCTTTGGTTTTAGAGTTATGAGCCAAAATCTACATTTTACCCCTATGTTCTATTTTGAGCCATTGCAGCCATCTTGGTTTGTTGGCCGGGTCACCGGACACATTTTTTAAACTAAATAAACCAATGATGATTGTGTCCAAGTTTGGTTAAATTTGGCACAGTAGTTTCAGAGGAGACGATTTTTTGAAAGAATACTAAAATGTTCGAAAAAAAATTAAAAATTGACTATAAAGGGCAATAACTCTTTAATGGGTCAACGGACAATTTTGGTTATGTTTACTTATTTGTAGATCCTACTTTGCTGAACATTATTGCTGATTACAGTTGATCTCTATCTATAATAATATTCAAGATAATAAGCAAAAACTGCAAAATTTCCTTAAAATTACTAATTGGGGGACAGCAACCCAACAACAGGTTGTCCGATTTGTCTGACAATTTTAGGGCAGATAGATCTCGACCTAATAGTAATAGATTATTCGACACATGTCAGATTTGCCTAAAATGCTTTGGTTTTAGAGTTATAAGCCAAAATCTACATTTTACCCCTATGTTCTATTTTGAGCCATTGCAGCCATCTTGGTTTGTTGGCCGGGTCACCGGACACATTTTTTAAACTAAATAAACCAATGATGATTGTGGCCAAGTTTGGTTAAATTTGGCAGAGTAGTTTCAGAGGAGAAGATTTTTTGAAAGAATACTAAAATGTTCGAAAAAAAATTAAAAATTGACTATAAAGGGCAATAACTCTTTCATGGGTCAACGGACAATTTTGGTTATATTTACTTATTTGTAGATCTTACTTTGCTGAACATTATTGATGTTTACAGTTGATCTCTATCTATAATAATATTCAAGATAATAAGCAAAAACTGCAAAATTTCCTTAAAATTACTAATTCGGGGACAGCAACCGAACAACAGGTTGTCCGATGGTCTGACAATTTTAGGGCAGATAGATCTCGACCTAATAGTAATAGATTATTCGATCACATGTCAGATTTGCTTTAAATGCTTTGGTTTTAGAGTTATATGCCAAAATCTACATTTTACCCCTATGTTCTATTTTTAGCCATTGCTTCCATCTTGGTTGGATGGCCGGGTCACCGGACACATTTTTTAAACTAAATAAACCAATGATGATTGTGGCCAGGTTTGGTTAAATTTGGCACAGTAGTTTCAGAGGAGAAGATTTTTTAAAAGAATACTAAAATTTTCGAAAAATGGTTAAAAATTGACTATAAAGGGCAATAACTCCTTAATGGGTCAACGGACAATTTTGGTTATGTTTACCTATTTGTAGATCCTACTTTGCTGAACATTATTGATGTTTACAGTTGATCTCTATCTATAATAATATTCAAGATAATAAGCAAAAACGGCAAAATTTCCTTAAAATTGCAAATTCGGGGACAGCAACCTAACAACAGGTTGTCCGATTTGTCTGAAAATTTCAGGGCAGATAGATCTTGACCTAATAGATTATTCGATCACAGTCAGATTTGCTTTAAATGCTTTGGTTTTAGAGTTATAAGCCAAAATTTACATTTTACCCCTATGTTCTATTTTTAGCCATTGCGGCCATCTTGGTTGGTTAGCCGGGTCACAGGACTCATTTTTTAAACTAGATACCCCAATGATGATTGTGGCCAAGTTTGGTTAAATTTGGCACAGTAGTTTCAGAGGAGAAGATTTTTTAAAAGAATACTAAAATTTTCGAAAAAGGGTTAAAAATTGACTATAAAGGGCAATGACTCCTTAATGGGTCAACTGACAATTTTGGTTATGTTTACTTATTTGTAGATCTTACTTTGCTGAACATTATTGCTGTTAACACATGTTTATCTCTATCTATAATAATATTCAAGATAATAAGCAAAAACTGCAAAATCTCCTTAAAATTACTAATTCAGGGGCAGCAACCCAACAACAGATTGTCCGATTTGTCTGAAAATTTTAGGGCAGATAGATCTTGACCTAATAGTAATAGATTATTTGACCTTTGTCAGATTTGCTGTAAATGCTTTGGTTTCAGAGATAAAAGCCAAAATCTACATTTCGCCCCTATGTACTGTTTTTTGCCATGGCGGCCATCTTGCTTGTTGGCCAGGTCACCGGACCCTTTTTTTAAGCTAGATACCCCAATGATGATTTTGGCCAGGTTTGTTTAAATTTGGCACAGTAGTTTCAGAGGAGAAGATTTTTTAAAAGAATACTAAAATTTTCGAAAAATGGTTAAAAATTGACTATAAAGGGCAATAACTCCTTAATGGGTCAACGGACAATTTTGGTTATGTTTACCTATTTGTAGATCCTACTTTGCTGAACATTATTGATGTTTACAGTTGATCTCTATCTATAATAATATTCAAGTTAATATGCAAAAACGGCAAAATTTCCTTAAAATTACAAATTCGGGGACAGCAACCTAACAACAGGTTGTCCGATTTGTCTGAAAATTTCAGGGCAGATAGATCTTGACCTAATAGATTATTCGATCACAGTCAGATTTGCTTTAAATGCCTTGGTTTTAGAGTTATAAGCCAAAATTTACATTTTACCCCTATGTTCTATTTTTAGCCATTGCGGCCATCTTGGTTGGTTAGCCGGGTCACAGGACTCATTTTTTAAACTAGATACCCCAATGATGATTGTGGTCAAGTTTGGTTAAATTTGGCACAGTAGTTTCAGAGGAGAAGATTTTTTAAAAGAATACTAAAATTATCGAAAAAGGGTTAAAAATTGACTATAAAGGGCAATAACTCCTTAATGGATCAACTGACAATTTTGGTTATGTTTACTTATTTGTAGATCTTACTTTGCTGAACATTATTGCTGTTAACACATGTTTATCTCTATCTATAATAATATTCAAGATAATAAGCAAAAACTGCAAAATCTCCTTAAAATTACTAATTCAGGGGCAGCAACCCAACAACAGATTGTCCGATTTGTCTGAAAATTTTAGGGCAGATAGATCTTGACCTAATAGTAATAGATTATTTGACCTTTGTCAGATTTGCTGTAAATGCTTTGGTTTCAGAGATAAAAGCCAAAATCTACATTTCGCCCCTATGTACTGTTTTTTGCCATGGCGGCCATCTTGCTTGTTGGACGGGTCACTGGACCCTTTTTTTAAGCTAGATACCCCAATGATGATTTTGGCCAGGTTTGTTTAAATTTGGCACAGTAGTTTCAGAGGAGAAGATTTTTTAAAAGAATACTAAAATTTTCGAAAAATGGTAAAAAATTGACTATAAAGGGCAATAACTCCTTAATGGGTCAACGGACAATTTTGGTTATGTTTACCTATTTGTAGATCCTCCTTTGCTGAACATTATTGATGTTTACAGTTGATCTCTATCTATAATAATATTCAAGATAATAAGCAAAAACTGCAAAATTTCCTTAAAATTACAAATTCGGGGACAGCAACCTAACAACAGGTTGTCCGATTTGTCTGAAAATTTCAGGGCAGATAGATCTCGACCTAATAGATTATTCGATCACATGTCAGATTTGCTTTAAATGCTTTGGTTTTAGAGTTATAAGCCAAAATTTACATTTTACCCCTATGTTCTATTTTGAGCCATTGCAGCCATCTTTGTTGGTTGGCCGGGTCACCGGACACATTTTATAAACTAGATACCCCAATGATGATTTTGGCCAGGTTTGGTTAAATTTGGCACAGTAGTTTCAGAGGAGAAGATTTTTTAAAAGAATACTAAAATTTTCGAAAAAGGGTTAAAAATTGACTATAAAGGGCAATAACTCCTTAATGAGTCAACGGACAATTTTGGTTATGTTTACTTATTTGTAGATCTTACTTTGCTGAACATTATTGCTGATTACAGTTGATCTCTATCTATAATAATATTCAAGATAATAAGCAAAAACTGCAAAATTTCCTTAAAATTATTAATTCCGGGGCAGCAACCCTTTTTAACCATTTTTCTTAAATTTTAGTATTCTTTTAAAAAATCTGCTCCTCTGAAACTACTAGGCCAAATTTAACCAAACTTGGCCACAATTATCATTGGGGTATCTAGTTTAAAAAATGTGTCCGGTGACCCGGCTAACCTACCAAGATGGTCGCAATGGCTAAAAATAGAACATAGGGGTAAAATGTTGATTTTGGCTTATAACTCTAAAACCAAAGCATTTAGAGCATATCTAACATCGAATTGAATAATCTTTTAGGTCAAAATCTATCTGCCCTGAACTTTTCAGATAAATCTGACAACCTGTTGTTGGGTTGCTGCCCCTGCATTAGTAATTTTAAGGAAATTTTGCAGTTTTTGCTTATTATCTTGAATATTATTATAGAGAAAGATAAACTGTAAACAGCAATAATGTTCAGCAAAGTAAGATCTACAAATAAGTACACATGACCAAAATTGTCAGTTGACCCATTAAGGAGTTATTGCCCTTTACAGTCAATTTTTAACCCTTTTTGTAAAATTTTAGTATTATTTTTTAAAATCTTCTCCTCTGAAACTACTGGGCCAAATTCAAACAAACTTGGCCACAATCATCATTTGGGTGTCTAGTTTTTAAAAATGTGTGACGTGACTCTGCCAACCAACCAAGATGGCTGCCATGGCTAAAAATAGTACATAGGGGCGAAATGTAGATTTTGGCTTATATCTATGAAACCAAAGCATTTAGAGCAAATCTGACATGTGATAAATTGTTTATCAGATGAAAATCTATCTGCCCTGAAATGTTCAGACAAATCGGACAACCCGTTGTTGGGTTGCTGCCCCTGAATTAGTAATTTTAAGGAAATTTTGCAGTTTTTGCTTATTATCTTGAATATTATAATAGATAGAGATAAACTATAAACAGCCATTATGTTCAGCAAAGTTAAATCTACAAATAAGTCAGCATGACCAAAATTGTCAGTTGACTTATTAAGGAGTTATTGCCTTTTATAGTCAATTTTTAACCATTTTTCTAAAATTTTAGTATTCTCTTAAATAATCTTTTCCTCTAAAACTACTGTGCCAAATTTAACCAAACTTGGCCACAATCATCATTGGGGTATCTAGTTTTAAAAATGTGTCTGGTGACCCGACCAACCCACCAAGATGGCCGCCATGGCTAAAGATAGAACATAGGGGTAAAATGTAGATGTTGGCTTATATCTCTGAAACCAAAGCATTTAGAGCAAATCTGACATGGAATAAATTGTTTATCAGGTAAAGATCTATCTGCCCTGAAATGTTCAGACAAAACAAACAACCTGTTGTTGGGTTGCTGCCCCAGAACAAGTAATTTTCTGGAAATTTTGTAGCTTTTGGTTTTTATATTGAATAATATAATAGATAGATAAAAACTGTAAACAGCAATAATGTTCAGCAAAGTAAGATCTACAAATAAGTCAAATGACCAAAATTGTCAGTTTACCCCTTAAGAAGTTATTGTCCTTTATAATCATTTTCTAACAATTTTCATACATTTTGGTAAATTTTTAGAATGTATTTTCCACTGTTATTACTGGGCCAAGTTCATTATAGATAGAGATCTACAAACACATCATGATCACCAAAACACAATTTTGTCATGAATTTATTTATAGACCAAGGGGAGCGACACAGGCTCTTGAGAGCCTCTAGTTTAATGAAACAATATTAAGAATGTACCGGCCCATCCATTTGGTAAATATTGAACGGTCCCTTAAAGACAAGTGCAGCATTAAAACGAAACGATTAAAGCCCTACCTTGTAGTAGTGGCTGTTGGTGTAATTGCTGTTTCATGTGACCTAAAATGATATATTCTCATTACTATTACAATTTAAATCTGTATATAACTTGAGTCTCTTTTCCAGGTTTGAACTGGCATATTCTTCGAACAATGTCTGCACTAAGTAATGATTATGACCGATGTTTTTCAGCCCTTCTTTTGCCTTAAATAGTCGAGTCAATTTGTCATGTTTTATTGTACTTTTATAGTGATAGAGATTCCTGTATTAAAATCTCATTTTGCCAGATTACATACCTTGTTAAAGAAATAACCAACAAATTGAGGAATAAAATTAAGGAGATTCCTCGTTTCTCCATATTTGAAAGTGTTTGTCACAAATTAGATAAATTGAATGGATGCAAAGTCATTCGGCAAAGGACGTATGGAAAGCCAACGGGGTCATAATTCTTAATTCGTAACTTGTAGTTGTGATCAGTTGTGTAGTTTCATAATTCGTAATGCATAAATTGTCAGTTTGTAACTTGTATATTTGTAATTTCAAAATTGTTAATTCGTAAATTGTCAATTTGTAACTTGTAACTGTGTGATTTCAAAATTCTTTATCGGTAAATTGTCAATTTGTATATTGATGCTTTTTAACTTGTAACTTGTTGATTCGTGAAATGTCGATGTGTGAAATGTGTATGTTTTTGGTCATTTTGAAGAGTAAAAGGGTAGCCTGGGATCCTGGCTCACTGCTCGGCAGAAGAGCCAGGTGGAGTACAACATGATTTGTCATTAACGTCACTGCTTGACATACTGGCGGGAAATATTAGTATTGTTACAAACTCATTGCAAATTATTTTGAATTTCCTATGAAATGCAAATTTCAAAAAATTAGCAAGTCTTTTGATTAACATCGTGAATCAACTCGGTTAATAAACGATCCAATCGACGAAATATTAGATTTGGTCGGGTTTCCGGGCTATAAGGAGCTAGGGGTGGCACCGGTTGGGGATCTTACCGAGAGTACTGTACGTTAAGCAGCAGTTGATAGGGATAGGGGAACATTTTGGTCTTTTTGGTTGTAAATTTTTATAGAACGAAAAATCAGGAAGCGATAATTCTTCAGCTTCGTGATAAGAATTATAGTTCAGTGGGCATGTATATTAATATATATTTGTATCTGGCAGCCCTATCTTATCCTGTCAGAATAAAATGGTCCGATAGTAGCATTTAAGGATTAACAGAAAACGTTTATTACTAGTACCTGGGATTTCACGTATAAATGATGTAGCCTTTTATAGACGACTATATATAGTATTCGTAATTCTCCGCATCATTCGACTTTATTTGAACTTTGTGGATAGTTGTCCCATTGGCAATCATACGGTTTATTAACACATCTCCTTATTGTATTTACTTGAATAATTCTGTCGTTTTATTCCGCTGACAATCGACTTTTTCATTAATCTTGCAATTAGGAGAGATCGATTACGTGTAGGGACTGAACTATTCGGGATGTATTTACCTATAGTTCCCGCTTAAAAGAAACGCCATCTGTCGTCTTCATTAAACAAAATAAAACTGGGATCCTGTAAACATGCATTCTTTTTGCGGCATTTGGTGAACATAATTGATTTAAATTACTAGGTATGTACTCCAAATGAAGGTGCTCCTACTTACAGATGGCTTATGAACACGAAGAAGAAACCGAGCGCCATTAGTCGTCATAATGATCGTTAGCATAATACAACAACGACAACATTTAACACTTTGACATTTTACACATCGACATTTCACGAATCATCAAGTTACAAGTTTAATACAAAGCATCAATATACAAATTGACAATTTACCGATAAAGAATTTTGAAATCACACAGTTACAAGTTACAAATTGACAATTTACGAATTAACAATTTTGAAATTACAAATATACAAGTTACAAACTGACAATTTACGCATTACGAATTAGTAAATTACACAATTACAAGTTGCGAATTGACAAGTGACGAATTAAGAATTGTGACCCTGTTGGGTTTCCATAAGGACGCAGCACTTAAAATAGTGAATATATGGGTAATCCTGATTGGTCAATATGTGCATCTGTTATCTTATATTTTTGAGACTTCTTGCATTCTGCATTAAACCAAAGGATCCATACATTATTTTCATAAGAACTAACGGAACTGAGTTGTCTTTTCAACGCTAAGATGAGACACTTATTAATTCTAAGTTTAAAATTGATAGACATGGGAGATAACTTTTTACAAATTACAGAAGAAAAGCCCCAAAATACTGTTCGAATAATTTTTCTTTAATTCTAGCAAGGTTTCGTTAAAAAAACACACACTTTCTTACGTCTGTATCTCCAAAAAAGCTATCATTGTCGTCTACGGGGAAATTGATTGTTTATTTTAATCTTTATTGTGTTGGCCATATCTGTTTTTCGTCACAGTTATAATAATTATTTATTTTCTAAATTGATATGGGTATATCTTTCTTTTAACAAATAAATTTTACATGATTAAATATGACAACTTCATTGTATTGCCTTTTTTCTTTATTATTTTGCAATATCCATTAGTATCATATGGGAATAATTCACTGAAAATCTAAGTCTAATGTAAGTAATGTTTAATATGTATTTCATTCCACAATATTTCGTTTTTTTCACAGTAATTTTTTAACTGTTAACATTGCATTTATAATTTTAAGTCAAACCCAAAGTATAACTATAAAAAGAAGTACAACAAACAAAACAATATTGAAAATATTCACTTTCTATAAAATATTAAGGCAAATTTAATATGACTTACCTATGAAGGAAGAGTTAGGGAAATTCATATAAGATATCGAATTTAAACTGACACAATTAGAAACAGTAATCAATATTTCTACATGAATACACTATTTTTTTAAAATACTTTAAATATTTACCAACTCGATACCAAGTATATATACTATTTAAACTTGATTGAATTTTGAAATCAATTTTTGAAAAGTCTGATTGCATTTGTTCTATTATATCGAGAACACATGTCAAGGTTTGCTCGAAAAGTAATCAAACAAAGCCGATAGAATTATAAAGTACATATACTCCTGGTATTAGACTACGTCCGGTGTGTTTTTAGTTTATATGTTTATCAGCTTTTTATAGATCTGATGAGTTAAACTCTTTTGACCAAGCTCTTTTCACCTGTTTTTGTTTGTGTTGTGCTGTTTCATCCCTGTCCCAGTTGAGAGGGAGGTTTGACACCATCAAACATGCTTAACCCCGCCACACGCTATGTGTTCCTGTCTCAAGTCAGAAGCCTGTAATTGAGTGATTGTCATTTTTTACTATTTCTCATATTTGTTTTTCGTATATTGCTTTGCATAATTTGTTTTTGTGTTGTACCGATACACCACTTCCATAGCTTAGGATTAGCGCCTTCAAACATATTTTAACTCGAAACATTGTAATGAGCCCATCTTAAGTTAGGAGCCTGTAATTGAGTGGTTGTCGTGTATTGCTGTTTCTCATTTTTGTTTTTCGTTTACTAATTTGTAGTTTGTTCTTGTTTTGATGACATCAGTTTGTTTCATTCAGCATTGGATTAGACAATTGGGACCTGCGACACCATATTGTAGCAATGACAAAATTGATGGTATAGGTATTCTATCTAGTCCTTCGTGTAGCTCGGTCAATGTGAGACTATTTTCAACTCTACTTCTCGACGTAGACGCAGTCATGGTCATCGTCATTATACATCACCTACGCTGCATGATGTCTCTATTAATGACTTGCTGCCATTTATACAAAAGCCGTTAGGTATTCATCACATTCGCACGAAACTTTATTCATTACCTCTTTTAAAACTTCATTCTCTGTTCAATTTATGTTTGGAATCCTATGTTACAAACCCTCATTCAAACCAACACAAATTTACAGCTATAATTTCGGATATTGCAAGTCACAAACTTTTCAAGCCAGTCCGCATTGGAAAAGATGAAAAAGAGAAAAGATCTTTCCTTAATCTTTCTTTGTAAACAAAGATATCGATGACGTCAACTTAGGCAATATCCTTCATCATAAATTAGTTCAATCGAAAATACCTCCTTATTTCAAAGACCAGTTTCTTATACCTATACCAAACCTATTGCAACTAAAATTCTCAATTACAAACATGTTTTGCAGGATCTCAATATTGACGACTTCAAGTCTAAACCTCCTGATTGCACTTGTGCTAGTTCCCAATTCACATATAATCCGGTTGGTCATGTTTTTACCGGTGACCTCAACATTGTTAATAACACTTCCCTACGAAATGTGTTATCGAAAGGTACAAAATATCGTGAGCCAAAATCCATCAATTGGAAATACAACTTAAAAAGTTTGATGGATTCAGTCGAGGATTATGCCAGGCTATGGGATAAGCGTGAGAAGGAAGACGTAGACACTCTTCCGAATGGATTCAGGCAGTGAGGTCGTTAATACAAATCAGAAATAAGAAACAGAATGGGTCTATCAATGTCCATGCTACTTCAATCTTTAAAGACCCTAATCCTAATGTTGCAAAACACGTATTCTATCCCGCAGATAAAGCCCCAAACAACATCGTTTTTGTGTGTAAAACTCATTACAGTAACTGCTTGATAAACGAATTAGGTATTGACAATTCACTTGGAAACCCAACATATAACCTCACGACACTTACCAAAGAGGAAATCCTGGATAATCATAGGTCTGTTCTATGTTCCTTTGGAATTTCAACCAAAGATGATGAACTGGAACTCCATCACTGTATTGGATACCTAAACTGCATAAGTGTCCTTACAAACAACGGTATATTGCTGGGTCTTCTAATTGCTCCCCGAAACCTCTTTCTAAATTATTAAAATCTATTTTATCAGCAATCAAATACGGGCTTCAAAGCTATAGTGAAACTGCCTATTCTAGAGGTGACGTGAATCAGATGTGGATACTTAAAAATTCCAAAGATCTTTTAGAGTGCATACAATCTAAATCTCTTTCATCTTGTAATAGTATTAAAACATTTGACTTTTCTTTAGTTTATACTAGTATTCCACATTCCAAACTAAAAGACAAATTGAAAGAGTTGGTATTGCTTTGTTTTATAAAAAAAAATGGACAACGAAGATACAAGTATCTTGTCTTAGGAAGGGATAAATCCTACTTTGTAAAGGATCAGTCTGATTCAAACAAAAAATTCTCTGAAATTGACATTATCAAGATGCTTGATTTCTTGATTGACAACATAGTTGTTACGTTCGGAGGACGTATTTTTAACAGACTATCGGCATTCCAATGGGAACGAATTGTGCCCCTCTTCTTGCCGACTTGTTTCTTTATTGTTATGGGACTAACTTCATACAAGAACTTCCTAGAAAGAAAGACAAGAAGTTAGCAATATCCTTTAACTCTACTTTCCCCTATATAGATGATGTTCTTTCACTAAATAGTTCAAAATTTGGTGACTATGTCGAACGCATTTATCCCATTGAACTAGAGATAAAGAATACAACAGATACAGTTGATTCGGCCTCATATCTTGACTTATATCTAGAAATTGACAATGAGGATCGATTGAAAACAAAACTTTACGACAAAAGAGATGACTTCATCTTTCCGATTGTGAACTTTCCATTTCTAAGTAGCAACATTCCAGCAGCCCCTGTATACGGTGTATATATCTCCCAATTGATACGATATTCCCGTGCTTGCATTTCCTATCATGATTTTCTTGATAGAGGGTTGTTGCTCAAAAGGAAGCTATTAAATCAATAGTTCCAAATGGTGAAGTTGAAATCATCTCTTCGTAAATTTTACGGACGCCGTCACGAGTTGGTTGACAGTTATGGAATAACCGTTTCACAAATAATATCGGGTATGTTCCTTACGTCGTAACTACAATCCCCTTCCTTTTCATAAATGTGACCTACCGAATTAGACTATTTACCGGATTCATAAGCAACACGACATGTGCCACATGTGGAGTAGGATCTGCTTATCCTTCCGGAGTACCTGAGATCACCCCTAGTTTTTGGTGGGGTTCGTGTTGTTTATTATCTTTAGTTTTCTATGTTGTGTCATGTGTACTATTGTTTGTCTGTTTGTCCTTTTCATTTTTAGCCATGGCGTTGTAAGTTTTTTTTTCGATTTATGAGTTTGACTGTCCCTCTGGTATCTTTCGTACAAAAATTAAACAATAGTAAGCTAGGTATGCATGCCTCATTATTTCAGTTTGTACTTATGTCGTGCTGTAAATAATGCTGCACCAGATTACGGGTATGGGTTTGCAAAGATCTTATACGATATCCTGTATATCTTAGAATGCATGCCCGTTATAAAATGTTTATGTCGAAATGCAACAAAGTGAAAGAAATCTTAACATCCAGTCTTTGTTAAAGAATATTTCTTCAAAAGTTAACGGTAACTAGCATAGTCGTAATGAAAATTACATTATAAGGAAACTAGCATTAAAGTATTAAAAATTACATTAAACGGAAAGTAGCATAAAATTATGAAAAATACACGTAACGAAAAGATTAATAAATATCAAAAGTGTATGAAAAAGTTAATAAAACCTCAAATCCACGAATTTGTCTTACAAACTTGACAAATCGTTATAATGGACAACAAGGCAATCTGCAAAGACTGCCGATGGTCATATAACTCGATATAAACATATATATATAGATATAAATAAATTGCGAACTCGTGAAATTGTTTTTTCATTTTATTTCATATTAAAGTTTTAAAACATAATATGTTTAGCATCGTATAAATATGACTTTTTGTGGATCGAACCAAACCAAATGTTCCCTCTATTTGCAGATCCCGCTTAGTTTATACCTTACGCATCTCTAGCTAAGGGGTTAAATTAAGGTCACACTAATACAGATTCAATGAGGTAGAATTATTCACCAGCGATGTTTCATAGCATATTTTGACATGGACCAAACTGGCTGCTTTAAGCGAATTTTTATTCCACTATGTTACTGTTATTTATGATTGACAATGAAAAAATCATATGTTGATTTCTTTTAAATTCCATTGATTCTGCTCCTTTTACCACTTTAATGCACCAAACTACAGTAAAATGTGGCTATATTATATATCATTCAATCGTTTATTATATGTAAATTCTGTTCGTATGGTTGTTTCAATAATTGTACAGGTCACATTTGTTACCTGTCAAATTCATGTTCACCGATTTGACTAAAATTTTCATATTTGATTTATAACATACTCAAACATAAATCAAATTACGAAATGGCTAAAATAAACAATTAACAATGGAAGGAATAGATAATATGTATCAGCATCTGGTGTGTATCTTTGTCTAAACATTATCTTCATATTAAAAATCGACATGACCTCCGACGGTCATATTACCTGAAATAAACATAAATACAGATATAATGAAAATAACGGCCATGTGCAATTACATTTTTCTAGGTCTATTTGCTTTCATTTTGTAGGTTAAAAAGAATTCTTTTCATTGTTTTTACCTGTAAAAGAATGATTTTTCGAATCAGCCAACAGAGTGGTTTATCCTTCTTTTACTGCCAATGTTGACATTCTTTTCCTTTCAATAGTTGAATACATTCGTAATGTATATCCAGCTAAGGGTTTAAATTGAAGCCCATACAAATACGAACTCAATGAGGTCGAGTTATTGCAAGTAAATAATTCATCAGCGATATTTCCTAGTTTATTAAACAAAATTGAAATCAAACTGGCTGCTTTAAGCAAAGCATTATTTTACCTTTTTTGCTATTGACTTTATGTTATCATATTTTGTAACTGATGTTCTTTTAAGAACACTTCATTTGGCAAACATTATACCAAACATCCTCCTTGCTTCTTGTTTACAAAAAAATATATATCAACATATATATATATACAAATGTAATAAAAAACTCAGTAAATAGAAAACAAACGTTCAAAAACAATTGTTAGTTAACGTGTTAGATGTACAATACTTAAATGACAAACTAAAATATAGAATGCGCTAACTTTGCAAAAAGAAAATAAAAGATGTGATGCATTTTTCCTAAAACATGTAAAGATTTATTTTCTGTAAGAAGTATACCGTTCTTGGTTAAATAATTAATACAAATATAAATGATTATTATTAAGTGTATGTATATATATATTGTTCTCAATTAATATATAATTGAATGAGGAGTGGTGTGATCCTGAGTAACAAACAGTTGGTCTTTTATTTATTTGACATGTTTGTATTATACAAATTCATTATCATGTTTTAAATGATCTAATGAATATTTTTTGTGTACAAAATGTTGTAAAAGAAGCGACCAGATTTGATCACAGATCTGGGAGAGCTACTTTATTAGATCCAATTTTAATTTCTGAAGATTGTTGTGCTACCTTTACTGAAGTTATTGATATATGTTTGTATTATACAAATTCATTATCATGTTTTAAATGATCTAATGAATATTTTTTGTGTACAAAATGTTGTAAAAGAAGCGACCAGATTTGATCACAGATCTGGGAGAGCTACTTTATTAGATCCAATTTTAATTTCTGAAGATTGTTGTGCTACCTTTACTGAAGTTATTGATATAGATAGACAAATGAGTGACCATAATGCTACAAAAGTATATTTAAGAATTCCGAATTTTTGGTTATATAAACATGCAGATTTTATTAGATTTAATAATGATATTCAGAATTTTGATTGGCAAACTATTTTGACTGCTTTTGGGGACGACATAGACGGAATGGCAGTTTTTTCACAGATAAATATATAGAAATTGCTAGAAATTCTATACCTACTAAAACTGTCACTAATCGATCATCAGATAAACCGTGGTTTAACTCGAAAATTCGAAAAGAAATTAGACTACGTGATAGACTTCATAAAAAAATACGAAAATTGAGAACTGTACAAAATACTAAAAAAATTAAAGTTCAACGTAAGAAAGTAAATAACATGATTATTCATGCAAAGGAACAGTTCTACTTAAACGCTAATGGTCTTTTAGATGAAAAGTCAAACAAAAACCCGAAAGCATTCTGGTCTCTCGTTAAAAAAGTTATGGGTAATTGTCGTTCCATGTCGATTCCTCCGTTATTAAATCCAAATACTAATGAAATTTCTGTTGGTGAAAAAGAAAAAGCAGATTTGCTTAACTCATATTTTTGTAATATTTCTACATCTTCGGATGATGGAGTTACACCTCCAGATTTACCACTTCGTACCCAACATAGCTTAGATATTGATGAAATAACGGAGGATGAGATTAAAGACATACTCAAATCTTTGGAAATTGGTAAAGCATCCGGTGAAGATTGTATTAGTCATCAAATGCTGAAATATACTGCTAATAGTGTGTGTGTACCTTTATCATTTATATTTAATTGTTCGATGAGAACTTCCAAAATTCCAAGTTGCTGGAAAGATAAAACAATGCAATAGGACGATATTTTGAAACTTTCGATTTATCCCCTTTTTTGAAAAAGCTAAAACATTTTTAGCTTTTTTCAAAACAGGGGATAAATCGAAAGTTTCAAACTATCGTCCTATTGCATTGTTAAGTTGTGTGAATTTGTTGAAAGAATAATTTATAAACATATTGTTAATTTCATTTTTGAACACAAGCTATTGTATAAATTCCAGTCAGGTTTCGTTCCTGGTCATTCAACATTTCATCAAATGATTGAGATTTATCACAAAATTTGTTTAGCTATGGAAGATAAAGAAATTATGAGTATGATTTTTTGTGATATATCGAAGGCTTTTGACCGACTTTGGCATAAAGGTCTATTAGAAAAAATCAAAACTTATGGCATAAAAGGCAACTTATTGGATTGGATTGATAATTATTGAAGTAATAGGCGACAGAAAGTACTTCTAAAAAATTCAGAATCTGCATTTGGAACATTAAAAGCAGGCGTACCCCAAAGCTCAGTACTTGGGCCTTATTATTTCTGATGTTTATAAATGACTTAGCAGATGAAATACAATGTTTAGTTAGACTTTTTTCCGATGATAGTTCACTTATGTATTCTTCGAATAACGCTTTAGATATTGAAAGGAGATTAAATAAGGATCTAGAAACATTAAATGATTGGTCAAAACAATGGCTTGTAGATTTTAATCCTCAGAAAACAGAATATATGGTTTTTAATTTCCGTAAGGATTCACAGCCTATTTATTTGAAATTTAATGGACAATTTATTAAAAAGGTTGATGACCACAAACATTTGGGTGTTACTTTTTCTAATAATTGCAAGTGGTCAGTACATATAGATAACATTTGCTGTAGTGCCACTGAACAAATTTTTGTTCTGAGAAAATTGAAATATATTCTTAACAGAAACAATCTGAATAAGATATATCTTGCATACATACTTCTACTTTTAGAATATGCATGCGAGCTATGGGATGGATGTTGTGTCAGAGATTCTGAAAAAAAATTGAGCGCTTGCAGTTTGAGGCAGCCAGAATTATTACTGGGCTTCCGCAATTTGCAAGTATAGAATCCCTACTTTCTTTTTGAAACTGGATGGGAAACTTTGAGTTCTAGAAGAAATAGACGTAAATTATGTTTATTTCATAAAATACACAGCACTAATGTTCCAGAATATCTTATGGATTGTATCTCGAATTATACATATGATAATTATTATAATACTAGAAACCGTTCTCACTATAGAGTACCGAGATGTAGATTGGACAGATTTTCTTAATCTTTTTTCCCTTCTTCAATTCGAGCATGGAATTTATTACCATTAGATATTAGATCCATACAATCATCTCCAAATTTTAAAAACAACATCCGGAGAAATGATATTTCATTTTTGGTACCTAAATATTATTTCATTGGAAACAGGACGGAAAATATACTACATACAAAATTACGATGTAGTCCTTTAAAAGCTGATTTATACAGAGTTAACTTAGTTAATGATCAAAGTTGTGAATGAGGGTGTCCATTAGAAGATTCGATTCTTTTTTTCTTAGAATGTCCACTCTACATAAACTTTAGAAATCAGCTCTTAAAAAGCATTCAACAATTTATAGCTGATATCTCCATAGAACATATTTTATTTGGAACAGACGAAATTACTGTTAAACAAAACACAATCCTTTTCAGAAATGTACATAGTTATATACGCCATACAAAAAGATTTTTTGATTAATATTGCTGTATCTTAAAATGTACTCGTATCCAACTGTTATACTGTTTAAACATACTATATCTATTGTATATATTTTTCATATTGTACTGAAATATATAATTGCTGTCATCTTGAAATTTTGTATATTGTACTTATATGGAGAGGATTATCGTAAGTTGTTATAACTTGTATCCAATCCTATTGTATATTAAAACAATAAAATATGTTTAAACTAAACAAAATACTTCTTTCATCTTCTTTATTATTGGATGTTAATCAATTAGATTAAAAGTAATCTTGTTAGACTTTGTTAAAAAAACAAAGTAAAATCACAAAAATACTGAACTGCGATGAAAAGTCAAACAGAAAGTTCCTAATCCAATGGCAAAATCAAAAGTTCAAACACATCAAACTTATGGATAACAACTGGCATATTCGTGACTTGGTACAAGCATGGTCTTATGTAGAAAGTGATGGATTGAACCCGGTTTTAAAAGATTGAAAGAAGTATTTTGTTTCTGTGTGTGTTACGTTTCGGTGTTATGTCGTTGTTCTCCTCTTATATTTAATGCGTTTCCCTCGGTTTTAGTTTGTTACCCCGATTTTGTTTTTTGTCCATGGATTTATGAGTTTTGAACAGCGGTATACTACTGTTGCCTTTATTTATAGCTAGCTACCTCTAACTTGTATGACAGTCAAATTACATTACATTGACAACGATGCGTGGCCAACACAAACAGACATACTAGTTAGAAACGAAAAAATAAGGGAAAAGCAGTCATCATTGTGGTATAATCTGAATCACTATAAAAAAAATAGTTAACAAAGAAGCACAACAAGGCATGTATCGAATTTAATAACCTCAGTCATTGCTTTCTTAGTTTAGTATTATATTTATGTATGTTGAATCCACCCATAAAGGATTGAAAGATTATAAGTACTGGAACCGAATTCTAGTAGATTAACATTAAGTCTGACACGTAAAATCGTGTTTTTGACGTACATTAGTTGATCTGGATGTAAACGTCACACAGGTAGAGATATGAAATGATTTTGTCATTCAAAGTTTGAAACGAGTATTGTCTATAGTTCTTTTAGTATGCATATTATCTGCAGAATGTTAATTATAGAAGTTTTCCTTGGCTTTTTTGTCGCTTGTCTATATGCTTATTATGATTTTTTTCTAACAAAAGAGCCACGTCATTACGTATCAAAACAACACAAAAGAGCATATAGACAAAGCATTAGAAAATATGAATGACACGATTACAAATATTCTCTTAGAACAATAACACAATAGCAGGATGTTTAAGAACAGAGCCATGTATAAAGAAACAAACAAAAAATGATACACAAATTATTGAGGAATAACACAATGACAAAATGCACAAGTACAGAGCTACGTAAAATTGATATCATTAAAATCAGATCAAACAGTAAAAGCAATATAAATAAAGACAAAGGAAAGATCAAATGATACATTATTAGGATGATAAACAACGTCAGTTCTATGAATCTATACTTCAAGAAAACCGTGTATTATTTGTGAAGTTGATATGGAATATTTATCAACAAGGTCTTAGTGACTTCCTACGAACTATTTTTAGAAAAAGGACGAGACGTTCTTTGACATACTCCCGGTTCATCAACTTTCTGCTCAGACACTGATGAAGTTTAACAAAGACTGAGTAGGAGATGAAAGCTCTTGAATACCGAATAAGTTGGGAGATGTATATCCCATATGCAGGTGAAGTTGGTATATTGCTACTAAGGTTGGGGAAATTGATCATTTCAAAATAAGAATCGCCTAGTTTGTCATAGATTCTGGTTCTGAGAGAGACATATAAATCTAAATAAGAGGCAGAGGAAGCCGTGTTTGTTGTTTCTACTTCTGGGGAATATATTAATGGAACCCAATCAGAAAAGTGTGGATTGTTAATGGAACGGATATCATCAATATATCTGAAAGTGAAATTAAAAACATGGTTTATTTGATCCTCTTGTTTTGACAAGTGTCTGAAGGAACTTCGATTCATATGAAAATAAGAAGAGGTCAGCAAGGAGAAGGACCAGTTCGTTATCATAGGAATGCCAACTATTTGTTGAAACAGTCTAACTCCAATTTCAACAAATATTTTGTCGATAAGTAACTCGTGTATATTGATCACTTGATTATATATGTTTATCTTGTTTTAATACTCCATTTGAAACGTATTGTAATTACTCTACTCATTCTGGACCACATGATTGACAATTAACATATTTGTTTGTATGTCAATATCAGGTTGTGAGAAAATAAGGATGAAAGTCTGAAAGAGAGTACAAGCTACGGCCATTAAAATGTGTTTTTACCTCTTGAAAGCATTATGAACATGATCTTATCCAAAATCGGTGTCAACGTTGCGTTTTGGAGCTTTGATTGGTATTGACGATATTCTACAGTACTTTTTATTTGATATCTTCTGAAGTAACAGATAGAAATATTTCCCCTTGGTATCATCTTTTTGTCAACCTAAAACGTTAATAGCTTGTTCAAGGCTCAGATGATTTTATTGAAATCAGGAAAACTTCAACGGGATACTCGAAATTTCAGGGATGTATAAATATATAAATACGTCAAATGTTTGATATTTAAGTCATAGGTTTACCAATAATTGTAGATTAATAAAAGTTTAAATCGTTTTACTTCTTGGTTCTGTTTCAGATTTTTGTACTTATTGTAACATTATTATTTCAAGTGTTCAAAATTTTAATCCTGGTATCTATGATGAGTTTGTTATCAGATATTTCCAAACGATTGTTGAAACTCTTCTAAACTAACATTTGCATTTGAAATCAAAATACGCCGTTGTGTTCTTATGTTTAATGACGGGTTCAGCTCGAGAAGTTTGCTATGTTGATCAAGACCAATATTTAGAGTAAATGCATATGAACATTCGATACTCAGATACTTTATCTTATATTCATTTTTATTATTTATGCTATGTAAAGAATTATAAGTTAAACTTTGGATTCAATGTAAAGGATTATTTTTTATGATTCCGCAAATCGTGTTTGCCTAAGTGTTTTATTGCAGATGTTGACACGAACAGGTCTCGTTTTAAGGAAATCATGATACGGAATGCAAGCACGGGAATATCGTATCAATTGGGAGATATATATATCCCGTATGCAGGTGCTGCTGGAATGTTGCTTCTTAGAAATGGAAAGTTTACAATTGGAAAGCTGAAATCATCTCTTTTGTCGTAAAATTTTGTTTTCAATCGACCCTCATTGCCAATTTTTAGATGTAAGTCAAGATATGAGGCCGACTTTTAAAACTGTATCTGTTGTATTCTTTATCTTTAGTTTGATGGGATAGATGCGTTCAACATAGTTGCCAAATTTTGAATTACTTAGTGAAAGAACGTCATCTATATCGCGGAAAGAAGAGTTAAAGGATATTGCTAATTTCGTATCTTTCTTCCTAAGAAGTTCCTGTATGACGTCAGCCTCATAATAATAAAGAAACAAGTCGGCAAGACGAGGGGCACAATTGGTTCCCATTGAAATGCAGACAGTTTGTTGAAAAACACGTCCTCCGAACGTAACGATATGTTGTCAATCAAAAATTCAAGCATATTGGTAATGTCAGTTTTAGAGAATTGAATTTTTTCAATTAGAGTGATCCTTTACAAAGTAGGATTTACCCCTCCCTAATACAAGATACTTGTATCTACGTGTGCCATTCTTTTTTATGAAACAAAGCAATAACAACTCTTTCAATTTGTCTTTTAGTTTGGAATGTGGAATACTTGTGTAAAGTGTAGAAAAGTCACAAGTTTTAATAATATTGCAAGATGAAAGAGAGTTAGATTGTATTTACTCTAATATGCATACGAAACGCTAATACATATTATCGAGCCTATGCATTGTAACTTGTTTATTTTAGACTTTTCATAATTTGAATTTACGTTTTAGTACGATATAAATTAATTATTAGAATTTAAGATAAATCTATGAACATGAATTTGACAGCTAATGCCCATTAAAGTTTACATGACTAAAACAATTTACGAACAGGTAAACGTAGTTTTAAATTATAAAGTATAAATATACTACTACATTAATTCGATGTTTGATGTGTACTGATTGATATTTTAGTCTTAGATACACGATTTTGTTTTTGTTATTGACTTTGAACTAGTTGATAGTAACTGCGAGTACTCTTAGATCTGTTTTTATTATTTTTTTTGTTGTAGAGATGTATGAGTACATTGTACCCTGTCACGTCCACTCTGTGTTTTCGTTGAATGTATTTATATTTTTATTTATCTGATGAGTGAAGCCATTTCCAACGGTTTATTTTTTACTTTGTTCTTATGTTGTACTGTCACACTGCTGTCCCAGGTAAAGGGAGGGTTGAGCGCCCGCTTTATTGTTTAACCCCGACACTCTGTATGTGCATATCTAAGGTCAGAAACCTGAAAGTCAATGGTTGTTTATTTCTGTTCTTTTTCTATATGATATATGTTGTCCGTATATTATTTTTATAGTTTGTTCTTGTATTATTTCATCACTGTTCCAGGTTAGGGGAGGATTAGGCACCCGTAAAACATGTTTAACCCCTCCACATATTGTCCCAAGCCTGTAATTCAGTGTTTGTCGTTTGTTTCTGGGTATCATATTTGTTTTTCGTTCATTATTTTGATATGAATTATGCTGTTTGTATTCTCGTTTTATATGTTTTACCTTTGTCATTTTGAGGACTTTTATAGCTGAGCATGTGGTATTGGCTTTGCTTACTGTTGTAGGCCGTACGTTGACCTAGAGTGGTTTATTTCTGTGTTATGTTGGTCCGTTCTGGAGAGTTGGAGTTGGCATATATATCACATATTTTTATTTTCATATCTCATTCATAGTGCATGTTAAATATAAAATAAAATATTTCACAGAACATTAAACGAGTCTCAGGCTTCATTGCATAGTTTTTTTGTCATTCATTTTTTTAAATCATTTTTTCAAGTGCAGGCATTAAAAATTCAATATTGCAATTTTAACTTGTGTACAAAAATATGCTATAGCTAAAAAATGTGTTGTACTGGGTTGAGGTTTGATTTTGTTATTTGATTAAGCACTTCCCGTTTTGAATATGCCTTGGAGTTATTTTTGTGATTTTACTTTTGAATGGCCTAATATGTGCCTAAATAGATCTATGGATAGTGTAATATCCGTTATGAAAATGGAATCGTTGATTTATTTTATACATTTCACAATTGTTTCATTCTGGAGATATTCGGCACACGGTTTGATTGAAAGGAACTTGTTATAACTAATTGAGTCGATTTTATTTATTATGTTATAGGGTTGCGTAGTTTTGTCTTAAGAACACTGCAGTTCTTTTCCTAGTGACTAAACTCAATTCAAATTAGGAAAAAGTTATTTGAATAATTTATATGGTTAATGACCGACGTTTATGATTTTATAATTGTAAATACATGGACAAGACTAGGGGTGAGTTCTCTATGAAATTGTTGCGAGAATATAAACGGTATGCTCACTGTTTCAGATGAGCATTTGGACATTTAAGCTTGTTAACATGTACTCTGTTATACACTTACAGATAAGAGTTAAAATTTGTGCAAAGCCTTTTTGTAGCAAAAACGAAACAGTCTCGTTTTTTTAATTTCTAATATATAAGATTATGTCGAGAAATAGCGTCCGGTTAATGTTTCATTTTGATACTTCTTACGTTTATGTTTGCTAGAACCATATACAAAATTAAAAACACAATTTAAATTTGAAAAAAAGCGAGATGAATATCAAATTGTATATTGCTGAATGAAACCATTATAATAGTTTTAAACCTTTAGCAAACTAGGTATTATCGAATATGTTTGATTTTTATGTACAGGAAATCCTTATTCTGTAGCTATTTGACGCGTTTCCACACTTAGGTCACACGGAAATATAAAAATCTGATTTCAATGGGATCAAGGTAGGAATATGTTGTTTTAATAAATCGAAACATTTTGTTTCAACGAACTTTAATATTACAATTAAATTAACATACAGAAATGTAGTAGATAACAATAACAGTAGTATATTGTTGATTTTAACGATTGTATATTTAACATGACGACCATTTCTTAAAAAAAACCACAACCTTTATTTCGAAAGAATTTATGTCAATAAACGACTTGCATGTTTTTGAGTTTTAAATAATTTATAAAAGATAGGGTCAACACATTTAGTTACGTAAATTTAAATAGTATATGTATGTTGTTGTTGTATCTCTTCGAAAATTAAAGTAAATGTATCGAAAAAGTAAGAAAATAACATGAGACTGATAAAAACAAAATGCTTGCGTATATTTAAATGGTTGGTTTTTTAAGATCGAAAAAATTGGAACAGTTGCTGCAACTTATAGTATTAACAAGTTCGTATGCCATCGGTAGGTTTAATTCAGTGTTACATTGTATTGTTATTGAATTGATTAATAAAAATTAATAAGATTTTGTTACCTTTATGTATGAAATATATTAATAAAAAAAACACGTTTATTATAGGTATTGTGTTCTACCCATTATAGACAAACTAAAGAGTATGATGAAAAGAAACGAGTTATGAAATCAACACAACTTTTACAAAACGTAATCATTTGAAAATGAAGAAGATTTTCCTTCATACCTGAAGACGAAGTACTGTCATTTTAATATAAGACCTCTTTTTCTGTTTAGGTTTATTATGAACTACTCCCTTCTAAGGATTAGAATCATTTGAATTAAATCGTTTAGTTGACCTAGTTATACTATAGTCTTGTTATGTACTATCGGGGAAATCACTTGGAAGCTAAAAATGCTATTTTTGTCTTGGCATGATGAGGACAATCTTAATTTACATTTTACAATGAGCATTTCATAAAATAGTTTCTTTTCTGATGTTATCTTGTCAATTTACAGAGTTCTTAAACATTTTTTGTTGTTGTTGTTTGGGTAAAATATGTCTGCTTAGGTTTAATGCTTTTTGGTTTCCAAATATCACCACCGAAGATATAGTATATAGGTATTTGCAATTTATGCTGAATCAATTTCTGTGTAATTGCAACTTATAAAATCTGATAGAGATATAATAGTGAGTTTTCGATCTCTACTGTTGTTATATCACTTGAATGTGTGAATTTATCCTTTAAGGATTGTTTTTCTGTTTTTGCAAATCAGTTACAAATGCTAAGAGTCTTATGAACAGTGGTCATTGATATTACGCATTAAAATTTCATCCGAAATTCATTGTCACAGTCGAAGGGAATAAAGTGTCTCGAATTTGTTCCTCGTGTCTTTTTTCTTCTTCTAAATTAATTACTTCCTATTTGTGTGGGGTTCGTGTTTCTAAATTTTAAGTTTTCTGTGCAAAGTTTTGTGGACAGTTGTTTGCCTTTCGTCTTACTTTTTCCCATGATATTAAAGAATTATCTTTAACTTATGTATGATTTTTCGTGCACACAGAAATAAAAAAGAACATGATTTCCTCGTCAATTGAAAGTTTTTAACAATTCATTAAAAAGCTATTGTTGTCATTTGCATCAATGCGGTTGACATTGACTGTATTTGAATGATATAAGCTTCATCTATCAGTGATTGTTTTCAATGATTATGTAGTTGTAGAAAGAGTTATCTATGGATAAGATGTCAAATATATAATAAAAACTCATCGATTCATTATATGCTGTGTACACCGGGCAAATTTAAGAGAGACACAAAACATAATAAGAACTCATCAGCAATTGTGATAAATTAATTGAAAGTTTAAATCCTTTTTTGTTTGTCAACTCAGAAGTAGCACCTGTGTTCCTCTTTTTTAAAACAGAGAAATAACTATACATTAAGTCTTGTATGAGCAATGAACCTTTGATGGTATTTTTTTCTGTTAGTAATTGCTATTTGTATACTGCTTACAATATCTCATATTGTCTAATTTAAACAAAACTGAAATGAAATATATTGAAATTTGAAAAGAATAAAATACATGTGTTTACAATCACAGGAGATTACTTCAATGGAGCAGTTATCCATGCTAACACTGGTGATACGATAATTTTGAAATGTCCACTGCTATCACTTCATTCGTCAGATGTTCAATGGACACACATAGATTCGAAGACCGTGTATTCCGACGGATTTGATATGAATCCTACAATAATTAGCAACTCTGAAAGAAGAAAATTCGAGATTGTTGGAAATCATGATATTGGCGAATACAGTTTGAAAATCCGGAATATTAAGATTGAAGACAAAGGAGTTTATCGATGTGATTCTAATATAAATGGAAAGCCAGAGTCCAGATTTATCAATTTGATTATAGACAGTAAGCTTTAAAGGGACACTAGCTGTCAAAATAATGTTCACCGAATTGATTCAAATTATCACATATGATTTATAACATACTAACACACATATTCAAATTGTAATAAGTCTTTAATTAACAGTTAATAATGCATATACTAGATAATATATATCAGATTTTTTCTGATTATTTTAGTATAGACGACATCTAATTAACTATCGAGATTACCCCATAAATTATCGACGGTCACATAACATGATATAAACATAAACATAAATAGAAATAGATATGGACCTCGTGAATATGGATTTTGCTATGTCTGGTTGCTTTCATGTTATACATGTAGGTTGAAAAATAAGTTCATTGTCGATTTTACCTGTATAAAATATTTGTTTTAATGATCAAATCAGTCAATCAAATGGTTTACCTATGTTTTACTTTCATTTTTAACAGTCTTTTCTTTTAATAACCGAACACGCATACATTATGCAAAATCCATCTCTAGCTAAGGGTTAAGTTGAAGTGTACTGAATACTTGTAAGTATACAATTCATCATCGATGTTTCTTATTTTGACAAAATTGAAACAGACTGGCTGCTAAAATCGAAGTATTATGTCACTATTTCACATTCATTAATGATTTTTAAAAAGCCAGCATGATTTAATTTGTCTATATAACTCGTAACGAGTGTCCCTTTAATATGTCTTTATGTTATTTTAAGTATAATACACCCGCTACCATAACAACTGTCCTTAAATACTTTTTTGAATCAGAGATTAATTTCATACACACTAATTTAAAAAACAAAAACAAAAACACACACTGAGAATTGTTAATCAATTCAATTCGAAATTAAATACCTTATTTATTGATTATTATGAGAATTTAAATTGTATACACTGAGAATTAAATTACTTAATGAACTACCCATAGGGAATAAATCATATCCAAACTTGATATATTAATTCGTTTTAAAGAGATTCAAGTTTTAAACTGTCTGAATAAGTATTGAATATCAGTCATGTCCCCTTTAATAGTTTTATTAAACTAACACGTAGGTATCGGACTGCATGTCAAGAGTAACTTCAATATTTAATCGTCCATTATCACCTTTAGTTCGTTAACTTTTGTCATTTAGTCTCATTGACAATTATTATACCCCAACTGATATATGACTAGAAAGGGAATGGGAACTTTTGGTGCAAATTGATTTTAACGTTGTGTACTCTAAGGTTAATTTGAAATTATTTAACGTGTAGTGTTAATTTTTTAGGTATGCATAGTCAACTTCAGATTAATATCAAAACGCATCCCTATCATATTATGCAATATAATTAATGACCGATTTCATATAGCTTTCGTTTTCTTTTATGTCCCTCTCACGAATCCTAATATAAGGTCCGGTAAAACATTTATCATCCTTTCGTTTTCGTTGAATCTAGTGTTGACAGTGTTTTACATGCAAGCAAATTTTAAGACACCTTTCGACTTTATTTCTTTATGTTTTAAGCCAAAAATGGTAAGAAGGGGTAAAATTACGGTTTTAAAATGGGTTATGAATTTTAAGGTAAAAGATTGTTTTGGTGCAGTTAAAAATATCACAATTGGTTTGTCTGGAGCTGTTAAACTGAATTTAAAAAAAAAATCACTTGAAGAAATTTTTCATTTTTTAATTTCAGCTGATTATTATTTCTATAATTGTTAAAAAATTTGTTCTAAAAGATATAAATCAAACTGCAAAACTATAGTTTAGAAAGCGCAAGTGCAATTTTTAAATTTTCTTTTATTGTTCATAATAAATGGACTGCAAAAGAAGGGACATAATCAAATAGGTACATTATGTCACTTTCAAAATTTCAGATTTCAATCTATATCTAATTTAGAAACATAAAAGATATTTCAAGATACAAATTTGCTTTGAACAATTTGGACATTTATTTAAAGAAACTGTAAAATCAATATTTTTGATAGTTATTATGTTGAAACGAAGGAAGTAAGATCACATGACACAAATTACCGCCAAACAGAAATCCAATATAGTATGATTTATGTTCAACGTCCGTCGGGAAACTAAATGAAAGGCTAAATACGTCTGTAATAATTTTTATATATTTCATTCTCATGTATTGAAAATTGTGGAAATATTGTATTTTGTTCAATTTGATTTTTGATATAGTTAGTTAAAAGATTGAGTGACATGAAGAAAAAAATCATAGAAGTAAATAAAGTGTGTTTTTTTTTATGAGGGAATGAAGATGAGAATTTTAAACCTAATAATGAGATAACTCAGAAATAACAAGACACATATGCATACACTTTACTTGCCAAGAACTAATGCTTTTTTGCATGCTAAAGACCATATTTTGGTACAAATTGATTCTTTAACAGTTGCAATATCAGTTTTCATACGCCCGTCTCGAGACAGGATGTCCTATTGTAAACCGTTGTTCGTCAGTCCGTCTGTACGTCCTTCGTCAACTCTTCTGACTACAGCTCAAAAACGTTTTCATTTAACTTTGACAACTTGTTAATATTCATTGAAATAAGTTCCCTTTCAAATCTCATTAATTTTAGACCTTTATCAAAAATGTGTTACACATTGTAATTGTAAAGTATTAAATGAAATCGAAATAGTCAGAAATTGCAATTTAATAATTATCATCCAAATTTCATGGTATTAATTCTGTCTACGTTTTACTCAAATTGAATTGCTTTGGAAATTTTCAGAGGGATATAACTTGGTTAAAATTGGCTAATATCATATACATGTACCATTAACCTATCATTTGCTTGATATTTAAGGATATCAAACGGAAATTGGTATCGATTCAGACGATTATACGACAGACGTATACAATGAAAAGATTCAAGGTATGATTTTTAAAGAAATTGATACATTTTCCAAATGGAAATTGTAAAATGTAAATTTTGTAAACTTCTGAATAAATTGAAAAAAGTAATTCCAATTCTTATAACTATTGTTATTTGCAAATAATCCATGGGGAATCCCGGAATTCCTTTGTATGACGTCGTAGTGTAAATGGATAACGATAAAGCAAAGTACACATAGTTCCGAATAAACTGTTTGTATACAGAATACCATATTCTTAACATTCCTCCCTCTTTCGTAGAAATGAACCCTTTCTGTAGAATAAAGTTTATATAGGTATTCCTTTTACTTAACACTAAATGGTACAAACGGTTTGAAGTTTGATGCAGGAAAATAAATCCTTAATTTGGAATACAGTTCTCCGTAAATTGAAGTAGACACATGTAGCCATAACGTTGGAATGTTACAAAATGATCACAATAAACTATGTACAATAACTATGTACAAAATGAGTACTATATACAAAATATCCGCCATGACTTAAATGATGCTGTAGACATCTGTAGCTTTCTTGGTCGTAATATTGACTATTTCTTCTGCGCTACACAAAAAAATGTTTGCCAATTTTCACAGATATCCTTTATCATCAACGGTGAGCCAAAATCCTCAAACTCAGATTGTAGATACGGGGCATCTGTCTCCAATACAATATCCTTTAATTTCATGTTACACATTAGAGACCTATATTTTGGATATTTTTGGTCATTTAGGATGAAAGGTGAAATGCCAAATTTGCAGTTTGGAAATGACGTTTTCCATTTCCGATACATCATTTCATCTCCATAAAAACAATGCCTGTGTAATTTAAAGTGTTTCGGCAGCAACCGAACAAGTGTATTCAAACATATTTCATCAGTACGTCCATCTCCTCTGCAATGAATAACCAATGGTAAATCTCTTTTAACTGCAACTACAATTTGTTTTTCAAAAAACTTGATCTGTTTTTCTACATCCCATTTCCTCCCACTATTATCTAAACCACACTCACCGACAGCAACCACTCTATTAGCTTTTAACAGCCATTCCAAATCCGAAATCCATTCATTTAGTTTTGATATGTTTTCCATCTCCACAGTTCGTTGGTGAATGCCGAAAGTTAGTTTAATCCTGTTATCCTGCCTAATTTTGGATCTTAAATCACTAGACGGACAGTTTCTGGGATAACAGTAATTGCTAATAAGATGGGAAATTTTATAATCTTTGTTGCTCCAAGTCTAAAAAATGTGAGGCAATGAAATGGTGCCAATTTTTTTTTTATAGCATATCCAAATGAAAATGAGAGTCCGTAAGGTGTAGTGTCTCCTTCACCTCAAAAACTGGTCTTAAAGATTTAATTTTCTCAACGGAAATAATGTTCTCGCCAATTTCTGTTTGTTGGATCAATGAAACTAATATTCGCCAATGTAACAAGAACGGTATACTGTATTGGGGTTGAACTATAATATTTTTACTTCCAAATTCAAATACATATTCATTCGTGGCATTAAATATGGATACCAGTTTTAAATCTTTTCCCTGAAAAGTGGGCTCTGAATGTTCATGTTACAATTTAGTGTTTCAATGGTAATGCAAAACTGCCATAGATTTTTTGCTTATAGTATTGTACATACACTGTGTTGGTGAAAGACGATAATTTATATAGAAAGAAAAAAAGGTAACCGACAACTAAACAGTTTTAATATAATAAATGCAATAAGCATAAGGCAAACTGCAAACCTTTCAAAAACGGTTAATAGTCTTAATGAAAAGCAAAACACGATACTTCAGAAGATCAAGTATTTTCATAGCATTGTCTTCATCAACTACAACAATTTTTCTTTACAGGTGTTTCTATTTATAAGTGGATTATCATTTTTGTTTCTGCAATAATAGGCATTTTGGTCTTATCAATGGTGGTTGCCGGTGCATTGAAAACTATCCGATCAAGTCCAAACCAACCAGATAATAATACAGATACAGCAAGGGCATCCGAAACTGTGTATGAAACAATCAACGAAACAGAATTAATCAATGTAAATGCATCATCATTACCGTGTGCAAACCTTAATGTTTCGAGGAGGCTGCAAGTACACACTATTGACCCGGAAAGTGTGTCTGTACATGGTCAATCAATTAATATGCAAAGCTTATTTAATGCACTACGATCCGCGCTAAATCAGTCAAACGTATTGTTTAGCAATATTCTACAAAATGAAAACAATAAAGACTCTAATTCTGAAGCCTCTAGTACGCATAGCTTTAGAACGTCAAGCGTATGCCTCGTTTACGAGGCGCCTTATATAAATCATTATCATCCACTAGGAATGTCGTGCGAACGCGTATCACACGTATATGATGAATGTTAGATTTACAACAAAATCATGTATTATTGATTGCGAAGATGCTTAAATGAAGCCATCGAACACTTCAACCATGGATAAGTTCCTTTAATGAAAATAACCTATTATAATTTACTAGGTGTATGCTGAAGTATTGTTTTGAAATCTTTAAAACAGAAGGAAAATGTTTTACATGATGGTTTAAATACATAAGGCGCCAACTACATGTAAACTGTATTGCGGTGTACTCAACGGAAGATTACCTGCAAAGCTGAATACACAAAATTGTATACATGATGAACAAAATTGGTGTAGGTCTCATCGTAGTACTGTTGATCCTTTGTCAACACTTACAAATGTATTGAACCGAGATAAATGTGTAAATTATAATCTTTTGCAGCTTTCTTAGAGTTCAAAAAGCGTATGTTACTTTAAGCAGGTTTTTTTTTATCATTTTTTTAATCTTGAACTCGTAGGTTTAAGTAGTTAAATGTTAAATGTTATTTTTAAATCTTAATACCAATTTGGTTCAATACTTTTATCAATAACTTAATAAATGTAAAAAATTTAAATGTTTGCATCCCGATTGGTTAAGAGAAAAGATGTGTTTTGCTTTATATGTTGATATTACTTTGCTGATAATGAACCTGACTTGCGAATGCTCTTAGATGTTTTACATAATGTGGTGTCATAGAAATGATATTAGAGTTAATTTGAATAAATCTAAAATTGTTAATATCCTAATTCTGTTTATAAATGCATACTGTAATGTATAATAAATGTATACTTCGCTGCGTTGAAGACCCATTGATGGACTTCGGCTGTTGTCTGCTCTATGGTCGGGTTGTGTGCTGACATGAATTGTCATTGAAATGGTTATATTTAAAAATTTACTGTTTACAAATTTTTTTAATTTTTTAAATACTAAGGCTTTTCTACCTCAGGCATATATCACCTTAGCTGTATTTGGAAAAACTTTTAGGAATTTTGGTTCTCAATACTCTTCAACTTCGTACTTTATTTGGCAGTTTTAACTTTTTCGGATTCGAGTGTCACTGATGAGTCTTTTGTAGACGAAACGCGCGTCTGGCGTATATACTAAATTTAGTCCCTGTATCTATGATGAGTTTATTTGACACATTCCCTATTTCCATTCTCACTTTTTTTTTGTAATGATGAAATAAATATTGTCCTAATGTCGTTTCAACAATCCCATACAATTTTCCAGAATGTAACCTACCAAATTAGATTTAATACCGGGTTTGTTGTAACATGAGGCACACGGCAGGTTTCATATGTAGAGCAGGATCTGCTATCCCTTCCTGAGTACCTGAGATCACCCCGGTTTTTGTTGGGGTTCGTGTTGCTCAGTCTGTAGTTTTAAGTGTAGTGTTGTTTGAACTATTGTTTGTATATTGTATATTCATTTTTAAGCCATTGCGTTGTCTGCTTATTTTTAACATATGAGTTTGCATGTCCCTCCGGTATCTTTCGTCCCTCTTTTACTCAATAAACTAACCTTGGTTAACATTTTACGTATTTTCAGCACATTATTTAACGGTCAGTGTTATTGCCAATTTTGCAAGTAGAGCTCTCGTGTTATTGATCGTCACATGTAAATTTAACGGTGGTTTTTGCTATCCACATATACAAACTGTTTGCCTCACTTTTATGGTCAGTCATGGATTATGGTGCTGCAATGTGGGGAACAAAAGAATTATCGTGCATAGATGCAGGTAGAACAGAGAAATGGGATTGTGTATGGGTGAAGAACATTTACATACAACTTATTCCTGAATGGTAATATGGTCTGGATCGTCTGCAATGTAAAGCAATGAACAGCTGATTTGAACTAAGATTATGCATTTTGTAAAGTAGACAATAAAAGATTTCACAAACAAGTATTTATGTGGTCGTATGTGTATGGAAATAACCCAATAAATAATTAGTGCTTCAGAGTAATGACTAAGTTCAAATATTATTATCTTGATCCATACCATAATTGTAATACAATGTTAACTTAAAATGTAATTAAGGATATATCACGCTTAAATATTGACTTATATAATGATGAATGACATATACCACCAAATCCAATGCAAAAAGGTGTGTATATCCCATTAATTACAGTACACAATTTTATGCACATACTACCAAATCCAGTGCAAAACACGATGCACATAACTCCAGATTCAGAATAAAAATGAAGGTATACACTATCAAACCCACTGCATGATCATATGCGATTACCTCCAAAATACTATTCCCACTTTGTACAAAACATCAACAACAATTTGAAATCTTCTTGTTGCAACTAATGTATCAATGTAGAATTTACTTACCACCATGCATCAGACTGCTGTTTACCACAGTCCAGTCATGATCAATAGACTGCAAATCGCTCGTCAGATTCGAAAACGTGAAATGAAACACACATAAATCCACAGCAGATTATACATCAATGACTTTTCATGTATAACTATCCTTTAAGAGAACAAAGTATACTTAATACTCATAACTACCATTTGCATCCAAGGAGGACAAAAGAAAATAAAACAGAAATTAAGGATCAAATGAATAATAAAAAGGAACAATTTCGTATACAGTCTGTGTCGTAAATCAATAGAGAGAAGTCAAATGAAAAGTCATATTAAGTGCTGAAATCCAGGAATCGAACAATACAGAGACATGGTGGGTACCACAAGCAGCAATTCGATAACTTAAAAGACAGCTACAACTCAAAAACTAATTTTACCACATATTACAAACAACCTAACAATATAGGAAGATCAAACATGAACACAAGGATCACAATTTTCGTTTCACTAGCCAGAGAGGATTGTTTTCTGAAAGTAACCGACAGCTATTACGTAATAAAACATCAATGTTATAACAAGTGATATTGAGGGACTTAAATCAAAATAGCATACATACTTTAGTTCTTTCAAATACAATATGTTAACTTCAGGAACAATTTTTATGAGATTTAAAAAAAGGGTAATAAAATCATTACTCCACTTAAGGATGGTTGCTCAAGCAAGGTGTTATAATACAAATAAACTCATCATAGATTCCAGGATTTTAATTTTGGATAGTTTTAAGTTATTAAAAGGAAGTGGAGGGGTATCCTTTCTGTTCTCCACACTATGGTCAATTAGAATCAAGATGATGAAGGAAATGAAGGGATACTAACAATCCGTATTGCAGCAACTAATGATATTTGCTTTTATGAATTTTTATATGCCAACAGTATGCCTCTCATTCCGAATATAGAGAATGCTTGTATATTATATTTGATATCATACAGGCATATGAAAATACTATCAAGATTGTACTTAAATAGAACATTACAAACATGTAGAGCAAATAGTTATCAAAGGAACCAGGATTATAAGTTAATACGCCAGACGCGTGTTTTTTTGTCTACAATAGACTCATCAGTGACACTCAAATCAAAATAGTTATAAAGCCAAAAAAGTACAAATTTGATGAGCATAGAGGACCTAAAATTCCAAAACGTTTTTCCAAATACTTGTAAGGTAATCCATTTCTGGGATAAAAACAGATTCTATGTTTTTTTTTAAACTCAAAGTTTTGTAAACATGAAATTTATAAAAAAATGACCATATAATTGATATTCAGGTCAACACTGAAGTGCTGTCTACTGGGCTGGTGATACCATCGGGGACGAAACGACCACCAGCAGTGGCATCAACCCAGTGGTAAAGATAGTTATCAAAGGTACTAGGATTATAATTTAATACGCCAGACGCACGTTTTGTCTACATCAGACAAAATAGTTATAAAGCCAAACAAATACAAAGTTGAAGAGCATTAGGACCTTAAATACCAAAACTTAGCACCTTCAAAGATTTTCCAAATACGGCTAAGGTAATCTGTTTCTTGGATAAGAAACTCTTTAGTTTAAAAAAAAAATTCAAACAAAGATGTCTAGGAAATTTGTTAAGGACAAACATCTGATAACAGTAGTCGAACAAGTTAGACAAAGGCAAAGGCATCTGTGTCTGTTGTTTCCTGAATTTGTAGTTCTTGGGATATATTTATGGAATCAAAAGGAAAAGTGTGGCTTGGTATAATTTGATCTTTTTGTTTTTGACAATTATCTGAAGGAACTGCGACTCGTATGAAAATGAGAAGAGGTTGGCAAAGAGAGGCGCACATATCGTAACCATAGTTAGGCAGACAATTTGTTAAAAAAGACTACTAGTATTTAACAAATATGTCAATAAAAAACTACAGTATACTGATCACTTTTTCTTTCGTGTAACATTTTTACTTTTTTGTTCGCTATAAACAATATGAACAATAGATCAAGTTGAGAACGTTTGATATGCATATTGTCTTTAGCCATTCGCAGTGGAAATCAGAATAAATGAGCAAACATTATTTGTAATTTATTCAAATGTTTGGCTTTGTGCGTTCCTGATGAAGGTAAACCAAGAAAAGCGCTTCGGAAGCATGAAATTATTAAACGTGTTGTCAATTTTTATATAGCTTTCTCACAGTAAAAATCCTCACGCGTGACTCATTGGCTGATTCGATAATACCTTCAACTTTCAAAGGGGCAGTTGTGCGGCCATCACTTAAGAAAGCGAACCTAGACAAAGAAGTTCTAAAAAATTAACGCCCAGTGTCAAACTTGCCATTTGTGTCCAAAGTTGTCGAGAGAGTTGTTGACCCGAGATTTGGATCCCTTATCATGTTGAACTCTTTACATGACGATATGCAGTCAGCATATCGTACCGGACATTAAACTGAAACAGCACTGATGCGTGTTCATCATGACATTACATACGCACTCGACAACAACGCTTTTGTAATATTGATGATGTTGGATCTCTCAGCAGCGTTCGACGTGATCGATTACGACATTCTTTTCAAATCAAATCAAATCAAGTTTATTGTACAAAAACAGGCCTCCAGCCCACGGTACATTTATAAATTCACATTTTAATATCAACTACAGTTCAATAATAACATATATTAAACAATACAACACACACATATTACCAACATATATATATATATATATATATATATCTATTAATTTTCAAAATGTTTTATCAACTTGTATTTGTAATAAATTTATTTATTTATTTATAAAGTATATTCATTTGATCAAGTCATAGTGACTAGACTTCTTCTCTACAGCATTTAGCTTTTTTCAAAAATACAGCCAGATTTTTCAAAGTAATTAAATTTTCTGTTCTAAAAAGACTAGTTAAAGTGTCTCTGTTACAATTACTTTGACACCATAATGGTAAAAAATTTCTCCTTATATCAGCCAAAATTGGACAAACTAGTACAAAATGGAATTCATCTTCTATTTCATTTGTATTACGAATTTTACACAACCTATTTTCCCTTGGTTGGTTTTCATGTCTACCTTGTTCAATAGCTAGCTTATGGTTTGAACATAAAATTGAAAAAATTTCATATCTAAGATTATATGACAGTTTCTGTATATTTTCATTTATACAAATATAATCCTTAACTTTTGAATAAAAAGCACACTTTGATGAGTTGCCAATATAATCTGACCAAGATTGTAAGTTTATATCTGTAAGTCTCTGTTTAAATAAATGTAAAAACAATTTTGCATCTCCAACACTTTGACTTTCCCATACAACACCAAATCCATTTGAAAATAATAGTCTTTGCACTTTAGAACACCAATTTAAACCTCCATGTTCATTCATTTTAAACATCATACGATAGCATAGTTTTGGAAGTCTGTTATCATCCATGCATTGTAAGTGTAGAAAATACTTAATAGGTTTACACGCATAATTTATATATAGTTCATAACGGCCACATTCACCTCTTGCTATGTGATTATTAGTCTTTTGGCCCATTCCTAGTAGCCATTTACAAAATTTATTTTGAACAGTTTCAATGTCTTTCACTTTCTCTGTTCCCCATAATTCTGCACCATAATAAAGAATTGGAGCAACCATAGAGTCAAATAACTTAAATCCAAGATTTATATCTCTAGTTCCAAGTTTACACATACAATGTTTTATCATGTTCAGAGCCTTTTCACACTGCATTCGTAATGTTTTGCAACAGTAAGTCCATTTCAGTCTATTGGAAAAACATATTCCTAAATACTTATAATAACTGACAACTTTTAAAGGTTCATTATTGAAGTACCACTTCTCGTTTTTAGATAATTTACCTCCATTTTTAAATACAACAATATTTGATTTGTCCATGTTTATAGTCATATTCCACTTTTCGCAATACTTTTCTAAATTGTTTAATCCTCTCTGTAGATCAATTGGTGTATCGGCTATAAGTGCAAGATCGTCTGCGAAGAGTAGTAGCATAACGTTATGAAAGTTCTCATGTATAAAGATGCCATTTCCACCACTGTTCTCAATTTCAGTTGCAAGTTCATTTATATACATTGCAAATAACCAAGGACTTAAAGTACAACCTTGTCTCACACCAGAATTACATGTAAAAGTTTCTGATAATCCATCAGTTGTTTTAACTTTTGCTTTGACATTGCCATAAATATTTTGCAATAGCTTTATCATTCTACCATGTAAATTTTTACTTAACAATATATAAAAAAGTTTTGAACGATTTATGTCATCAAAGGCTTTGCTAAAATCAATGAATGCACAGTACAGAACACCCTTTTTCCTTGATAAATATTTCATAATAATACTACACAGTATGAAAATATTATCTATTGTGGAATAGCCACTGCGAAAACCAGCTTGTTCTTCTATTAAATGCTCATTCAAATCTGACCATACTTTTAATCTATTACAAATAATACCCATAAAAATTTTACTTATAACACATAAAAGTGATATACCACGATAGTTACCACAATCATTTCTATCGCCTTTTTTGAACAATGTAATAATAATAGCAGTAGACCAACATTCTGGAAAATCTCCAGTGTGAAATATTTTATTAAATAATTTTAATAACACTGGCAGAAGTGTTGAAGATAAACATTTATAAAATTCCCCTGATAAACCATCTTCACCTGGTGATTTATTATTTTTAAGCTTTTTTAATTCACTTAAAATTTCTTCACTAGTAATATCACTGTCTAAATATGAAAAATTTTCATCAGTACATAAATCACATTCAGTATTATGAGCCTGTACAAAATTATCAACAAATTCAGAAAAATTTACATCTTTATCTATTATTTCAGGGTTCAAAAGATCAGAAAAATAAGTTTTCCATTCTTCGCTAGAAATATTTGACCTAGGTATATTAGATTTACTAATAACTGATTTGATCAATTTCCAAAATTTACAAGAATCTCCAGTTTTGGCAATATTACATAATTCAATTTTCTTATTCTCTTTGTGTTGTTTTTGTTTAGTTTCACACAACTTGTTAAAATTTTGTTTCGTTTTAACATATTCTTGTAGTATGTCAGCATTGCTAGTTGCTCGAAAATCATTTAATAATTTACACTTTTTTCTTTTCATAGACACACATTCTGAGTCAAACCATTCCTGATTGTTAATAGCACGTTCACTGCTTTTATTATGACATGATAATAAACCTGCTTCTGTACATTTATTTTGCAAGTGAGATATTGATGCCTTGGCAGCGTCATTTTTATTGCTGTCTATTAATTCTAAAATATCATTTAAACCTGCTAAGGAAGTCGGATTGACTATTAGATCTTTGCACAACTGAGCTTTGTTACTGTTCCATTTAAATCGTATCTGTTTCTCATTACAATATTCTTCACCATTTTCAACATGTCCTGAAACTGGAATATCTAAGCAACAAGAAATTGGTAAATGTTTAGATAAATCAACAGAAAGTACACTAAAATGTGATATCCATCTGAATATGTTATAGCTAGAAATAATATAATCTATAACACTAGCACCATTTGCACACACATAAGTGAATTCACCATCTCTATCATTATGTTTGCGTCCATTTAATATATATAAATCCTTTGCACAACACAACTGTATCAATGAGCGACCAAAATTATTTGTAATTTTGTCTTTATTGCTACGTTTACACTGCGTAATATATGACTTTGAGTCGTGATCGTTGTTTATTATGTATTGAAGACCAGGAATATAGTTAGGTTTATCTTCTGTGACAAAATCATTTAATTCTGAAGTCCTAGAATTAAAGTCACCCGCCATAAGTATTTCACAATTATCATACAATGATTCAACCTCAAAAAGCGCTTCTTCAAGAATATCAATACCATTTGTAGTGTTCTGATTACTATAAAAAATAGAGTTTTCTGGGGGTATATAAATAAATACCATTATAATTGTTTTGTTTTCAGAACAAAATTTAAGTATAACCACCATATCTTTAAATTGTTTCAAGATTTGTATAACTTTATATGTTGTAACAATATTTTTTCTAACCAACACTAACACACCACCTGAAGCTTTGTTGTAGACAAATTGATCGTTTACACGAATACTTTCGTAACATTCAAAATCCACAAAACGTATTTACAAATTCATCCTCTGTTTTTTGAAATGTTTCTTGAAAGCTAATAACATCATGATTTTCTACTATCTCATCAACATTTGTAATTAAATGGTTGTCGTTTGTTTATGTGTTACATACAGTTGGACCTCCCCCCTGTATCTTGGATTGGAACCCCTTTTAAAAATGGTTAAATGGTATGTACCCATAGGTAGTCTATTGATTAGTTAATTAGCATGCATGAAATATCTGAACATTAAGCAACCAATAATCAATCAAGTCATGACGAAATAGCTCAAATTGCTTTAATTTCCCTTCTCAAGGTTTCATGGTTCACTCTATTTTGGGTACAAATTAATTGCATGGAAGATACATGATTAGAATTTAAGATGGCATTTTACTCTAAACAAGGTAAAAAGAACAATATTTGTTATACTCTTTATCGAAATGAAAGAAAATTTTAATCATCAAAAACATTTTTAGATCCAAAGATTAAATAGTAGGATGTTTGAAAATTAATTTGAACACTAAATACAACTATTTAGTTTAATTTGGAACAACATTTTTTTTTAAATAGCCAGCAGCAATTTTTATTTCAATATCATTATTACGATACAATGAAATCTTACCCTTGTGGTCATTCATGCGTAGTTACTTAGTACAAGGGAAAAGTATGTACTTTGAATATTAGAAGGCAAATTCAAGTAATTTGATTGGACGAGAAGTTGTAAGAATGTGCTGAAGTCTGAACATGAGAAATAGTTTCAAGATTAAACATTGGTTTTATAATAGCAATTGTTTATGAGTATTCTTAGATAAAGCTATTGTCAAAGAGAAATTATTAAGGGACAATGGCACAGGAATAAGATGACAACTCATTTTAATAAACGTATTCAAGACAACCAGTAGACTGGATGTTAATGATATACAATATGAAAACTTTAACACAGTTAAGAATGATAATGTAAGTGTGATTAATGATAAGATACTAAAATTATGCAAGGCTCATCTGGCAAACCAAGTCCAATCAAATATTTGACACGAATAGGCGTATCTCTAGACGAAATTCTACACGTCGAGACTAAAAAATGTTGCCACTTGATAGTGATATTACATCTACATATTCGATCCATTCTAACATTTTTGTAATTACAAATATAAACAGTTAGAACTGTAGTTATAGTGAAAGCGACAAAGCTGATGTTTCTACATGTGCCGTTTGTGAAACAGAGGTGAAAGTCACTGCCCTAAAAGAATGCAACACATGTGACTGATATTTCACTTCATAAACATTGTTCAGAACTAGGTCATGCAAACTTCGAAGCCTATACTAAAGAAATCTCAATGGTTTACAAATGTCATATATATGAGAACCTAGATCAAGATGTATACCCCTGCAAAAGACCATCATAATTGTAACAATTGTGAGATGTTTATCTTAAAGGTTGGGAATGAGTATACCACAAACTAACAACTTTTGTCCTGACTAGCAAGACAACCTGGAAGCACATCCAAAAACACCATTATGATACAACATAGTTCAGAAAATGAATATCATTTAAATTTTGATACGGGAAATGATTAAACGGTATCAAATACAACTAGAGTAGTAGAAATTGTACACATTCAAAAAACATGCACTGGTTAATTTATAAATAAAGAAATAATGACGATTCAGTACCGAAAGCAGTTATCAAAGTAGAAAATTACTTCAATTCGAATGAACGTCTTTATGAAGCCACAACACAAAACTGTACGATAAAACCCAAATTCAAGTAATAAAATAAAAAGGAACCTAGTGAAATAGCTACGCAGTTGTCTGCTCATCGATCAAGATTCATTTTGCTAGAAGAACAAATAGAGACTATGAAAACACTATAACTTTATTACAAGGAATACTGAATAGTAATAGTATAAAGGATGAAAACAAGTTTACATCAGGATCAAACCCTCAATTTCCTCAATGAAAAATTTCGCTAATTTAAAACGATAGTGTCAGTAAAGCTCCGTATGCTCATACCAAAAATGAACATAACCTAGCTCTACATGAAGGAAACTCAAAACAGAAATTAGAGGTAAGCAATTTGAAAGCAAAAATCGATCGGCTTACAAACTCTCCTCAAAATATAAAACATCATCAGTGTACAACTATTCCTAATGCACTTGTACCATACCACCTCAGCTATACACCATATGAATCCTTAATATCTCAGCCTATAACAAAATCGAACAATAACAAACTGGGCCAATAACATAATCGGCCTCCCAAAATCGGACTGACTATACCTAATTATCTAGAAAGTCACCTGATCCAGTCTTGGTTAACTCAAAGCCAGTTCATAGTATATTATATGCTGACGATATTGTTTTCTTCCTCGAAAAAGGGGCTTCCAATTTTGTCATAGGCCGATTCTGTTTTAGTCCGAGTTATCCAGCATCGCACCACTTCATGGGCAATCTATGAAGCAACCTGGATACCAACCTTTCCAAACAAATATCTTTTCTCAGCACTGTACCGCCGTGCAATATCCGCCATAGGGAGCAAGGCAACAACATACCATGCAACGGAATTTATATTATATGGGGACGAAGTCCCCTATTACAGTAGAAAATTCAATAAACAAAAAAAAAATAAAAAATCGGGAAAATTTCCCGTATTTTTCATTGTACTAATCGTTCAATTTTTTTTGTCGCGTTTTTGAATTTCCGGATCTGCGCAGAAATCTACTTCCGTTTCCGGTCTTGTTTACATGAGGCTTTGAATAAAATGTATATTTATCAGTCTAAGAAAGGAACTAATACTAATTCTTTTAAAAAAAATGTTTGTTATTAAAAAAACGTTACCTGATGACAGTGTTTCTTTCTTTACATTGAATATGACGTCATAACTTAAATAACGTCACAACTAAAATCCCTAACAACAGAACCAAAATCGGAAACGTTACGATATTTCCGTTTCTCTTTTTAACATTGTTGATTTAAAAAAAAAATCATAGACTTCGTCCCCATTCACAGGTAATGCCTGCCTCATATTACAAACATGCTACATTAAACAGTTGGTAGATTGGGTCAGACACAGTACTTCCATATGCAGACACATATCCAACAATCTGTCCATCCAGTGCAACAATAGGAATCAACAACATAGGAATCCACAACAAACTACCAAACTTGCCAACTATCGCGATAGTTAGCATGAAACACAATGTATACTGCAATCAGCTATTTTACTATACAGATAAAGCTTAGTAACGTTAGCTACATACGTCAATGACCTCGACTAACCTATTAGCAACGTCTACTTACCTGAACTACTTTATTTCAGCAATGTCACATCACTTCCTTGGTAAATGTGTCAAAAATCGTTAATTTGTTCATAAACTGTCCGTGTTAATAATAAAAAAAAATGATAAGATAATAATAGATTCCATAGTTTTGTTTTCTTAAACCAATTATATATTCGTTTTTAGAATTTTTGATATTTTCAATTGATTCTTGACAAACCAGTATATTCAAATGCCATAAACCCTCCCCTCAAACTTCGTCTGCTAAAATTTCCAGAACAATGTAGGGCGAAGTCGCAAATGTCAATCTCCTGTGGTCTCCATTAAACATATTGGAAGATTAACAAGATGTAACTTCAAATATTGATGAAGATCTATAAAATGTCCTCATCCAAATAGATATGCTAGCTGATCAAGGAAATACTGAAATATGTCCGGGATAATCCCTTGCTACACAAAACACTGACAGTCACTACAAATACATGTTTTGCAAATGTTCAAGACACAACACGTGAAAACATGGAACTTGAATATAAACAGTTTGACGAAGAATTTTTACATCTTGATGAAACTGGAGTATGACACTTTCTTGATAAGCAACTAAAAAAAAACACTGCAAAGAACAAACCATTGGTTACAAGGTTTCTTAGAAAGAAACATTAAATAAGAGAAATACAAACAATACCAGTTACTGAGCTTGACCCTCTTCTTTACTTTTTCTTACTATACGAAAAGATGGTCAAGAGCATGAACCGTCGACTATTTGTTGCTTCATAAGTTGTGTCAAGTGAGAATTCAGGTATCATAAATGTGGTTACTCTATCAGGGGAGATGACAATGATGCGAGTTTCCACCTTGCCAGAGAAACATTGAAGCCAAATCAAAAGCTATTAAAACAAAAAGGCAATGACTACACACCTAAAAGGGCCAAGCCCTTAACAGATGAGGAGATCAGCATGCTATTTGGCAAGCATATTCTTGGTGAAAATTCTCCAAAAGCACTCCTCAACACAGTTTGGCTGAACCCTTGTGTTCAATTTGGAATAAGAGGCGTCTCAGAACATTACTTCGGTGTGTTTTTATTTGAAATAATATTAAAGTTCTAAGACAGGTTTGTTAAATGCAATAAAAAATTAATATCAGAGAATTTAAAAAAAAAAAAAAAAAAAAAAACATAAAAAAGAACAATAATTAAGTGATATGACTTACATAAATCACACACCATTATCTCCTATATATCGGCGATACAGTTGTTTCATTGGCAATCATATCACATCTTATCGTTTCTTTTTTTCAAACTTGCATGAAAAAAATCACAGGAATAAATCACATTTTATTTTTATAAAATAATTAAGGACCATTTTTACTGCACATTTGCTCTAGAGTGTAAACCAATTTTCTAACTTCAGGTGAGTAAACAATGTATATACATTGTACATAAAATGCATCTATATTGTTGATTGATTGATGGTGTATAACGCCACTTTCAGCCCGTTTAGTTATACATGTTTTGTAGCGAATAGTTACGAAGTTCATATTAAAGGTACAATCTGCATCTGGTTGTCGCTTTTGGCACAACTTTTTGGAATTTTAAATCCTCAATGCTCTTCAATTTTGTACTTGTTTGGCTTTATAATTATTTTGATATGAGCGTCACTGATGAGTCTTATGTAGACGAAACGCGAGTCTGGCGTACGAAATTATAATCCTGGTACACTTGATAACTATATTGTTTGACTGAATGATACATTTGTACATGCATATAAATCCACTCGATGAACAAACTTAATACCGTCTCATTCTATACTATTCTCTACATTTGTGACACATTTTTCATCTGTAATAAACTACTGTAAAATATTGTATCATACTATAAAAGGTTTATGTCACAGCTTGGAATTTTTGATTCTATAAGTAATTCTAGCACAATAATTGAGATCACTCACAAATATGTATCAAATTCAGACATGTACACAAAATGTATACATGTAACTACTGCTTAGTTAGTGAATCGTATGGTGTATAAATTCTTTGAGCTAGCAGTTCAGAATCTCTGAAAATAAAATAAATACAAAAATGAGACTAGCCACTTAATTAAGGTGATTTGAATATAATGCATAATTGATAAATACGAAACAAACATGAAATAAAATCTACATTTAAATAAGACATTTGGTTTTCTCGTTAAAATAAGACATTTTGGCCTTTTATAGATTTTCTATACATTGTAAAAGGTCTTCATACACATAATTTGGTCTCTGGCTGATAGTTGTCTCATTGGCAATCTACCGCAAAGTAAGAACAGATTGTCTGATAGCATGACATTGTTAGCTGCGATTGACCAAGTCAACTGGTGTAACTTGTTCAGAAATAAACTATTGTATTCTCAAATTGTGAAAAAAATTATAACGATGTTGTTGGTTTTTTTAGTTGGGGAGGTGTAACTTTAAACACATCATCTGATGGCACAAAATACCTAGTGTTGAATGAAAAGCAAACTAAACCTCGAACAGGGGCAAATGTCGCAGACGTTAGAGAAGTGTCGCCTGAAAATATATGAAACAAAAGGGGATCATGATCCAATTAAGTATTATGATATATACAAATCAAAGAGGCTACACAATTTCAGTAATGAAGAGGATCCATAGAACTATTTCATTGGCCGACACACGTTCCAAAATATGGTTTCGTTGCCAAAAATAGAAGAGAAAAAATGTTACAATAGTTAAAACCATGAAGATTGAAGGAGAGTTAGATGAAAACAAGCGTTTAACAAACCACAGTGCCCGAAGGTATCTTGTTCAGAAACTAAGATCAAATGAAATTGCTGACACGGACATTATGCAAATTTCGGGTCACAAAAATGTTAATTCCATAAACAGTTACAGTTCACTTTCAGAAAACAAACAGAGAAACATTTCAAATTTGTTAAGTAATACAAGCAGCGAGGAAACTTTAACTTGTCACACTTTCACTGGGCCAAACAACCAACAAAACAACCTTGATATGATCAACCTTCCATTAGCTCGCAAACCAACACGTCCACTGTGTGAATTACATGTATTATCTGTTAATGGCGCTACTCTCCACATCAACTTCCTTAATATTTACATGGACGAACCACCCCAACAGTAATGACAGCACGCCAAATTTCGTAAGATCACAACGTGTAGTAACATTTGTCAAACTTTTGTAAATTTACATATATTTATTAAATGTCACTCTGTTATTAATTTGGTCCATTTTCTCTTTCTATTTCTTAAAAATATCAATGTCTTTTAGCCTGGACTTTATAAAAAAACTACGCTATAAAGGGAAAAACCCAACAATGGTACCCCAAAAGGGAAATTCTGAATTCTTTTTCTTTCTTTTTAACAATTAATATGTTACATAATTTGTTTTTGATATTTTTTTTATCGATTTCAGTATAAAGACAAGAACCTCGCATTTACCCCAGCCTCATACAAATAAATTTCATATTTCAAGACACTATACGTATATTGTCTAAGTATTTGAAATTTTACCTCAGGAAGTCAGAGATATAGATAAACACAGGAAATCCGAATGTTTTTTTAGTGTAGCAAATCCTTAATGAATCACATCATGATAGCTAACAAAGTTAACAAATCGTTTTCAAATCATTTCCCATTATATTCAAAGTAAACAAATCATTACGAAACAACAATATTAGCTTTATACAAACTTAACTAATCATTTTATACAATATTCTAAGTAAACAAATCATAAAGAAATCACGCAATAGCAGAAATAAATTGTTTTCAAATCACACAATTAACAGAAATCACAAAGAAATCAGTTTTGGGAATTTGACGAATTCTGATTTTTTTTATAATTTCTTAAATGAATCGCAAGCAAATGGTTCTCACAACTCGCAGAATCACAATTCAAAACAGATTTGAATAAAATTTGAAAGCGATTTATTCACTTATTTTTCTGTTTGGGAGGTCATAGATAATAGTAACCTATTTTCATTTTTGAAACAGCTTTTGGTTAAACATTAAATGAGTTAAATGTTTACATCGTAATAAACGATAAAAATTTTGTTATTTTGCATTTTTTTTCGGAAAAAAACATTTTTTTCTATCTTGAATGATTGAAAGTAGTTTCAAAACATCATATTCTAGAGATTGCTGGAAAATTCACTTTTCTACATATACTTTTATGCAACTTGCAGGGAATTTATTCTTTGCTTCAAGATGACTTGTTCTTTTGAACTGTGGCTAAAGCGATTTTGTCAATATTTAATCCAAACAAATTGTAGTTCCTGTTAATTAATGTACAAGTTATTTCTTTAAAATCACCGAACAAAATAAAAAACCGGTTTGGGTTGTCAGTTAATTTTCGACTTTTAATAACTTAATATGCCTAATTTATGCGTAATTAATCTCTATATAAGGGGTTACATTGAAGGTCACACGAATACGGATCCAATGAGGTCGAATTATTCATTTGTCTATAAATAATTTATTGTCGACTTAAGATAACTGAACAAGCTGACGTTTGCGTAATCAATCTCTGTCAAATTTAAATTGTAGGTCACATGAATACGATTCAAATAGGTCGAAGTTTTCACTAGTAGGTGAAAAAGTCATCAGCTAAGTTTGTTTTAAAATTGAACCAAACTAGAGTCTAAAAGACAATTAATATTTCAATACTAGTATTAAATTTTAATTAATTATGGAACAAACAAAAAACACTCATATCTTAAGTTTTGTATATCTCGTAGCTAATTCCACTTTAAACTTTAGTTTTCTGGTTGTCTTTTTTCCTTTTAAGCCATGGTGCTGCCAGTTTATTCTCGATTTTGCTAACGTTAGTTGTTATTTTCGTGACGTCAAACTGCGAGATATCGAAAAATAGAAGCATTTTTTTGAGTGATTTCAATAATTAGCTTGAAAACGAGTCTATAGACCATGTAGACTCCTCTTTCCGAAAGTGACATTTGACAGACTTGATACTTTATGAAAATTATTTGTTCGAATTTATTATGTAAAATTATTCATGATTGTCTTTTTAAATTAGAAATATACAGTGAGAAAGCCCTTTTTGTTTTCCTAAAATCATGCAAACTTATTAAAAATGAATTATGTACAAAGAATTATTATATACTTAGTAGTAAATACAGATAAATTGTGTGTGTAATATAATCATTGGCAAGCGTGCTGTATCAGCCACCCGTGATGATATCGATATCAGCACGGTTGCAAAGGCTTTATCAAACCCCTTATCTGTATGACGTCATGTTAAACCTTTAATATGTATGACGTCATTTCAAACCTCCTTATCTGTATGACGTCATGTCACATAAAAAAATATACGTGAAGTATATGTATATAATAAAGTGTATATGATATGGCTTTTTCAATATCACACATCGTATCAACCCTCAACCAATATAATCCCTCGAGCACAGCTCTTGGAATTATATTGTTGTCACGGGTTGATACGGATGTGATATTGAAAAAGCCATATGATATTCTCTATTTATTACACGCATTAGGATCATACTTTTGTAAAGAAGACAAAAATTTACAAACGTTTAATTTTTTGAAACATTGAGCGATATTTTAAATCTGTAATATACTGAACGAAAATGTATATTTCCGAAATCAGAGTAATCCCTTTTAATATAAGATTTAGATTTAAAGTCGACTAGAAGATGATTAGATCTTTTTCAGTTCCTTATTGGGGATATAGCTCTTCACATGTTTAGGTTTTATAAATAAGAGGCTTTAAAATGTTTGGGTTTGAGTATTCCTGATGAAGGTTTATCCAGCAAAATACGAAGTAAAATAAAGAGTTGTTTTTATAAATCCAAAACTCTTAGGTGTATCTTTTTGTCGTTTGCTTTCTTTGCCATGGTGTTGTCCGTTTTAATTGTCCTAATAGTTTTGTTTACACGCCTTATATCTTCTTTTTTTCTAACCCAAAACTAAAACATACAAACATAAATACATACGTGTGTACTATTGTTTGGGAATTATCATACATTACCTACTACATTTACTTTGTTACTTCTATTTTATAGCGATACTTAACGCCGAACTCTCCATCTCACTTACAAAGAAATATATATCATATTCAAATTAGACACAAACTAATTATGTGTTAGTGTAGTTCATATCGTGCTATATTTAATTATTTTCTGAAATGTATTCCTGCGGGATATCCATAACCGTCAAACGTTTTACTACCATATACCCATAAACCAAAGTTGGCACCATTCAAATGCTTCATATGATGTACCCCAGGTTGAATACTGACACTTCCCGTGCTGAAATCATCCGATCCGTAAGTTATGCTGTAAATATTTTTGATAGTGAGGGGTTGATTGTCAAGGATAAATCCACCTATGTCTCTACTCCTCACTGCGATACTAATAGAACTAGCAAAGCTCTTCGATGGTACAGCAAAATGATATTCCGGTAAATATTGATTAACGCCATGAATAGTCATCATGAAAGTATCCAAATGTCCAGTGAATACATACTGAGGATAGACATTAACGATAATATTAGCCGATGCCTGTATATATGAAACTTTTTCGTGTTGAAAATCTATGTGTTCTCTTGGCATCAGAGACTTCGATATTACATTTGATTTATTCTTAATAGTTATTGAGGTTGCATTAACAGACAACACCCTCACAATGCTCATCGGATACTTTGCTATTTCTGGGACGACATACCATTTGTCAAGCTGATTTGTCGGCAATATCATTTCCATGAGAGGGTTACAGTCATATGAAACAGATGAACTAATGCAGTTACTTCCACTGATAACAAATAAAGGACCAGAAGATGTTACCATTGTTCCGGTTAAATCATGAGTATGTGAAAATTGAAAGGTGTCAGAGGGATTAAGTACCATGGTAATTGAAGAGTTAACAGAATATTTTACATTATTTACTGTTATGGGATCTTGTTTATAATTACTTTGAAACAGAATGCGCACAACTGTATTTATGTTGAGGGGCGAGATTGCCACGATGCTTCTAGAATGATAGTCCGTTAAACCCGTAACCATAGTATAAGACGAGATAACATATTCGGTAGATTGGTATTTAGCCGGTATAGACAGGTATCCTTCTCCACCGTACAGAGCATAATAAAAAACATACAAAGACGCAGTATCATTTGTACATATTAGAGTTCCATGCTGGTCAGTTCCATCAGAAGGTATCCTAACGGTATCATTTAGTGAATATGCATAGTCGTTTTCTGTAACTATTACAGACTTGTTGTCATGTTTTGTAAAGTTTTGGACTGTCATTTTGATTGTATTCATCCCTGCAACTAATACTGCTGATTCGTGTTGAACGATTCTCGTCTGCTCCAAAATGAACACTTTGAAACAAGAAATTTCTGTGTCTGAAAAAAACCCATCATACATTTGATAAAGAAAATTATTTGTCAATATTTTAATGTCTAATAGGTAATATACAGAAATTGTCTAATCGTATTGACTTCAAAAAAATCATGCATGTTCGAACAAATACTATCGAACAGGTTTTAATTCACTAATTGACATAAGCAACCTTTGAAAATGCATTGGTGCATTCGTGTATTTTTATATCATTATCTATATATATCTAAATATTAAAGTTCAATGTAATTACTAGTACTTCGCAAAAAATACGGGTGGTATCTAAGAGAACTCAAAACTCAGAAATGACAAGACACAACAGTTAACAAAATACTTCATAAAAAGGTATAGACTGATTTAAACAAACATATAAAAATAGTTATCAAAGGTACCAGGATAACTGGAGAGATCTCGGATGTTCTGCGAGAGTAGGCGGATATTGCTTTCCCTGTGACATCTATTCTAATCTCATCAAAATTAGCAGTTACATTAAGTTTAAATTGTATCAAGTGAACTGACATCACGCAATAATTATAAAACATCATTGTTAATCGAATATATTTATTTGACATAATTTGCAGTTTTGAAATCATAACTCGTTTTTAAGAAAAATTATAGACGAAATTGATACCGGCCGAAACACGCAGTCATGGCACCATGTTCCTTAATTGTGAAAGGACAAACACTGTGCACTTCGTCCGTGTTAATGTGGCAAACATTATGATGATGAGTCAGAACAACCAATTCACATGCGTATAAATGTCCATCGTAGTGATTTGACTGTAAGCCTGACCTCCCTTGAAGTCGACATTTGTGATTTACTGGTCACTCGAAGGCAGACCTCAACCGGTTGACTTTCAATAGCATTGACCACAAAACTTCATGGTCAAGAGAGGAAAGAACCATGCGGGAACAATTTTGGATAAGAAAGTTGAAAACGTTAGCACCAAATGGAATCAAGCATAGAGATAGTTAATATCAAACAGTAATAGTTTTTTTTAGAGATGTATAAATACGCACTACAATCGGTTGTTATTACTTAATTTGTATCTAGTTTATAAGGTTTTTAAATATACATTTTTTTCATACATTTTCCATCTTTTGTTATGCTTAATTTGTATGTAGTTCGACATGATGGAGTTGTGACTCTTTATGTTTGATATTTTTTATGGCACCCTCAACGGAGTTGGGGTGACATCTTGTTATTGTTCGTTTCTTTTTTTATGGCACCCTCAACGGAGTTGGGGTGACATCTTGTTATTGTTCGTTTCTTTTTTTTCTTTTTATTATGTCACCCCTTTGAAAAAGGGGGGATATATTGTTATTCTACGAATTTTTTCTTCCACACTTTTTGTCCAGCCGATTTCTCGGAGATGCCTTGACATATATTTATAAAACTGCACCATAATGACAATCCCCATGTGCCAAGTTGCAGTAAGCATGGAATGGTTCAAGATGGCCGCCGTTTCCATGGAAACGGCAAAAATGTAAAAAACCGAAAAATGGTCCAAATTTAATGAAACTTTCAGAACTAATAACTCATCGTTAGAAGGCGTGACATCCATCTTAAGAACTTTTAAAATGGCTACCGTTGTCATGGAAACGGTCCAAACGTGAAAAAAACGAAAATAAATCCTTAATTAATTCATAGAAAATAAACCGCTACAGATACGGCAAAAAAAAGCGTAAATAGAAAACAGCAGTATAAACTGTAGAATTCATTGCCGTTGGAATTTTTAAGATAGCTGCTGTTACCATGGAGATAACGCTAAAAGTGCACATTGGACCCATATGGTAAAAAACGTCAAAGTAACATTTTCGTACAAATTTTAAGCTCATTCCCGTTTAAATGCTATTGTATTGTCATCTGTCTTCGAAATTTTCAAAATGGCCGCCGTTGCCATGGAAACAGCCTTAAAAAAAAAAAAAAAAAAAAAAAAAACTCGAAAATTTGAGACAAAATTCTGTGATGAAGACTATGTGTAAAACATCTTCTAGAATATGCTAGAAGAAAACGAATATATAATTTAACGTGCTTCTTTCTATTCTATACAAAAATCGTGCTCTGAAGAGAAAATCGCCACTGAGAGAGAGAGAGAGAGAAACATGAAGAGTACACATAATTGACATTTCTGCACTTGCATTAAAGTACACATCCGTTAATCGAACACCTGCAAAAATATACACATTAGCTGAAATCAATCGATAAGCGTGTAATTAAATTGTACAAGATAAAATACTTGTATCGTGTGATACGCGAGATATTGAAGAATAAAATGAACAGTTAGTATGCCGCTCCGTCAATATATACACATGTTCTCTGTCCAAGGTCCCCTCTAAAAAGAATAGTAATGTACTAACTCCACGATAATATACTTCAGTATCACGTGACAGCACCTTTCTTCCTCAAGCGTGTGTCTAATTTACGATTTTAAAGAGTTCCCCAACTATAAATAGACATCACTCTTAGTCTACGAGAAGAGAAAAGGGGGGGGGGGGGGGTCAAAGGCATGTATACTAGACGTGCCATGTGACTTTGATACACTCAAACTGGTTGCTGCTACATGTACTGTGACAATGTCAAGAACGGGGTGACATCCTCCGCTATTGCTTGCAATGGCAAATCTAGTTATTATTATGGCACCCTCAACGGAGTTGGGGTGACATCTTGTTATTCTACGTTTCTTTTTTTTCTTATTATGGCACCCTCAACGGAGTTGGGGTGACGTATTGTTATTCTACGTTTCTTTTTTTCTTATTATTTTTATTTTTCTTCCACGCTTTTTGTCCAGTCCATATCTTGGCACTGTATGCTCCAATGGTGATGGAACTATACCATAATGTTACCCAGCATACGAAGTTTTGCGAACTGGGTATGGCACCGTCAAGATGGCTGCCGTTACCATGGAAACGAAACAAATGTGAAAAAATCCAGTTTTTTGTTTTGGTGAACTATTTGAATACTATTTAACTCAGAATCATTATATTTTAATACAATGTAGGTGCCCACTATATACAGGTGTTGTATGATTTTGGCACTCATTGGAACTACTATGTTGCCATGGAAACAACTCCAAAAAATTCAAAAATCTCAAAATGTTCCAAACTTAATGAAACGATGAGCAACATTGGAAGATGTGGAATTTGGCGTTGGAATTTCCAAAATCGCTCTTGGTTCCATGGAAACAATGCAAAAAGGTCAAAACTTTGAATTTTCACAGAACATTCTAGAACATCAATGTTTAATTTATTCTAGAGACATTAAATGGTATATGATTGTGGAGGGAAACAATTGCAGCGGGGGTTTGACTTTGGAATATTCAAAATGGCCGCCGTTACCATGGAAACAGCAAAAATACAAAAAACTTCAAAATGCTTCAAATTTATTGAAACTTATAACAAATGTTGCTCAGCTAATGTAGACTTGACTTTTGAGTTTGGAATTTCCAAAATGGCCGCCGTTACCATGGCTACCGCTCACCTGGCAATAGGGGAAGGGTGCCATCCGCTATTGCTTGCAATGGCAAATCTAGTTATGGCACCCTCAACGGAGTTGGGGTGACGTATTGTTATTCTACGTTTCTTTTTTTTCTTATTATTTTTCTTCCACCGATTTTGTCCAGCTTATTTCTCGGAATCAAATGGACCAATGTTGGTTAAACTCTACTATAATGAGGACCATCATGATAAGTTGTGCAGTGGACTTTGGCATGTGCATGATGGCTACCGGTACCATGGAAACTAAAAAAATGTAAAAAAATCCAGTTTTTTGTTTTCTCGAACTGTTTGGATAGACTTGAACTTAGAATCATTATATTTTAATACAATGTAGGTGCCCACTATATACAGGTGTTTGATGATTTTGGTACTCATTGGAACTACTATGTTGCCATGGAAACTGCACCAAAAATTTCAAAAATATCAAAATGCTCAAAACTTTATGAAACTTCACAGTAACGATGAGCAACATTGGAAGATGTGGAATTTGGCGTTGGAATTTCCAAAATATCTATTTTTACCATGGAAACAATGCAAAAAGGTCAAAACTTTGAATTTTCACAGAACATTCCAGAACATCAATGTTAAATTTATTCAAGAGACATTAAATGGTATATGATGGTATATATAATTATGGAGGGAATAAATTGCAGCGGGGGTTTGACTTTGGAATATTCAAAATGGCCGCCGTTACCATGGGAACAGCAAAATTATGAAAAACTTCAAAATGCTTTAAATTTAATGAAACTTATAACAAATTTTGCCTAGCTTATGTAGACTTAACTTTTGAGTTTCGAATTTTCAAAATGGCCGCAGTTGCCATGGAAACAGAAAACATTTTCTAAATGGCTGCCGCTGGCCTGGCAATGGGGAAAGGGTGCCATCCGCTATTGCTTGCAATGGCAAATCTAGTTATTATTATTTTTATTCTTCCACACTTTTTTGTCCATTCTATTTCTCGGAATTGGCTTGAACAATATTGATGGAACTATACCATAATGTAGACCAGCACATTCTATAGTGCAGTGGGGTATGGCACCATCAAGATGGCTGCCGTTGCCTTGGAAACGAAACAAATGTGAAAAAATCCTGTTTTTTGTTTTGGTGAACTGTTTTGATATGCTTAAACTCAGAACCATTATATTTTGATACAATGTAGGTGCCGGCCATATACAGGTGTTGGATGATTTTGGCACTCATTGGAACTACTATGTTGCCATGGAAACTATACCAAAAATTTCAAAAATATCAAAATGCTCCAAACTTCATGAAACTTCACAGTAACGATAAGCAACATTGGAAGATGTGGAATTTGGCGTTGGAATTTCCAAAAGATCTGTTGTTACCATGGAAACAATGCAAAAAGGTCAAAAATTTCAAAAAAAACAAAAATGCTGTAAACTGGATGAAACTTTACATGAATGGTCACTGGCATAAGCAAAGTTGACATTTGAAGTTGGAATTTTCAAAATGGCCGCCGTAACCATGGAAACAGCAAAAATGTCAAAAACTTCAAAATGCTCCAAACTTAATGAAACTTTACAAATATGATAATTTGAATGTGTAGATGCACACTTCGACTTTGGAATTTTCTAGATTGCTGCCGCTCGCCTGGCAATGTGGGAAGGGTGCCATCCGCTATTGCTTGCAATGGCAAATCTAGTTATTTTTATTATTCTTCCACACATTTTGTCCATCGTGTTTCTAAAAATTGAGTGATCCGATATTGTTGGAACTATAACATAATGAGGACCCCCACTTGAAGTTGTGCACCTTGCTATGGAATGGTAAAAGATGGCCGCCGTTTCCATGGAAACAGCACAAATGCGAAAAAAATCAAAGTGTTCCAAACTGGAAGAAACTCCACAGGAATGTTAACTGGCATGTGCTGATTTCCAGTTTGACTTTAGAATTTTCAAAATGGCTGCCGTTACCATGGAAACAGCTCAAATATCAAAAATTCTAACTCTTTCGTTATAAGATCCAACTGGATGAAACTTTATGGAAATGTTCTCCAGTATGCCAAGATGTCAAGACAATATATGGATAGTTCAAAATGGCCGCCGTTGTCATGGAAACTGGGGCCAAGTTTTGCATTGACCCTATGGAAAAATGCATAAAATCAGCATTTTCTCAGAGAGTAGTGCACCAAAGTCAATGAAACTGTATTGATATATAACATGACATGTATCAATGAGATGTACGCTTTTAGAATTTTGGAATTATCTACTGTAACCATGGTTGCAGCACAAATGTTCAAAATTTCCAAAAAAAATAAAGTTCTGCTAACTGGATGAAACTTTATAGGAATAGTGACTGGCATGTGCGGAGTTGCATTTTGAAGTTGGAATTTCCAAAATGGCCGCCGTAACCATGGAAACAGCAAAATTGTCCAAAATTTCAAAATGCTCGAAACTTAATGAAATTTTGCAAAAATGATAACTTGCAGGTGTAGATGCACTCTTTGACTTTGGAATTTCCAAAATGGCCGCCGCTCGCCTGGCAATGGGGGGACGAGGGTGCCATCCGTTATTGCTAGCAATTACAAATCTAGTTATTATTTTTATTCTTCCACACATTTTGTCCATACTATTTCTCAGAATTGGGCAGACCAATGTTGATGGAACTATACCATAATATGAATCGCCATGTGGAGTTGTGCAAGAGACATTGGAATGGTAAAAAATGGCTGCCGTTACCATGGAAACAGAACAAATGTGAAAAAATACAGTTTTTAGTTTTGGTGAACTGTATGGTAATGCTTTAACTCAGAATCATCATATTTTAATACAATGTAGGTGCCCACTATATACAGGTGTTGGATGATTTTGGCACTCATTGGAACTACTATGTCGCCATGGGAACTACACCAAAAATTTAAAAAATCTCAAAATGCTCCAAACTTCACGAAACTTCACAGTAACGATGAGCAACATTGGAAGATGTGGCATTTGGAGTTGGAATTTCCAAAATAGCTGTTGTTACCATGGAAACAATGCAAAAAGGTCAAAACTTTGAATTTTCACGGAACATTCCAGAACATTAATGTTAAATTTATTCTAGAGACATCAAATGCTACATGATTATGGAGGGAAAAAATTGCAGCGGAGGTTTGACATTGGAATATTCAAAATGGCCGCCGTTACCATGGAAACAGCAAAAATATGAAAAACTTCAAAATGCTTTAAATTTAATGAAACTTATAACAAATGTTGCCTAGCTTATGTAGACTTGACTTTTGAGTTTGGAATTTTCAAAATGGCCGTTGTTACCATGGGAACAGCAAAAATTTCAAAAATTTCAAAGTTCTCCAAACTTAATGAAACTTTACAAAATTGACAATTGGCATGAGTAGATGCACTCTATGATTTTGGAATTTTCAAAATGGCTGCCGCTCGCCTGGCAATGGGGGAAGGGTGCCATCCGCTATTGCTTGCAATGGCAAATCTAGTTTCTTTTTATTATTATTATGGCACCCTCAACGGAGTTGGGGTGACATATTGTTATTCTACGTTTCTTTTTTTTCTTTTTATTATTATTTTTATTCTTCCACACATTTTGTCCATGCTATTTCTCGGAATTGGCTTGAACAATATTGATGAAACTATGCCATAATGTAGTCCACTATATGAAATTGTGCAAACGGGGTATGGCATCATCAAGATGGCTGACGTTGCCATGGAAACTAAACAAATGTGAAAAAATCCAGTTTTTTGTTTAGGTGAACTATTGGGATATGATTGAACTCAGAACCATTATATTTTAATACAATGAAGGTGCCCACTATATACAGGTGTTGGGTGATTTTGGCACTCATTGGAACTACTATGTTGCCATGGAAACTACTCCAAAAAATTCAAAAATCCCAAAATGTTCCAAACTTCATGAAACTTCACAGTAACGATGAGCAACATTGGAAGATGTGGAATTTGTCGTTGGAATTTTCAAAATATCTGTTATTACCATGGAAACAATGCAAAAAGGTCAAAACTTTGAATTTTCACAGAACATTCCAGAACATCAATGTTAAATTTATTCTAGAGACATATTAAAAGGTATATGATGGTATATGATTATGGAGGGAAAAAATTGAAGTGGGGGTTTGACTTTTCAATATTCAAAATGGCCGCCGTTACCATGGAAACAGCAAAAATATGAAAAACTTCAAAATGCTTTAAATTTAATGAAACTTATAATAGATGTTGCCAAGCTTTTGTAGACTTGACTTTTGAGTTAGGAATTTTCAAAATGGCCGCCGTTGCCATGGAAACAGCAAACATTTTCTAAATGGCTGCCGCTGGCCTGGCAATGGGGGAAGGGTGCCATCCGCTATTGCTTGCAATGGCAAATCTAGTTATTATTTTTATTCTTCCACACATTTTGTCCATACTATTTCTCAGAATTGGGCAGACCAATGTTGATGGAACTATACCATAATATGAATCGCCATGTGGAGTTGTGCAAGAGACATTGGAATGGTAAAAAATGGCTGCCGTTACCATGGAAACAGAACAAATGTGAAAAAATACAGTTTTTAGTTTTGGTGAACTGTATGGTAATGCTTTAACTCAGAATCATCATATTTTAATACAATGTAGGTGCCCACTATATACAGGTGTTGGATGATTTTGGCACTCATTGGAACTACTATGTCGCCATGGGAACTACACCAAAAATTTAAAAAATCTCAAAATGCTCCAAACTTCACGAAACTTCACAGTAACGATGAGCAACATTGGAAGATGTGGCATTTGGAGTTGGAATTTCCAAAATAGCTGTTGTTACCATGGAAACAATGCAAAAAGGTCAAAACTTTGAATTTTCACGGAACATTCCAGAACATTAATGTTAAATTTATTCTAGAGACATCAAATGCTACATGATTATGGAGGGAAAAAATTGCAGCGGAGGTTTGACATTGGAATATTCAAAATGGCCGCCGTTACCATGGAAACAGCAAAAATATGAAAAACTTCAAAATGCTTTAAATTTAATGAAACTTATAACAAATGTTGCCTAGCTTATGTAGACTTGACTTTTGAGTTTGGAATTTTCAAAATGGCCGTTGTTACCATGGGAACAGCAAAAATTTCAAAAATTTCAAAGTTCTCCAAACTTAATGAAACTTTACAAAATTGACAATTGGCATGAGTAGATGCACTCTATGATTTTGGAATTTTCAAAATGGCTGCCGCTCGCCTGGCAATGGGGGAAGGGTGCCATCCGCTATTGCTTGCAATGGCAAATCTAGTTATCATTGCTTTCGTGTTATTTAATATATTTACTGCATACAGTATTGTTCTCCATTACGACCGACACCCTCATAAAAATGATGATAGTCTACTATTTAAATCCTATATATGTATATAAAATACACAATTGAGTATAACAAATAATATTATATCTGGACATGCTTAAAAAAATGTTTAATGTCTATCCTTGGGTTTGTCTTACGTAAGAAGGTAACACATCGACTATTGAAGTTAATTTTTTAAATATAGCGGATGTGGTCAAGTTGTGCTTGAAATGAGGCTAGGCGATTGGTCCTGTAGTGTAACATACCTGTGAGTTCAAATCCCGTAAAGGGACAAATATTTTTAAGCATCAGAATCCAATTCTAACACTGTTGGGTTGAATTTACAGACTTATACATATTATAACTATGTGTGTATGTGTATGCCTACCTTTAATAACAAATGCTAATTATACCTTCCCATCGGTTTTCTTATGCTTTGTTGTCGTAAATTCGAGAATTAAAAAACACAGATGTCAGCCTAGAATCAGATCTACTCTTTGACAAAACTTTGGTCATCAATGCTCTTTAACTTCGTACTTCATTTTTGGATTCGAGCGTCACTGATGAGTCTTTCATAGACGAAACGCGCATCTGGCGTAAATACAAAATTTAATCCTGGTATCTATGATGAGTTTATTTACTGTAAGGTTGACTTTTTTGGCACGGAATTATAATTAGTTTTACTGTTGATAGTTAATATAGCTCTTGCGACACTAACTGAACATTAATATGTAGAGACGTCGATGTGGGCCATGCTATCATAAAGATGAGTGGAAACATTAAAAAAAAGATTTGGTATGATTGCTAATGAGACAACTCTCCACAATAGACCAAGATGACACAGAAATTAACAACTATAGGTCACCCTATAGTCTTCAACAATGAGCAAAGCCCATACCGTATTCAGCTATAAAAGGCCCCGAAATGACAATGTAAAACAATTCAAACGAGAAAACTAACGGCCTTATTTATGTACAAAAAATGAACGAAAAACAAATATGTAACACATAAACAAACGACAACCTTTGAATTACAGCCTCTTGACATGGGACAGGCATATACAAACAGAATGTGGCTGGGTTATACATGTAAGCGGGATCCCAACCCTCCCTTTAACCTGGGACAGTGGTGTAACAGCACAACATAAGAACGAACTATACAAATCAGTTGAAAAAAGCTTAACCCATCAGATTGACAACAATACATGTGGACGTGTACATCCCAACAACAAACAGCTCTAGGAACAGATCTGGGAGTATTCCAGGTTAACTGACAGATAGTTCAAAGCCACTAACAACTAATAAACAAATCATGCATCTAAGACTAAAATATCAATCTGTACACATCTAACATCCAATGGATTTAGGGTAAAGACGTTATAAACAGTCCGAGAAAAACATGACCTTGTGCAATGCCAAGACACGGGTATCGATAGATTGTAGATCCATGTATATGTATTTAACGTACTAGTACTATTTAGTTTGCTTTTAATTTTCTGATAACAAAATCAGTATTTATACCAATAAAATAAATATTCAATTATCTTATTACAGTATTGAATTGGTAACCTTTTAGAATAAATAAAGGCAACAGTAGTATACCGCTGTTCAAACTCATAAATCCATGGACAAAAAACAAAATCGGGGTAACAAACTAAAACTGAGGGAAACGCATAAATATAAGAGGAGAACAACGACACAACACTACAATGTAACTAACACACACAGAAACAGACCAAGCATCAGAATAAGTTTATTCAAAGGAGCTATAAGTTGACAAGGATCATTTTCTAAATTTCCGGGCTCGGTTAACAACGTTAACATTTCCGTAAAAATGAGGATGTGCTATTCCGTTTGAAATAATAGTTTTCTACAGGTACAACCAAACTTCAAAACCAAATCTTTATATCTATGGAAAAATTTAGTGAAGGTTTTAAATAATTTATGGTAACGATATCCCTGGTTTAATAATTTACCAGTAATACATAGATTACTTTTGTTAAAATAAAATAAAAAGTAAAAAACGTCACAACAGACACGGGTATAGCGAACGAGTTATGAAATACACCGTAAGATAGTGCCAAAGGAACACCACCATCTAAAAATGGAAAATTAATAAAAAATAGTCCCTTTTGTCGTAAATTTAAGTGTGGAGTTTTCCGTTTAAGGTAGCACAATACACAGATTTTTCATCCCCAATCAGACATCTGTAAACTGATGTTATTCCAGTCATCTTTCTTTAAATTTTAAAAATGAGGTACCAAAAGAAAGAAGAAGGATTAATCTTTCAAATTATGATAATTTCATTATGACATAATTATTACATAATTAATTGTTATGTAATTAGTTGCCATTCTGTGATGTCCATACTTGAATGAACTTAGCTTCTTCGTTCTTTATAGTATCCTTGCACAACACAGTCTGACCTCCAAAACTGTGTCTTAGATTTTTCCTATTGTATTTCATTCTCTCATAAATCTTCAATGAAGTTTGCAACATCAATTCATGAGAGACCACTAAATTCAATTGGGTATAAAATTTGATCTATCGATGTTTTTGGAAATCTGAGACACAGTTTTGGAGATCAAGCTGTGTTGTACAAGAATCTATAAAATAATCTGGGATGCTATGAAGAACAAAGACGCTAAATTCATTCAAGTGTGGACATCACAATATAGCGACTAATTACATAATAATTATGTCATAATGAAATTATCACAATTTGAAAGATTATTCTTTCTTCTTTCTTTTGGTACCTCATTTATAAAATATAAAGAAGGATAAAATGAATTACATCAGTTTAAAGTTGTCTGATTGGGAGTGAAAAAAATCTTTGTATTGTGCTACCTTAAAACCGAAATATCTAAATCTATGAAAGGACAGTTATTACCGTTTTAATTTCATTTATTTAAAGTTAGTTCCTGGGGGTAAATTTCAGCAGTATATTGCGAAAATGCTCGATTATTTAACGAAAACAAATCACCAAGATAACGGTAAGTGTTGTTGAATTTATCAATTAAATGCAATTTCGACGGGTCTTTACTGAGTTTAGTCAGAAACTGTGATTCGTAACAGTACAAAGACTCTGCTATTAAAGGGACACAATTAGTGCCCATAGGGGTACTTACAACCTGTCGATAAACTTTGTTGCCAAAACTTACATAAATATTAACAAGGAGAAAATTAACAGCTTCAATCATCTCATCACACCTCCAGTAAGTATATCTAGCATATTTACCTTTCTCATTAGAGAAGAAGGCTTTAAAAGAGTTGCAGCAAATATATTTGCATTTAGACTTACCAAACAACCATTTAATTAAATAGGAAAACATTTGTTTGATAAGATAGTGAGGAAGTTTAGTGTAAAGAGTAGAAAAATCAAAACTGTCAACAGAATCAAAAGGACCATCAAAAGCACGTAATTTATTTAAAACATCCAAAGAATTTTTAACACTCCAAAAATAGTTTATTTTTTGCGCCTGTCCCAAATCAGGAGCCTCTGGCCTTTGTTAGTCTTGTATTATTTTAATTTTAGTTTCTTGTGTACAATTTGGAAATTAGTATGGCGTTCATTATCACTGGACTAGTATATATTTGTTTAGGGGCCAGCTGAAGGACGCCTCCGGGTGCGGGAATTTCTCGCTACATTGAAGACCTGTTGGTGACCCTCTGCTGTTGTTTTTTATTTGGTCGGGTTGTTGTCTCTTTGACACATTCCCCATTTCCATTCTCAATTTTATTCCACTATGTTCATATATTTTATTACAAAAGTTTATGATAAGCTCTTTAATAGAAGTTAATGAACTTGTTAAAAACACTGAAATATTAGTTGTTGAACATTTACTAGAGGTCGAGACGAAACGATATTTAAATGTTGTTTGTGTAGTTCAGGTAGCCAATACATTGTAGGGACCTTCAAATGTTCAGAAGAAGCATTAAGCTTTGATGTGGTTGTGATATAAAATTGAAAATGGAAGTGGGGAATATGTCTGTTTACTATATGACTCTCTGTAGAGCGGATGCACTTGAATGTATATGAATTTAAATTTCATTCTTAAGAACGTCCGTGTTGTATTTACGACATACCACAACCACATTTTTGGCTGCTTTGTCGGCCGGTAGTTTTACTGTTGATCGTTCATTCAGCTCTTGCGACATTAATTAAACGTTAATATGCAGAGACGTCGATGTGGGCCATGCTATTATAACGATGAGTGGAAAACTATCAATTTCAAAACCGGGGATAGTTTTAAGGTGGAACAAAAATGAATTGTAAATCCCGGAACTTCATTTATTGTGCTACACTTTGAGACCTTCATTGGACAATATGATAATACACTTTTTCAATCCGTGTATCAGTGCATTTATAGACAACATATACAAGATCCGTCCGTACGAAACACGCCAAGCAGAAAACGCTTCATAACAATATATTTAATTGCTGCCTGAACAACCGAAAGCGCTGCCATTGAAACTAACAATGATACTTAGTACTTGAATTTTATTTCTTTAATGTCTAATATATGATATTTATTAAGTCAAACTATGCAACTGAGTTGGATATAGTGCAGGTGGTGTTGTCTCGTTATCCCAATAGGATATAAGTTCAACCCCCGATATTTAACATTGCTGTGTTAATATATTGAGAGTAATGATGAATATAATATGTATTTTCAGCAGTTGATCACCTTCACAACGAATAGATTCGTCAAAGAGTTGTCACTTGTTTAGAGGAACTCATTTTTGTGACTGCATCTTACGATCCTTTAGATTATTTACCAATCAGCTATCGATTCCATCTTCATGGCTTATAGAATGAAATTCAAAACAGTGTGGCTGTGACCATTGATTGACACATTAAATTCATCCATTGACTGGGACAATTTAGGTGAACGTTTGTATGTAACGACCACTGATCACTATGTACTTTTTAAAGACACTTAAACTATGGGGTCACCAAAGGTTCTCAACACCTTAATAAAGTAGTTTGAAAAACTAATCAGAAATAACACGATGTTTTGATTTATATCAATGATATAAATCAAAACATAAAGGTTATTCCTGATTAGTTTTTGAATTATTTTATCATTAAAGGCGTTAAGAAACCTTTGGTGACCCCACAGTTTAAATGTCTATTGTAGGTACGTCGTGAAAAGTGGTCGTTACAGACAAACGTTCATGTAAATTGTCCCAGTCAATGGATGAATTTAATGTGTCAATCAATGGCCACAGCCACACTGTTTTGAATTTCATTCTATATTATGTAATGTGTTAAAGATCTAATTTCTACTGACGGGGAAAGGGAACACTAGACCACCGAAAGCTAAATTTTGCGTTCAGTCTTGTTGACCGAGGGGCCTAGAGCGCTGGACACAGTTCAGGCGGTGTTGTCTCTGTATCCCAATAGCGTGAGTTCAAACCCCGGTGAGGAAAGGAAACCAATTAGCTTCCTCAAATTTGCAGATTAAACATGTTTGGCTGTTATTGAGCAATAACTTCATCAGACATTCATCAGCAATACATGATGCTTTACATTCGATTAAAAGATGTTATACCTTTACTTTGACATTGAGTTCCATGGTATCCTTGCACACATGCACATCTGCGATCACCTTTAACACTTTGACGTGTTCCACCATTTAAACAATGACTCTGATCTGGAATGACTGTAAATAAGTAACAATATAATTATTCTTTTCAAAGGTATCACTGTTTTTGATTGGTTTTAAGCTAGTGCATTTGTCATGTATATTTCTTCATAGCATTGATTTTTATGGTATTCCCCACAGCCAATGTATGTGTATATATCTCTGTTGTACTTTCTCTGTCATGGTATTTGCCTCTACGTACATGCATCCTTCTTTACATTAACGGAAAGGCATGAATTCTAGTACGCGTTTGCTTTATCCAATACATATGATATTAGTACCTTCTTGATCAACAAAATAATGATGCAATAAAATGTCGAATGCTGTAATATTATTTGGTGTTATCTTATATACTATGTTCGAAGGTTTGGTATATATACAACAGTTCACCGCTCAGAAAATTATATCTCATGTCAGGTATTTTCCCATTAGCAGGCATTTTAGGCACAGACTGTGTCTTTATTCGGATTTTGTTTAGATATAATTACCAAGCATACTTCTGGTATACTAAAAATTATCTCTTGGTAGTGAAAATTTACCAGAATTAGAATGGTATAAATAAACTTAAATTTCCCACTTCACATAATGTGTAGTTGTTTGCTTTTACGCACGATCATTTAGTGAAAAGGCTTCAACATATGACTCGTGGCCGATATCTTATAATATCATTGTACTGAAACCCGATAATTTGCACATATGGTAATTTAAAAGTGAATACATAATTAGATAAGCAATTGCTACAGTCATTTTACATAGCATGTGCATTTTGTTTCGTTAACCTTGCTCTTTTATTTACTTCATTCAACCCCACAGGTCAACTTAGAATGTCTAAAAAGGACTGACAGGGTGGATGAACATGACTTTATAGTCGATTTGTACAGAGATTTTGCGGAGAGTGAAACGCTCTCTGTCCACAAACGAATCGTTGCAGACTTTGTAGGCTGTCTACTGCACTTATCCGTTATGCCAATTTGGGGTAGATAAATTGCCGTTAATAGTCAACAAGCTGGACAGTTGTAACAAGTAACTTTGTGTAACACAAACAATTGATGGCGTGAACAAAAAAAATGATTTTTTTTTTATTATTATTTAAATGTGGCGACCTTTACGTCCTAGGTATCGTTGACGACAGTAAGGAAAATATTCTTTGAATACAACCGTTCTTTTGTATATTATATATACAATCAGATTTCAATTCCTCTGTATCGGCTTACAATTGATATTGCATATTACGTTTTAATGTCAATGTGAAACGTTTAAAAGTAGAAACAATTATCTCAACTCATCTCTTTTCTTCAGGTTTGATTGGTTAAAATTTCTTGTACAGGAATAATTTTCAATCGTTTTTCATAAAAGTTATGAAGTTTGTTTTAATGTACAAAATAAATGTGTTTACAGTGAGTTAGACATTATCTCAGAAGTTTTTGAAGATTTTTAAACTACGTGAACAAACTATAAAAAGGATCGCAAATATAAACACGCAAGAGAAGTTGAAGTCAAATTTGGTAAAACCAGATCATTATCAAAGGAAAATCAACTCACAATACAGTGTGTATCCATGACGTACAATAGACGTGGATACACGTGCTGACAGATTATGGAAATAGCGACAGATAAAATTAAGGCATAGGAAAAGATTATCAATGTATTACAACTCTTTTATAAAAATGATGCAACTGCAGCGCGATTGTTTTTTATTTACTCTCATGGAGATCACAAACCCAAAATTTTGAAGGTAACTATAATTGGAACTATGGCTTTTGAAAGATAATCGACAGATAAGAAATGCATAAAATCAAAAAACATGAAAAGGTTAGAAAGTATGTCAAAATTGGGCACACCGAAACTTACATTAAAGATCTTGAAACGTATATGATTCTTACAGTCTTGCTAAAATTGCTTCTCGCGAAAACCAACACTTGTTATCAAAATTCTTAAAACTCATAAGATATAACGTTGCTAATGCCTTCATTAATGAACTCTATTCGATCTGTTTAAAGTTAAACTACTAAGTTAAGAAAAAGGAAAATCACAAAAATACTGAACCCCGAGGAAAATTCAAAAAGGAAATTCAAAAGGCAAAATCAAAAGCTAAAACACATCAAACAAATGGTAAACAACTGTCATATTCCTGACTTGGTACAGGCATTTTCTTATGTAGAAAATGGTGAATTGAACCTGGTTTTATAGCCAGCTAAATCTCTCAATAATATAACAGCTCACCTGTGTAATATATAAACATGCGTGTAACTTGAATACTCGCTTTTAAATTTAACTCGCCGTCGAGATGTTTTGTAAGAATTAATATCGAAAGATATGGCCCTTACTACAAAACAACCCGCTCAGTTCTAGAGGGAAACATTCCTATACCGAGATATAATTGAAGATTTAGACTTCTTGTCTGATATTCAATCTCAAGATAAAATTGAACTGTTTGACGATTGTAAGTTTAGTGACCTTAGTGACATTGAACATGTCAATTATTTATTAGTGCCGATGAGGTCAATACAATACTAATATGGGCAATTCAAATGCTAAAAGTGCCATGAGGTCATAACCAGTGCAAACTCAGACAATTGGGTGTCGAGGATTATATTGCGAAAGTGACGAAAGATCATCATTAAACTGGTTACCGGATTAATTAATCAAATAGAGTCATTTTCTTCTGGTAAGTGAAAACATGTGAATGCATATCTGAATCGGACCAGAAGACTGCGAATTCATCTTCGGATAGTGGTGATGACGATAAATCTTTTTGATCTGTCTGAAATTTTGAGGAAGGGTTTCAAAGTACCAGCTAAATTTCAAATGCATCGAAAATATGCCAACCAGGTCATCACAAAGAACGTGAGGTTAGCTGTCACTAAAAACTGCTACATTCCTATAAATAAGAAGCTTTCTTTTAAAAAAAAGAAAAGGTATATGAAATGAAAAACCATTTCGTAAAAAGTTCGATCGACCAGTTAATGCTAAGAAAGAATGTTATATAATTATTTCTGAAAACAGGATATTAGGTGCATCAGGTCCCCTAGCAATTATATGAACAGAAACAGAGAAATCTAAAAGACGTGTTCATGGTTTATACCCAGTAGAGATGACATAAGTCCTGATTGTAAATGCTTACTATTTGTATTTATCTGATCAATTTAGAACTGTGCTTGGTAGAGTATTAAAAGAATGTATCGATTTATTAGCTGTACGCAAAGATATCAACAGGGAATTGTTAAGTTTTCTTCAAACAGCACGTCGTTTCATAAATAGATATTCTTGGTTTGGTAATGGTAACTTAAGTGGTCATTATTGAAATGGTGGCTGTGATATATTTTCGACTCGAGCTCGAGCATTTTGCAACTATAGGTAGGGGCAGAGGTAAGTTAAGATCCACACCAGGTATCCCAATGAAAAGGATCACTACCAAAATCAGGCATACACCAGGTAAATGTTCATGAATAAGGATGCAATCAACGACTGTTTTGTCTATGATGTCATATTTGAACGGATCATGCATAAATGACCCTTAGTAGTGGTATTGTTAATAAAGATATTTGTATAAAACTAGATACCACTGGAATTTTCTCTGGTTTACGTTGAAATAAAAAACAAAGTGTACTTTTATTACAAAAAAAAAAGGTTAAACCATAGAAAATGGGTGTATATATCTAACCTGAACATGAAAAACCTTAAATCAGGTCATGTGCATACCTATGTAGGCATGATACAGGTACATTTCACAAAGTCATATTTGCATGAATTTCATATATTATTACCTGGTCTGTAAAAGGGATTTCCTTCAATGGCTATTTTATATTAGAAAATAATCCCTAGTTTTTATACAAAACTTTCTAAAGCACCCTTAAGCTAAACTGTGTATGCGATTTATAAAAACATAATCAAATGTTCTGAATCTGTACATTATATAGATATATGAAGATGTGGTATAAGTGCAAATGAGACAACTCTCCATTCAAGTCACAATTCATACAAGTAAACCATAATAGGTCAAGGTACATGGAACATTTGCTCACACCGAAAAGCAAGCTATAAAGGGCCTCAAAAAAATAAAGGTACAAAACCATTCAAACAGTTACATTTGTATGAACCACATAAACAAACGACAACTACTGTGCATCAGATTCCTATTTTAATTTTATAAAGATTAAGATAAAGTATTAATTTAAGGCTGTTTTTTAACATAAATAGTGAAACTACAGCTCTATTTTATGTCGCAAAGTAGTGGCATATTGGCCAGTGTCAAATAATTACCAGGCATATTCCCAAAAATTTCGGTATCATATTTTCATCAGTAGAATTATTACATTTCTTGTCTTTGATATTCATAGATTACAGTTTTTGGTGGTTTAGAGTGGGGCGCTCATATTCGCCGTGGACACAATTTCGCCGTTTTATGATTTTGTGGTGTAAAATCTTCGAAGGATGGTTGAAATGGAAGAAATATGCTGGTAAATTATATTTTTATAACAAATATGATTATTTTTGAAAATGAGACCAAATTTCGGCACTTACCGCAAAGGACAGAAAAACGAACAACGTTTTTCAGGCAATTTCCTGAATGTAAAAATCGATTTCAAAGAGGTATTTCTTAGTAATTCTTTGACTGATTGTTACACCTTTCAAATGTCTGCTTTTCATTTATAATGAAATTTATTCGATAAATATTGTTTAAAGCTGCAGTTATTTGGGTTTTAAATAGATGTGTAAAAACGGCGAATATGTGTCCCCCATTGACAAAACATCAGAAAATTTCAAACACCTTTCAGATGATATTTTTCTCAAAACAAACACGTTTTGAAGCTAAGAATATTCTGCATTTGAAGTTATCTTCATATAAAAATATCAGTATACTTCAAAAACATAAAGACCTGAACATAAACTGAAGGAAACATGGAAAGATATGGCGAAAAGCACCCCACTCTAAATGATTTTTGGTATATGTATATGTTGATAAGTATAAATGAGTTCTGTCTCGCAAATGAAAGCAATTATTCAAGTGACACGCATGTTGATAGAGTACACAGGCGAGCTTATTTTCTCACCTGAGTGGTTTTTTTTTCTTTAAACAGTTCGATAAGGGTTCATAAATGAAGGCAGTTGCAATGTTATATCTTAATCATTTTCTTCCTATAAAATATATTTCATATCAGACGCTTTGCGTCCTCGTGAAATGTACATTGTATGGTGTAATTTTTGAACTTATTGCAGCTGAAATCAATGAAACTGCTGTTTATTATTTGACAATGTGGTAGCGATATGTTGCAAACTATTTTATTTTTTATGTTTAAAAGAAACATTTACTCAAAAAATAAAACGATATCAGACATCTCATTCTGTTATAACTTGTGTGAGCTTTTGACTTAAGTAATGTCAGCTCAGTGTTTGTTTTCAAATGTCAATGCTGGATTTCGTAGAACTGATATATTAAGTTTTAATTGGGAAGCCTTAATCCAGTTAAAAAACATCAGATATTCAAATTTCACATTAAAACTTCATAAAAATATCTTTGAATATAAGATGCTCTGATTTGAAGAAAAGTGTTCGTAGCTGGTAAATCTGTGAAAACAAATACCCCTATACTTTTGTTCCTCCATTTGGGACTACAATGCCAGTCACTGTAAATAATTCCTTTATACTTCTCTTTTTTTGCTAGATGTTATTGTTGCATCTTTTAATGTTCTACATGAATGTTTGGCAATCTACATATTTTTTCTACAATGTTATAAAAAATAAAATGAAAAAACGTGATTAGTGTTTCGTTACTTCACATTCATGAGATGAATATAATTCATTAGTCGTAGTCAAACATTCGGCAATTTATAAGTCTTCAGGGCTTCAAGTGACCAAAATGTCATAGAATAAAAAATTTCGGGCGGAGAATTACCGGATTTTTTATAAGATGTCTAGATTTTGAGTAACAGTTTGGAAATTGTTGTAAATTGAAAATATGAATGGACTGATTTAAAATGTATCGTTTAATTCGGTTTAAGATTAATGTCATTCCAACATATAAAGTTTACCAGTAAAGCGATTTTTTTATAACACAAATTCCTGAAATAACGTTGGTGGTGTACCACAGGTCATTATAATACCTCTTGTATAGGCAGTGTTACTTAGTCGTTATAAAAGGAAAACAAGTGGGGATTCATACAAACCAATAGGCTTTGTTTGGACAGGATATCCACTTGTTGTACGTGATGGTATTGCTGTTCCTATCTTCTGATAATCATTGTTACATATATTTGCATCACAACATGATAGATGACTCATTGATCTTTTTTCACTTTCTTCTCGTCGTCCAATTATAGGCAAGGATATATATTGCGAATCACATACCTATAAAGACAAAATAGCATCTACACTCTTCAGCTGCTATACTGACATTAAAGGTATCAATTTCAAAGATGCGCATTTTGACAATTTATGATTTCTTCAACAATGCTTGATGATAAAATAATAAAACATAGTAAATAAAGGGAACAGTAGCATACCGCTATTTGAAAGTCATAAATCGATTGAGAGAAAACCAATCTGGGTTAAAACGAAAAATGAGGGTAACACATCAACTATAAGAGGAAAACATCTAAACAACAGAATCACTGAAGTGAAACAAAAAAACAAACGACAATGCAACACATACAGAAACGAACTATAAGATAACAACTGCCATTTCCCTTACTTGGGAAGGGACATTTTAAGAAACAATGGTGGGTTTAACCTGGTTTTGTGGCAAGCCAAACCTCGCGCTTTTATGGCAATGTTTAATATCTTACTAAAATGACAACATTACATAACAGGACTTAAGTACAAATACAAACGGTGCGGGGCTGAAACAATCGAAAATGACAAACAGTATAGCGATAACCGGATAAGAAATCAGAGCTTTTTTTGCAAGTGGGAGATTAATTCCCTTATGCCAATAGTATATTGTCGGTGAATGTTTCCTGTAATACGAGGTGTTGGCAGGGGTTGCTATTGCTCAGTCCTCAGTTTTCTTACCTTTTTTTTTTAGTGTACTCGTTTATATCTTTTGTTAAGGTTTTTTTTTGCCATTGCATTGTCAATTTGTTATAAATTTCTGGGCACACTGATAAAAAATAATGGAAATCTAAAAGTTTAACAGATTTAGCTAAAAAGCTAGGAAAGCTCTGTTTTCATTAAAAACACATGCAGCCTTTTGGTGAAATTTCCCTGTTAATGCATCCTGTTATCTTTTTGATTCTCTTATAAAACCAATTTTAACATATAATGCTGAAATATCATACATGGATACATATCAATCTTATCATAGAGTAAAAGGCAGATTAAAATCCCAAAACAAAGTTATAGATAATTTCCAAAATTTGGATAAAACTCTCTTCGAAAAGCTTTTAATGTTATTTTCTGTAAATATATTCTAGGTACTAAAAAAAATATCTGCTAATTTAGGTGTTAAAGCTGAACTTGGTAGACAACCAATAGAAAAATATATAAAAACACAAGCAACTCTTTATTGGGCTAGATCGAATATTGAAAACATAAACCCATTATTAAAAAAAAGTTATACATTAAGTAATCACCTTGATTCACAAGGAATTTATACTTGGTCCACTTTTATCAAAGATTCAACACAAGAAATTAATAATGATATACAAAAAATAATATCCTGTCAAAATATGGAACAAGGTAACAAACTAAAGACTTGAATTAAGAATATTACAGGTTGCATTTCTGTAAATATTGACAATGCAATTTCCCATAGGAACTCCTTTTACGGCTAAAACTGTACCACTTTTACTATGAAGTTTTGAAAAAAATCTTATCCTAGAATTGAAAGTTCATATGCACCACAATTTTTTTCAAAGGTCAAACTATAGGGCTGTGCGGCATATTTTCAACGTTTATATGCCCTGATCTTCTCAGAGTTTAAACTTACACTAATTTTCTTAACTACCCCTACCTCGAATGAAAGGTTACCACAGATTTCAATGTAAACAATATGCACGTGTTTATTTACTGGTAACATTCCCAAGTTCTGTCTCTGCGATATGGAACACAGAGAGCATAACTGGGAACCAGTATGTAAACAAAATGAATTTTCTATGAATATTCAATTACTCCCCAAAAGAGGCGTGTTTTGAGAAACAGCTGTATTTACAAAGTGCAACCTATAAAGCAACTTTTATTCAGAACTACTGGAAAATAAGATAAACAGTTTGAACGCAAATAACAATTTTTTTCTTTACAAAAATATAAAAGTCAAACAAGACCAATAATTTTATCTTAGATATCCAAATTTTGAAACTAGACGTTTATTTACAAAAAATACAATTAATGACCATTATTTGCTCATTGAGATGGGCAGATATCTCAAAAATACCTCGAGACAATAGAACATGTCCAACTTGTAAAACCTTAGAAGATGAAAATCACTTTCTCCTCTACTGTCAAATTAATAATGTTTTACGTATAAAACTTTTTAATGACATGGCAATAGACAATCCTATGTTTCCCAATCTATCTGATACTCAAAAAATAGTAGTCCTACTAAATCTTTCGAATATAAAGCAAATGAAAAAAAACAGGTTCCTTTATAAAACAGTCTTTAGAGCTGAGGACAGGGGACTCTTAGTTAGTTTTACTTGTATATATATAGATATGTGTGTGTTCAACTCAGTTATTTCATTGTTGTTGTTACTTTTGTTTATGTTACAAGTATAATGTTACTTATATGACAAATAAAGATTATTATTATTATTATGAAGTCTTTTTGGTATTTTTGCCTTACTTTTTAAGTAGTTGGTTTTATTTGAATTATATCAAAAGCAGTGGCTGATTTGTCCATACGTTTGGGCTGCAGTGGACGTTTGTTACGTATTGAAAAATAGTAAACAACTAATAAGGGGAAATCCAAGCCGATACTATCGATATCTTCCTACTTTGATAAGTGTTACTAACTGCATGTACTTTAACAACCATGTACATAAACATCGGTATGTTATTCTTATAGTGGAGTGACAAATCAGGAAAAGTCGCTTAGTTAAGGAGTTTAATGGACCGAAATACCTCACGGCTGAAAATGCACATGAAGATAGAGTTAACATTATACTTTCGTTTTAGCCCTGTCGTAGAGTTTTCACACGGTGCAGTTTTTTGTAAAATTGCGATAAAGTGTGACTTTCCGATTTTTTTCTTTTTCATTTTCAAAAACGGGAACGTTTATAACTAATTCCCGAATGAAGATATCATCACAAAAGTTGTTATCAGATGAAAGAGTAATGTATCAGCTTTAATTAAATATCAAACTTTCTTATCATATGAACATATAAATTAAGTGAATTGGACGATTTTCAAATGTTTATGTCATTTTTTACAATGTTACCGTCTGACAAAGTATATCACATTTCTTATATATATCATCAGTGGTACATTTTCACAAAAAATAGTATAATTAGCAATATGCAAGAAGTTTTAATACCTAAAATTTCGAAAAAGCATGCAAATTAAGTTTTTCAGGCCGTTTTATAATACTCATCATATAGCAGTTTTACTATTCGATTTTCACCTCATTAAGTTGTGTTGCTTTCCCTTTTCCTATTTTTCCCTGACTTGTGATTAGCTGTGTTTTTTCCAGAAAATAATACTGTGTATTTTCTTTATTTTCATCTATAGTAAGACATATTTATATCAATGTCAATGTCTAGTTTTTGACTGAGTATGCAGATTTTATGTGTTAGTGTTTTTTAGTTGTTTTATTTCTTGTTGATTTTGTTGAATAAACTAATTTTAAACCACATTGGTACACCCCCGAAATAACCCGGAAAATAATGGACACGAGTCCTGTTAGGTTTGCTCACTCAGTTCCAAAAAGGAGTAGGCTTAAGAGTAATTGGGAATTATGCCTTATTTGCCAAATATCTACTAATGAAAATTTGTCAAATGCAACAGAAAAAGGGAAAACTACTCTTAGATAGATGTCAGACAGGGTATTGTTTATCGCCGCCTTTATGATGAATTTGAGTCAACGAAAGTGATTCCATTAGAACAAATAAAATATCATAGGTCGTGTTATAAAGCCTATACAAGTAAAAAAAACTTGGAAACATTTCAAATAGGGACAGAAGTATGCTCAACATCGAGTGCAAACCATTCCGTGTTTGAACCAACTTGCGTTAAAACACGCTCAACGGTATTACAATTAGACTGGTCTAAATGTTTATTCTGTAAACAAAAGTCCTACAAGCGAGATAAGCAATTACGGCGAGTCGAGTCTGTTGAACGTTGCTGATTATATATTAAATGCCGCAAAAGACAAGTTTGACTATCAAATGGTAAGTTTACTCTCTATGGCGAACTTCAAGGACAAGGCACTGTATCATTCAACATGCATTGCTAACTACATGCTGAACTGGAAAAGGGAACCTTCTGATGATGCTTCAAATGAGTCGGGGCATGACATTGCTTTCAAGAACCTGACGGAAGTTCTACACGATGATCTGTTTTTTAATAAGAAAGCATTTTCGTTGTCGAATTTACTAGACACATATTGTTCCTTTCTTCCACAAGAAATTAGAAGTAGATATACAACTTCTAAACTGCAACACAAACTGGAAAATCACTACGGTGATCGCATTGTTGTTCAGACTCAAAGAGGACAGGATAAATCAAATATGATTTTTCAGTAGCTCTATCAGTGTTTCCGAGGCTATTCGCGCTGCCAGTAGTTTAAAAGCGGAATTAAAATTTTCTGAGATGAAAACCAGTTTTGTTAATGATTCCATACATCAAGAAGATCAGACCCTACATGATGCGGCAAAAATTTTGAGAAGCAGTTTACAATCGTTCAAAATTTCGGCTGAATTTTATCCATCTCCTTCGGAAGTTTCTATCCCTACGGCTTTATAATTCATACCTACCTCTTTGATAAACTTTCTTGCCAGATTAATAGATGATAACTATTTTCATATGGAGAATGATTACAATTCACTCCCAGGTGATACAGTACGGAAATGTATTGCTTTAGCCGAGTGTGTGATATATCTGCATAAAAAACAGTTCACCCCTTTTAGTTTATCATTGGCTCTTCAGTTGCATCATGAATATGGTTCTAAAAATCTAATTGAAACTTTACATTCACATGGCTTTTGTGCGTCTTACACTGAGGTTAGACAATTTCTGACTAGTTCAGCAAACCATGAAATCATAAGGTCCCAAAATGAAACATACATCTCCAATGGCATATGTCCTAAAATTCCAGGTGGAGACTTCATTCAAGAAGGGTCTGACAACGTTGATATCAATGCAGAAACTATTGATGGTAAAAACACATTCCATTCTATGGCTCGAGCAGTTTTTCAGGTTGTGAATGATCCGACTTTTCAGACAGACTTAGCTAACGTCAAAATAAAACGCGGCCAAGAAAGATCCCTAGCTCTGGATGAAAACACTTCTAGTCTCATGTCATGTTTGCCTTTCTGTTAGCCTAAAGAAAGATTTGGCCCACCTAGATGTACCGAGCCATACGGCCAAATTGAATCATGTGCAACCAATAAATCTGACGTGTCTGATATGGCTTGGGTATTGCATCGATCACTTACACGCGACATTGTTGAACTACCTGGGTTTCAAAATGATAAAAAACAAATAATACCTTTTTGGACAGGCTTCCACAAAAGACTTTCCGACCGAAAAACCATTTATGTCGTCGTTGCATATCCTCCAATCATAGATGCAAAACCTGCTGACATGGCGACAGTGTATACGACAATGCTGAAATGCCTAAAAATGTCAAAGGCCGCAGGTCAGAATAACCCAGTACAGACCTTCGACCAACAGCTTTATGCCATAGCTCAACAATTAAAGTGGTCTATGCCTCAGATTTTTCACTCACACTTTGTGAGATTAGGTGGATTCCACATGGTTTCGTGTTACATTTCAGCAATAGGCAACATATGGGCATCAGCTAGGCTTCGGGATTTATTGGTCGATTCAGGTGCATATGCAGGATGTACTGTAGATCAGATTCTACAAGGCAAGCAATTTAATCGCGGTGTTAGAGCTTACACATTAGCATATGAAACTGTGATGGCACTATGGTTCAAGAAATTTTTTCAATGGTGTTCAAACCAACGAAAAATTGCTAACATAGACGAAAAGTTCTGGCAAACGATGCTTTCTTGTCATGATGCATTCAGTGACCTTAATACAAAGGTATTAGATCTCTCTGAATTTTTAATTCTTTTCCGGGAACAGTTTTCCCCGTTGATTTCGGAGTTCAGAGAGTTTTCTTATAAAGCATCTCGAACTTTTAAATTTTGGGAAATGTTTTTACGAGCCGTTGAAGTTATGCTTATGAAGTTCAAAGCAGAACGTGATGGAGATTGGACTTTACACCTCCAATCCGTGTCTTCTATGTTGCCATATTTCTTCATTGCAAACAAGACAAATTATGCTAGGTGGACACCAGCTTATTTAATTGTCATGCTGAATCTCCCAGAAGAAACTTATTCAGCTTTCATGTCCGGAAAGTTTGCAGTCAGACAAAAGCCTGTTGTATTCAATGGCATATGGAGTGATATGGCAACAGAGATGACTATAATCAAAGATTCGAAGGGAAGCGGCGGTATAGTCGGATTAACTACGCAAAAATCTGCTCTTCTGAGATGAGGAAAAGGTCTGGAATTGCTTTTGGCTCTGACGAAAATCACGAAGAGAGTAGACCGACAGCGATGACACGCGATGAGCAGCAAGTGAAGGATCTTATTGAGCATGTTCAAAATAATATGACAGATCCATTCGACATTGAAGAATGTCCCAAATCGCTAATAAACATTGCAACAGGTTTGCATGCCAGTAGAGAAGTTGAAGATTCTCTGCTGAATTCTGTAGATCGAGGACAAAAATCGATGAAATCTTTTGTAGACGGTTGTTTCAAAGACAACGAAACTCGCGACTTTTTTTCTCCAATTTCTAAATCTGCACTCAAAACCTTTGACGACATGGCAAAGCCATGCAATCTAAAATGTCGATCTGGCGATATTGTAAAAACTCATATTAATCCCGAGCTTGTTTTTCGAAGAGCTTTAGCCCTTGCAAATGTCCGAGACGAAGTTACCGTTGAAAAGGTTTTGGCTTACCCCATCGGTAGAATACCAACATCCATTTTCCATGACGATGGGTTAATTAGGAAATCATGCAAAGCAGATTTCATTCATCTATTGGAAAAAGAGATGTGCACCTCTTTCACACTTCCACCGTATGATAAGAATCGATCAATCCTGATCAGAGATGGCATGGGTATTGTTCAAAGTCTTTTTGTAAAAAGGTACAACAGTTTTGGAGATTTGGTCAAGAACTACTTTAGAACCTTAATAGCAAGTTTTGAAAATTTTGGGTGTGTCGCAGACGTGTTTGATCGGTATGACGTAAAACATTCTACAAAATCAGCAGAAAGAATGAGGCGGTCTATTCAAATGGTGGTAAGATTTTTCAGGTCATTGAAGGCAGGTCAATTCCAGATTGGAAGAAATTTCTATGTGCATCGGAAAATAAACAAGCATTATTAAGATTTTTGGGTAACTATGCGCTCGCACACTTCAATGAATTTGATTTAAATGAGCAAGACGAACTATTCTTAGCTGGATGTTTTCAAAACCCAGAGGCTGTGAAACAAATTTGTTCCGGAACTGTTACTGATTGTATTCAGTTGTTCAGTACACAGGAAGAGGCAGATACAAGAATCATTCTACAGTCTCTGTTTGCTAATGAACAGCTGATAAAAAGCAATTCCAGGGGTCGCATTGTAATAAAATCATCTGACACTGACGTTTTACTTTTGTGTATTAGGTATTTTCCCCAAATGACAAACATTGATGAATTGTGGTTCCAGACAGGATGCGTTTCTTCAACCAAAGACGCCCGACGGTTTATACCTGTACACGATATATACAATGCCATTGGACCAGTGATTTCTAGTACTTTACCAGCTGCTCACGCTCTAACAGGATGTGACACGACGTCTTCTTTCTTTGGAATAGGCAAAACGACAGTATAAAAGGCATTAAAACAACACCCATTAAGATATCAAAGTTTGATCAATCTAGCTAGTTCTGATATCGAAGCATCTGTAACAGTGGGAAGACAATTTATCGCTGATCTATATGACCCCAAAGGCAAGGCTCAATCTGTACATGATGATCTAAATAAACTGCGAGTGAAGTCAGCGCTATCTAAGGATGCTGCCTTAGTGAGACTACCTCCTTCAGAAGCATCTTTCAGACAACACATATTTAGAGTATCCCTACAAGTATACGTCTGGATGAATGCCCATATCGCAAAACCCCCACCTAGATCACCTCTTGAATATGGATGGACAATGGGTATAGATCGATAGTTCCACTATATTTTGAGGGGCCAATGTCTTCTGACTTTTTACAGGACCTTGTTTGCACATGCAAAGGCAAAACTATTTGTGGTAAATCATGTGTATGTTATGAACAACACTTGTCGTGCACAAGCATTTTGGTTGTCAGGGCAGTGATGATTATAGAAACCAGCTTACTCATCAGACTGTTTTAGAAGATTGCAACGACGAGGATGATGATGAGTATGAACCCCAATGCCCAATATTTCATGTGTTTGATGCTAGAAGCCTTTTCTCTGTTGAAAATTTTTGAGAAAATAAACTTTTAAAAAAAATTTAAAAAAAAAAAATTTAAAAAAATATATAAAAAAACCTACATGTACCAGTGGTCTCCGACCTTGACGTGGTTGGTAGGCTTGTTAACCAACTGGAGACTTTATAGAATATTTTAGAAGTATAACATGTCCTTTTTTGTGTTAGATTTTCGTAACCACTTCAAATCATTGGACGTGCATAATAATGTGAAATGTTATTGAAATATACACAAATATCTTCATTTGTATCAAAATTTCTGTGAATCGTGTTTGTGTGATATATATAGTGCTTTAAAACGGTTGAAGTCAAAAGTCTACTCTTGATTTTTTGTTGTTTGTGATGTTTTATAAAAAGGGGGATGAACATCGTCATGCATTTTCAAAATGATAATACTCTTGCACTGGTTGACCTATTGTCATAAATAAAACTTCATATACTATCGTGTTCATGCTGACATTTATGCATCAAGACTATTTTTATAATTTTAACATTATTTTTTATTTAAAAAAGGAATAATGAATTTGATCATTTTTTCATTGAATCATGGACCGGGTGTAAACTTTACAGTACTAACTTCTCCATTATTCTTTATTTTATCTTAACAAAACTTTCCCCAAAATATCTTTATACAATGTAATATATTATTGCAAAGCTGAATATTAAATATAAATATGTTTTATCGATAATTTTTGTAAATAAAGATAATCTTTATCATTTTCTGCCATGTTGGCTGCGGGGGTCAACATCACTAATCTATGTCAATCTGGCATACATATTAGAAGCTGATTTTGTGCAGCACTCCTAGAGCTTACTTCCATTGAAATTTCTCAGTTATCATGAGTGACTACCGAGAAATTGTCCAAAATGTCCAAAAATTTCGATTTTATAAATCCCCCCTTTTTACCTTTAATCGCAATTATCAAAATTCTGCACCACTTTGGCATTCTACGACATGCCTTAATCGAAGGGTATCATATTTATTTTCAAAATAAGACCAAAATTAGCCGTGAGGTATTTCGGTCCATTAAATTTTTAAATTTACCTTAATTGTCACCGTACTATTACACCTAAATGATAAAAAACGTACCCAGGAGCGTGTAAACGAACTTTTCAATGTATAGCAAAGTACACTTACGACACGATATGACACGAAGCGTGTTATATAGCAAGTACATTTTGTGTCATGATGAAATCTTCTGACATTTTCAAAGGGGAAATAAAAGAGAAAAAAAATCACCATTTACTATGTATTAATAGATTAACATGTCTTATTCATGCATCTTATTAGTTAGCTATAATATGGCTATGGCTATTTGTTATGTTCCTAATGGTCAGATAACTCTTTGAATATTTCTTTCGGACATTGGCTATAAAGTTTTAGTTACAGCGTTTCTGATGACGGATATTAGAGAAAAGGACTTTGAACTTCGGAAACTTATAATGTCTCACTTCAATTTAGAATGGCACAGATATTTATCTGGACAAACTATTGGTTTTTTTTCAAGTTTAAAATCTATAATGTTACCGAAGCGATATCTCATGTTTTCCGAAACTACGATAATGTTATAGCTTGATTTATGGCACAGTTCTTAGGGATACGGTCATCGCTATGTATTGAAGTATGCACTTTCTTGGCGTTTTTTTTTTAATTTGGTACCTGTAGGTGCCGAATTAATATTAGAAACTCCACAACATCTGTTAAAAGTTAATTTTTATAAATTCATATTAGCTTTGATAACTTACATGCTTTTCTTTACAGCCGCTGTGATAAAAGTGCTCTCCAAAATGAATCTTTTCTTCTGTATAGCAAATCTATTCGAAGAATACAAGTACAATTCTGTTTTTAAAATTATTCTGATTTAATTGATATAGCATTTTTTATCAGTCATATTGCAAAAATAATTGTATTGTCTATTGAAAATCCATCTATGTTTTGCTATCCCTTACTGGCCTTGCTAGCTGCCTGATCCTGATAAAACTTCCCTTTTTATACGTGTTTTTGTAATGTAATAGACATTTAATGTGATTTGTCCTTGTAAACATAAACAATCCACAATTTATCAGTACTTTTCCAATTGTTTTGATAACCATTATTATTCATTGAATTTTCTTTGCCGGTATTAAAGGATTGGAATATAAGTATGATTTAAACACAATACTACGAAAGCCTTAAAGGGTCACAAATTCTTTTTATCTCGTAAATTCGAGATAGATATCTCCTAATTACGAGAAAACTATCGCGTAATCATTGTTTTATCTCGAAATTACGAGATAATTTTCGTGCAATTACGAGACAACTATCACGTAATTACGAGATAATCATTTGGTAATTACGAGATAATTATCGCGTAATTACGAGAAAACTATCGCGTAATTATGAGATAAGAAGTGTTTTATCTCGTAATTATGAGACAATTATCTCGTAATTATGAGATAACTATCTCGTAATTACGAGATAAAAATTCATTTGGCCAAGTTGATTACGAGGAGAAGATATTTGTAAAAGATTACTTTTTTTTTAAGTAAAAGATTACAAATATTTACTTAATTGCAGAAATGACTTTATAGGGTAATAACTTCTTATGAGGTTAATTGACAATTTTGGTCATTTAACTTATGTGAAGATCTAACTTGGCTTAACATGTTTGCTGTTACAGTTTATATCTATCTATTATAATATTCAAGATAATAACCAAAACTAAAAAATTAAAAAAAATAATCATTAAAATAACAAATTCAGGGTCAGCATGCCAACAATTGGAAGTTTGGTTCGTCTGAAGATTTTTACCCTGTCATATGTGGTCTAAATGCTTTACTTTCAGAGATATTGGTGGGCGGGGTCTTTTGATACATTGTTTAAATGAGAAACCCCTAGGATGATTAAGGCCAAGTTTGATTCAATTTGACCAAGTGGTTTCAGAGAAGAAGATTTTTGAAAAAGTTAACAGACGACGACGAACGACGGACGCCAACTAATGGAAAAAGATTAGCTAATAAAAACGTACATTTTATCAGGTGCCCCGGAAGGGTAATCATGATATAAATATAGATAGGTAATTTTATCTTGTAATTACGAGATAGTATACATTTTAATTTAAAACTATACGCCATTACTTTCTTTCACGGCTGTTTTAGATTTTGTATATTTGTAGTTCAATTGTACAAATTGTTTTAGTTTTATGGAAAACATAGTATAAACTTATAAATACTAGGCACCTCGAACGGATCACAGAACGACACTGTATGGCACTCATCTGCTGTTAAGACGCCTTGACAGTTATAACATATACGTCCGTCATATCGCGTTGTATCTAAGAAAAGACAATGAAAAAAGAATAAAAATTGAAACAGAAGTATAAAGAATGCACGATTGTTGAACAAATAAAAACATAAACATTTATGAGAACTATTAATTATATATGCAGCTTTTTCTCCAAGTATACATCAGTGTTGAAACTTATTCTATTGCGACCATACAAAAATTTATAATGAAAACGCAAACTTGAAATAACAAAACTGTTTCATTTATCTGTAAACACACCTCGTTTTTTCGTTTTTTCGTTTTTACATTTTACCTATTATATCTGTTTGTTTTATTCTCGCATCGTTGTCAATATAATGAAATTTGATGCGACTGTCATACAAGTAAGAGGTTTAGCGCTATAACACCAGGTTTAACCCACCATATTCGACATAAGAAAATGTCTGTACCAAGTGAGGAATATGACAGTAGTCTAGCAGTCTAGTATATTTGTGATTTAACTTTTTTCGTAATATGTTTAAAAGACGCAATGCATAGAATATGTGCTGAGCGATCATTTTTTGTAAACATCTTTTGGAATGGTTAAAATTTGTCAACATGGTTAAATATTTTGTTTACATAGGTTACAAGCGACCTTTTTTGGTTAGAAAGATGACTATAGTTATTTAACGGATATAGAAGACAAAATTAAATGATTTTGGTATGTTACATCAATGTTTTATTTAGATTGAAACGTTGGTTCATTGGTCCTATGAGACTTTGAACTATTTATTTTTGTTTTCTTAAGACTTGATAAGGGAGGCAAAGGATACAAAAGTGAAATTCAAATGCTATTAAAAAAAATGAATAGAAGACAAACAAAAGTTTCAAAACACTAAATGAAAACTCTACACACACAACCACACTCAACGTCGAGGACGTCTCAAGTTCTTAGTAATGATTAAAAAATACTGCTCAACAGATGGTACTTAATTAGCTAAACAAATGACCATGTGTTATTCCAATCGTTGAATGTTTTCGCAATGCATTCTATTGATGTTTACGGTGGATGTGATCTACACCTCCACAATAAAAACACAAGGTAGTTACATTGGTTTTCCGTTTTCAGATTCTGAGCATTTTTATATCAGAAAACGTACCTTCTCCACATCCATATGTGTTACAAAGATCGGAGGAGCAACATTGGAAACATGCAAGAGAGCTATTAAATTCAGCTGTATTGGTATGACATGTCTGTTTATGAAAATAAAAGTACAGTAGTGTTAGTGATATTGGAAATTCTTCATTCTATATTCAGCGTTGATAATTGAATTCTGATATCTCATGATTAACGTTAGTTCTAAAAAAAACATTTATGAATATATGATGGGTATATGTCGGGCAGAATGCCTACAGATAAAGCATAAACACAATATAATGTTTTTCATTATCTTTATTTATGATTGATACGTGCTGTTGAGAATGCACTAAAGTGGAATGTATATTTTTCTTCTTCTTTTTTTTTAAGTCATAAAAATCTCTGTGAGTCACCAATCCAACAAAATAAATCAGACCCAGGAGGAATATAGTCTAAACAAGTGGTTCCACTTTAAATGTCATGTATCCGTATCTGTATGGGAAATGAACTCCGAATTCCTTAGTAAAACTAAACCCGGATTTGTAAATGCACTACTGTTTCAACTAGTCACCATATGTAAAAAAAAAAAAGAAGTACCATTTCGTACCATAAAAATAAGATCTACAACTTTGTTGTACCATATGGAAAAATGCTTTTCCATTTCGTACCATATGAAGAAAAAAATGCTGTATCATTTCGTATCATATAAAAATTGAACTTTTCCATATCATACTTGGTATGACACACCAGAAACACAACATTAAAATATAACACACACATAAACGAACTATAATATAACAATGACCATTTGCCTGACTTTGTACATGGCATTTTATGAAAATATGGTGGGTTGAACCGGGTAATGTGGCATGCCAAACCTCCCGCTTAAATAGCAATGTTAATTACAATATTAACAACATTACATAAAGCATGGAGATATTTACTTTCTCATTTAAGATGTGTATTTTTTCGATGATATTAAGTGAGTTGAAATACTTAATGGCTTATGTATTTTAAGAAGTCACGAATCAAAAAGAATAAGCAAATTAACTTTCTTATTTCTTTATGACAAAATCAGAGCATCATCGCATTCGTCTGGTTTTGAATAAATGTATATAAGAGTCGAATGGATTTCAAATATTTGGCGTTGAGCGGTCACGATGAAGACAAATACAGAAAAGCTCTTTGGATTCATAAACTGTTGTTTTATTTTTTTGTGCGCTTTATCTAGGTATAAATGAAAGACTAAATGCTAGTATATTAAATAAACTGACATAAAATTTAATGGAATGTTTTATAAGCTTTTGAATATCCGTATAGCGGTTTTTTTTTCGCGGGTGTAAAATTTCGCGATTTACCTTAAATAAGGTTTAAGAAATATTTCGGCGGTTATAATTTTGGCGGATTCAAAACTTTCATCAATATCTTTGCAAGTACACTTTTAAATAGGCGAAATTTATTTTGGCGATTTTGTTCTATCCGCGAAAATAAGCAAAATTTACTGCCCGCGAAACTAACCCCCTATACGCTTTTTACAAAATAAATATTGCAATAAACGTAGTCATTTGGTTTCTTGTGAAGATTTGTCTCAATGGCAATCAAATCATATCTTCTCTTTTATATTAAAGCAATGGGTAATATTGTTTACTGAATTAATGGTATAATGGGCTCTTTTACCGTGATCGTCACTATTTTCGCAAATTATGTACATCAATTGAATATTCTATAGGAATGCCAGTATCGTAATGTACTCACGTTTGGAGTCATACATCCGCTTTTATAGATTATCTCCCCTGTTTTGTCTGTAATTCGCTCGACACCACATATCTATAGGAAATCATGTATTTATGAGATATTATGGTTCAGTTAAGGCCGCAGCTAGACGAGGAATATTGAAGTTATTCTAAAGAATTATTTAACTACCAATCATCAGGATTTTAAATATAAATTGACATATTAAAGAGGGGGGCAAGGGGTTTAACTGTTATGCTGTTATGGGGCAATTTAATTCTTTGTTATCTTTTATTCTGAAAATATGTTTGCTGTTAGCTGTTATTGTCTTATTCTTTGTTAGCTGTTATTGGGCTTTTAGATTTTTTTGTTATCTGTTATTGTGATAATGTATTTGCTGTTAACTGTTATTGAAAATTGAAATGTTAGCAATTTTTTTTGACAGTCAATATTCGGTATAAATTGAAGATCATTGGACATTGGGGTCTACCACTACTAATATGTTTGACCCGTATTCAGAGAAGAAATCCGTTAACATATACCCATCACAGAAGTGAGGTCCAGGACATTTCAAGTATATCTTATGATTATCCTTTGTAATAAATTCCATTTTTTTTATGAATGTGTATTTAGAATTATCTTAATTTTTTGTATGAGAATAATGTTCTTTGTTTCCCCTTCGAACATATTGAGTTAAAAAAAAATTTAATATGACAAAAAGGAAAACATATGACCAGGAATATCTGACAAGGATCTAAATTAAGGACTAGGTCCTAACAACCACTTAACCTTTTATATAATATGGTACATAGACTCAGCTCTGTGATTCTTTTCAAAGCAGAACCAAATGCATTGTACAATGAAAGTTCCAACCATGTACTTGGGTCCGAAGCTGCACATAACTCATTACAAACAAAGATTTATTTCGTTTCAACCCATTGTGTCCCTACTAAACTATGTATTCTATTTACTAGTACACTTGGTACAATAAAAAACCTGATAAAAAATTATTCAAATAAGGCCTTTGAAAATAGTGGAATAAAATGCTTTTGAAGTGTCAAAATTCGTTCGAAGTACTTGATAAATTGCATGCTTATAATTGGTGCTTTTGATTTGTCTACCCTATATACAACATAATAATAACATTAACGGTACCAATTTTCTGCACCAGATGCGCATTTCGACAATACTTGTCTCTTCAGTGATGCTCATGGCCAAAATATGTAAAATCCAAAGCTTATATAAAAGATGAATAGCTATAATTCAAAAGTTCCAAAAAAGTATAGACAAAGCCGTGCAATGAAAGGAATCAGAGCTTTGCATGAGGGAGATACAACTTTGCCTCATAGTCTAATTAAGAAAAATTTACACACCTCATTAGATGGTCATTTAGAAAAAGTCAGAATATTCAAACTCTTTTAGGTAATTTTTTTTTATATGCAACAAAGGGAGCTTCAGTCAATATATATAAACAATACACCAACGTTTCATGAGAACTGCTGAAAGCATTTTTTGAGTTATTTTTGAAAACTAGAAAATACCACCTTTTTCTAATGAATAAAATCCCTTAACTCAATAACATAAAATCTTAAATTAATAAAAATCGAAAAGGGAGTTTACAACAATAGATATAAACATTTCAGCAAAGTTTCATGAGAACTGCTGAAAACATGTTTGTTTTAATGTCTGAAAACTGGAAAAATCCCCCCTTTTTAATTAATAAAACCCGTTAACTCGAAAACGTAAAATCTAAAATTTATAAAAATTGAAAGTGACCTCATGTTAATAGATATAAAAAATTCACTAAAATGCATTGCTTTGTGAAAGCATTTTTGAGATATTATCAGAAAACTGAGAAAAAACACCAATTTTATTGAATAAAAACCCATTACCCAGAAACTTAAAATCTAAAATTTATAAAAAAAAAAAAAAAAAAAAAAAAGGAGCTCACGTCAATAGATATAAACAATTTCCCAAAGTTTAATGCAAATTGGTTAAAGAGTTTTTGAGTTAATGTCCGACATGTTGACAACAGACGGACAACAGTTTATTATAATACGTTCCGTTAACGAGCGTATAAAAATATTATAATATATTGAGTAGTAATTTAAACACATTCTTGATACATAAATTAATACTAAAAACATAGTCATAGAAAATGGAATGCATAACAAAGGATTATATCCGTAATAAGAAATACTGATTTGTCAAAGACCATATTATTTTAATATTTCATTTACCCTTATCTGTTTTTTGTCCATTTTAACTCCTTGTTATCTGTTATGAGCCAAATCAATTTGCTGTTTTGTTGTTATTGGGACCCCTCTGCCCCCCCCCCCCTCATTAAACAAATCATTTATCAAAAAAAGAAATAAGGCAGCAAGGTAACTAGAAACAAACACACATCGATTACCGTAATGTCATAGTAGTATTTTTTAGCCTAATCCAACATATTCGAAAAATCAGTCGAAACAGTAAAGTAATTAGCTCGCTCAGATTTGAATATTTGTAAAAATTGCCCATACACCAAATCTGTTGTTATAGTACATATAAGTAAAACAATGTTACCTGATTATCAGAACATTCTTGAACGTGTTCACAAAATCGTGGGTGTCGAATCGCTGGACAGTTGAAGCATGTCAGAGCTAAAGTAAAAATCAATGAGATATATTATACACATTTCATAAATAAACTTATCAATTTACTCAAACAATAGGGTACGCCAAATACGTGCTTTCCGTGTAAAATGATAATTAAACAGAACTGTATGTGGCTTTTCATTTCTTTGAATAATACACTTGAATTGTCGACGACTTGTAAAAAGCATGATACTAAACAGTAGCTTGCAATAATTGTATTCGAATTGGGTGATAAAAGAAAGTAGTGAACATTAAAGATTGTTTCAATTTATAAAAAGACATTCACAGAAATAAATTATTCTACATATTTTTCAAACAAAATCAATATTCTGATGGTTTGGGATAAACAGCAAAATACCAAAAATACCAAAATACAAAGGAAAATTAACTAGAGGCTCTCAAGAGCCTGTGTCGCTCACCTTGGTATATGTGCATATTAAACAAAGGACACAGATGGAATAATGACAAAATTGTGTTTTGGTGATGGTGATGTGTTTGTAGATCTTACTTTACTGAACATTCTTGCTTCTTACAATTATCTCAATTTATAATGAACTTGTCCCATTAGTTACAGAGGAAAATATTTTGTTAAAATTTACAAAAATTTACAAAATTTACAAAATTATTAAAAATTGACTATAAAGAACAATAACTCCTTAAGGGGTCAACTGAACTTTTTGGTCATGTTGACTTATTTGTGGATCTTACTTTGCTGAACATTATTGCTGTATACAGTTTATCTCTATCTATAATAATATTCAAGATAATAGCCCAAAAACGGTATAATTTCCTTAAAATTTCCAAATCCAGGGGAGCAACCCAACAACCGGTTGTTTGATTCGTCTGAAAATTTGAGGGCATATAGATCTTTACCTGACAAATAATTTTACTCCGACAGATTTGCTCTAAATGCTTTTTTTCAGAGCTATAAGCCAAAATCTACATTTTACCCCTATGTTCTATTTTTAGCCATGGCGGCCATCTTGGTTGGTTGGCCGGGTCACGCCACACATTTTTTAAACTAGATACCCCAATAATGATTGTGGCCAAGTTTGGTTTAATTTGGACCAGTAGTTTTAGAGAAGATTTTTGTAAAAGATTAGAAAAAATTACGAAAAATTGGTAAAAAAATGACTATAAAGGGCAATAACTCCTTAAGGGTCAACTGACCATTTTAGTCATATTAACTTATTTGTAGATCTTACTGTGCTGAACATTATTGCTGTTTACATTTTATCTTTATCTATAAAAATATTCAAGATAATAGCCCAAAAACGGTATGATTTCCATAAAATTGCCAATTCCAGGGCAGCACCACACATTTTTTAAACAAGATACCCCAATGGTGATTGTGACCCAGTTTGGTTTAATTTGGCCCAGTCGTTTCAGAGGAGAAGATTTTTGTGATGAGAAAAGCTCACTTGGCCCTTCGGGCCAGGTGATCTAAAAATGAGATTCAATTTATGAAATGGCAAAATTAAATCTGGAACACATGAATTAAAAACAAATATCATATTCCTGACCTGATACAGGCATTTCCAAAAGAAGATAATAATGGAAAAAACCTAGCATGAAGTTAAACCTTTCACTTGTATGATTTTTGCATAGAATTCCATTATATTTACAAAAATGTGTTATCAAAACAAACAGACATCATAGGCTAAATTGGCAAACATTGACGTACAGCAGTCAACATTATTTTATAATTTAAATCATTTTAAAACAGATAACTATTTCAAAAAAGGAAACAAATTGACATACGGACGCTATATAGAGTCTATGGCAAGGTACATAGGCAAATTCAACTTTGAAAATAGTATACCTGAACAGCTAACTGCCTGTAAATACAGCAACACAAGTTTACCTGGAAAAACATGTTTCATAATCTAAACCATAATTTTTATGAGAGAAGATCAAATTAAAAGTCCTAAATGTATCCAATAGTAAACAAAGTCAAAACTTTCCATTCTACGAAGTTGCACAAAACTGAATCAAAGATTCAACTTACTCAGGCAAATTTGAATTAAGAATTTTGAATATTGCTTTAAAGTCACTTTTTGCTATAAGCGTCCTACTATTTATATATTTTCACATTCCTGGTTTTAAAGTGTTTAGGTTCTATTGTGCCCGATGACTGTAAATTCGGGGAAAAAAACTGTTAAGACGAACGAAAGATCCATAGTAGTCTCATAATTCCTTCGCATTTTACTTTAGCAAAGAAAGTAATGGTTTGATGACTTAATATGCATAAAAAAATCCAAGCAAATACAAAATCAATTTTTTTTGACACATTAAAACAACCATGATGTCATTATGATGCTATAAATTTGTAATCTTATGACTTTAAACGTTGCACTTATTTTCGCCTAAATAAGTTCTGGTATAGTTGTTGTATAAATGTGGATATAAGAAAAGTAACGTTTTGCTTTGAACACGGTTGGAGTTTTACAAATTGAACATGTATTATGGTATTTTGATTTCGGAATAGAAATAGGCAACGTCGCCGTACCAAGCGTTTTAATTTCAATTCCTCGTTATTATGAAAACTTTCTGTAAAGTGAGATCGTGCTTTGATGCAGACGTCGTTGAGTAAGAGAAGCAAAATATTCCAAAGCTTAATTAAAACTCATAAGTCGAATATTGAACTGCCAACGACATGGCTAAAAAGACAATGAACAAAACTAAAGACTGATCAACACGAACCATTACAAACAATATGGGTAATCTAAAGGTCTCTAGAAGTGGAAGCATATCCTAATCCACATGTGTCACCCGTCGTGATGCTCATGTCCAAACCGGGTAATAAGTATAATCCGGTAGGTCACTTGGGAAAAAGGAGACGGGTTTGTAGTAGACCGTGTTCTAGCTTTGTATAATCACCTTGTTATATATGAAACATGTAATATTCAAATTTATTGAGGCCGAACAAGTTTAGAAATTTTAGTAACAGTAAGACATTTTGATCATATCCGCTATCATCTGTTAGGTAACTCGTGATGGCGACCAAAGAGTCTACGAAGGGATGGTTTCAACTTCACCACTTAGAAATATTGGTTCAATATTCTCTATCAATGACATATTGATATAAAATACAAACACTGTACTGATCCCAAGACTGCATAGTTGTCTGACTTGATCATGTGACGTGTTTGTGTAAAATGAAATCGGACATGGTAAAAATAGAAAGAGACACTGTAAAAGCCTTTGCTACAAACGACGTTGCATGCCATGCAAGAACCACCATTGTACATGGTTTTATTTGAATTTAAGTTTAGTCGGAGTGTGAGACCAATGTTTTCCAGAATGAAATACACCTTACAAATGCATGAACACAGACCATCTGGTTTAACACATGTAAAATATCAATTTATCATACTTTTAAGGCTGGTAACATTTTAAAGTGGACAGTAGCTATCAAAATTCTACAGTTTATGTAAATGTGAATATTTGAATTTGTAAATTTTAGTGTACAAAACGGATAAACTGTACATTTAGTCTTTTGCACACACCAGTATGACGACATAAGTCCGGCGTCTAACGTCGATATCAGACATTCTAAAACCTTTCTGTACGCTTCAGACTGTAATAAAATTTAACAAAAGAAGATGTTCAGGTGAAAGTTGTTTACAAACGTTTTGTATTATAATTAGGAAGTTAATTCTCGTTACCGCGAGAAGAACATTGTTTTAACCTATGAAAGTCATCATTGGCCAAACAAATAGCCGATTATCTTTTCATTAAGTTGGATAAAAAGTAAAATCACAAAAATACTGCACTTAGAGGAAAATCAATTCGGAAAGTCCATAATGACATGGCAAAATTAAAATACAAAACGCATCAAAAACGAATGGACAAGAACTGTCATATTCCTGACTTGGTACAGGCATTTTCAAATGTAGAAAATGGTGGATTAAATCTGGTTCTATAGCGCTTACCCTCTCACTTTGATGACAGTCTCATCAAATTCCGTTATATTTACAATGATGTGTGAACTAAATAGTTATCAAAAGTACCAGGATTATAATTTTATACGCCAGACGCGCGTTTCGTCTACATAAGACTCATCAGTGACGCTCAAATCAAAATAGTTAAAAAGCCAAACAAATACAAAGTTGAAGAGCATTGAGGACCCGAAATTCCAAAAAATTGTGCCAAATACGGCTAAGGTAATCTACTCCTGGGGTAAGAAAATCCTTAGTTTTTCGAAAAATTCAAAGTTTTGTAAACAGAAAATTTATAAAAATGACCATATAATTGACATTCATGTCAACACCGAAGTGCTGACTACTGGGCTGGTGATACCCTAAACAGACACAATAAATAAAATAGTCAAAATATGGGAACAGCAGTCATCATCGTGTAACAATTTTAAAAGGAACAATTTAACAGAACACAAAAACATATTTCTACAAACACATTCATTGATTTGCGTGTCTGACGTCAGAAAATTTTATACGTCACATATATTTGTCGTTCAATGTACAATACAAACAATTTTAAAATTTCACATAGGCATTGTTAGCATACAGGGTTAAAAAATCAATAGTATGTAAGAATAAATTTCAGAAATAGATTTTAAAGAGATTTAAAAAAGTCCAAAAGTTATATATAGAATTTATAAGAATCCACAAATAGCTAATTCCACTACGCGATCGAATGATTTTGACGTTTATGGTTCAACGCATTTTGTAATTCATAATAGAAATATATCATAATGACATGAAATAGATCAATATCATACTGACGGGATAAGCCAGCAGTTTTTGTACATTTTTTTGTGTATCCCATTCTATGCAGTTCGGTACGAAAATTATCTCTTCATGCAAGGAATAGATGGAAGACTGCTTTTTAGATGAAGTTCAAGATCTGTAATTGGATACAAACCTAGTAACGCATAGTTCGCCTTTATGATGTATATGTATTGCAGCTTAAGTTTAAACATTTTAAAAAATGGTAAAAGTGGCAAAATGACAAATACTTGAATAACAAAAGCAGAAAAGACTTACTTCTTTCAAATACATGAATGTATGATTTACTAAAGTGTATTGGTGTGTTTGCACACAGGATGGTGATATGCGTCTAGTGTGGTGTGGTCATAGACTTAACATCCACCATCAGCTAGTCCACTCTGTGGACGAAAAGAGAGCCGAGTGCGTCAGCCTCTTCTGCTGGTACAAAGCCTCTACACCATCAAGACTCTTGCAATGCCTCCTCGCGGTAATACACGGATACTGGGGTCTAGTATCTCAGACTAATTTGCAAGGGATCTCAGAGCAGCAAGGGCCTTAGAGATGCAGAGTGCAGGCCCACCGGCGAGTGGACACGCCCTGGCTCTCATCAACCTTGCCCCAGCTATGGGTTAAATGCCCCACTGCCTTGTGGGTGACTTGGGAATAGTCAAAGGCTATGGAAGTTAATCCAAACAGAAAATCCGGGTAGATGGAACTCGTTAGCAACAGCAATCGTCTAAGGGATGGAAAACCCCTACAGAACAACCCGACCCTTCACGTAGAAGGTTTAGCTTAGGGCCAACACCCCTAACTTGTAAAAAATATTACGTTACAGAAACGACTACAGAAGAAAACCCTCTTACTCGTCAACGGCTTGAGATAGAGATAAACACAAAATCAAAACCACGAGGACAACATATTATGACGCGAAGGCCGATGAAGTTGTTCTCACCTAAGTATCCAACTAAAATTGGGACTTGGAATGTACGAACACTGTATCAAAGTGGAAAGAGCTTGCAGACAGCCAAAGAAATGGACAGATACAGTATTGAAATTTTAGGACTCAGTGAAGTAAGATGGAATACATCTGGCATGACAACGTTAAACACTGGTCATACCATCATCTACTCTGGTAACAAAAACGCCACTGACACTCATTATAAAGGTGTTGGATTCATGCTTACTAAAAAGGCAAAGCAGTCTCTCTTAGAATGGAATCCTGTGTCTTCTAGAATAATCACTGCCAGGTTTGACACAAAATTTCAGAAAACAACCATAATCCAGGTTTACTCACCAACAAATAATGCAGATGAAGAAGAGAAAGACGACTTTTACAACTCTCTGCAAACCACTGTAAATTCTGTGCCAAAACGAGACATCCTCATGATACTAGGAGACCTCAATGCAAAAGTGGGTAAGGACAGGACAGGGAGAGAAAGAGAAATGGGACCAAATGGAATCGGTGAAATGAACGAGAACGGTGAAATCTTTGCTGATTTTTGTGCTGTAAACAGTCTAGTAATAGGCGGTACACTTTTCCCCCATAAAAACTGTCACAAGGTTACTTGGGTTTCGCCGAATGGAGTGACAGAAAATCAGATAGACCATATTGCTATATCCCAAAGATGGAGGTCATCTCTACAAGATGTGAGAAACAAGAGAGGAGCAGATATAGCATCAGATCACCACCTAATCATTGCAAAGATACAACTAAAACTACTATCAACAAAAAAAGCAAAATTTAGAAGAAAGAAATTTAATGTTGATCTATTCAAAGACCCTAAAGTTGTTCAAGACTACCACATTCTGCTACAAAACAAATTTAGTGTACTGGAAAATCTACATGATGAAGAAACTAGCATCAACACAGCATGGGAAATGACCAGAGATTTTATTGTGCAAGCATGTGAAGAAACTGTCGGCTATCTCCAACAAAACCGAAAGCAATGGATGTCAGAAAATACCTGGAAAATTGTCAACGAAAGAAGACAAGTGAAAGAAAAAGTTCTAACCGCTATAACTAGACAGCAAAAAAAACAGACACAAGAACAGTATAGCAATAAAGATAAAGAGGTGAAGAAAAGTTGCAAACAAGATAAAAGGAACTTCGTAGAACAACTAGCCAAAGAAGCCGAAGCTGCTTGTAGCAAGGGAGACACCAAAACCCTATACAACATTACCAAGCAATTAAGCGGTAAACCACCAACTTCAAATACACCTATCAAAGATAAAGACGACAATACCCTCACTAAGCTGGAAGATCAACTTGAAATGTGGAAAGAACATTTCGAGCAGGTTCTTAACCGGCCCCCACCTACAGATCCACCTGAATTACAAAATGGTCCAATATTAAACATCAAAACCATCAAAATAACAAAAACTGAACTTAACAAAGCTATCAAAAGTCTAAAAAATGGAAAAGCAGGCGGCATTGATAACATACCACCAGAAGCTATAAAAGTCTCGGATGATACATCTGTCCTTAGCCTGTTACAACTTCTAAATAAGATCTGGGAGGAAGAAGAAATACCAGATGATTGGAGTAAAGGACTTTTGGTAAAAATCCCTAAGAAAGGTAACAAGTCGCTTTGCAAAAACTGGAGAGGTATCATTTTATTGTCCATACCTAGTAAACTGCTCTGTAGCACCATCCTTAGCAGAATGAAAAATGAAGTCGACAAGATACTTAGAGATGAACAAGCTGGCTTTAGACAAGAAAGATCATGTGTAGACCAAATAGCCACATTGAGAATTATTATCGAACAGACAATAGAATGGCAGACGACACTATACCTAAATTTTGTGGATTTCCAGAGAGCTTTTGATAGCATTGACCATCAGGTTCTATGGGACATTCTGGCACACTATGGAATTCCACAAAAGATCATCAAAATGATAAAACTGCTTTACGACCAATTTTCCTGTCAAGTTATACATGGTGGAACTATGACCGAATCATTCCCTGTTACAACTGGGGTACGTCAAGGTTGTCTTCTCTCTCCTCTCCTTTTCCTAATAGTAGTTGACTGGGTTGGTAAATCAGCCTACAAAGATCCAAAAGGCATCGGATGGACCCTCACAACACGTCTTGAAGATCTCGAATTTGCTGATGACATTTGTGCACTATCCCATCGCTTTCAAGATGCACAACATCAGACCAAAAGTCTTGAAACAGTAGCAAAACAAACAGGCATATACATCAACGCACAGAAAACCAAATCAATGAGGCTAAATACAAACCAGCAAGATTGTCTTAAGATCGACAACTCTACTGTTGAAGATGTTCAACAATTCACCTATCTTGGAAGTATTGTCAGTACATCAGGAGGCACAGATGAAGACATATCGGCAAGAAAAAAGAAAGCTCAACAGGTATTTTCCATGCTTAAACCTGTTTGGAGGAGTAATGCTTTAAGAACAAGCACAAAGTTAAGGATATTTACCATCAATGTCAAATCTGTACTCTTATACGGATCAGAAACCTGGAGAGAAACAGCTGCATCCATCAAATCTATCCAAACTTTTGTCAATAAATGTTTGAGAAACATCCTCAACATCAGATGGCCAAACAAAATATCCAACAATGAGTTATGGAGAAGAACCAAACAACAGCCAACAACCCAGACAATAAGAGCAAGAAAGTGGAAGTGGATCGGGCATACCCTAAGAAAAAAAGACACACACATTACCAAGCAAGCCCTAGAATGGAACCCCCAAGGACATCGAAAAAGGGGAAGGCAAAAAACACCTGGCGCAGGGGACTAACAACCGAGCTGAGTAAAATTGGGATGACCTGGAAAGAAACAAAACGAATAGCCAAGGACAGGAAGAAATGGAGAGAAACTGTAGTCGCTCTATGTCCCCCTTGGGACGAAGTGGATTAAGTCAAGTAAGTCATGATTTACTAAACAGGCAAAAAATCAAATCGTTCATTTAGCCTTTAAACAAAAAATTTGAGCGTAACAGATGAAAAGCTCGTCTGGCGCAAATACAAAACTTCAATCTTGGTATATATGATGAGTTTATTCCTTGTGTGAAGTAAGGAAATAAAATTAGGGGTATTCTGTTCTTCTCAAATCCATCTTACAAGAAAGGAACTTGTCTTCCAACTATAAATTTTCTTTTTCATGTGTTTTCAAAAGATCTTTGATCTTTGATTAACAAAACTTACTAGCTAGTATAATTCATTTTCAAGTGTTTTCTACATATGTTTTAATTCATATTACGCAAAAGTTTAATCTTTAGTAAACAAAACTTACCGACATGCATAGTATGGCATTGAATGTCAAGATAACTTTGTTCTTATCTTTTTGTGTCACGAATTATCATTATCAGGTTCTACATAGCTATTTTTATAGGTTCTCTTTTGTAGTATTTTACATTTAAAGTACAGAAAACCTACTTAAAAGTTGTAGTACGTGCTGGTACTTCGAAATAATGGTACTATACGTCAGTACCATAATTTCACAATCATTTTAGAATTTTAACTGCAAGTTGAAAATAACATGTGTAGTATATTTAAGGGGAAAACTATCCTGTAATAGTCAAGTTATTTTGAATTATTTCACTTTTTGTTAGCTTTCCTGGCCCGAAGGGCCAAGTGAGCTTTTCCCATCACTTGGCGTCCGTCGTCCGTCGTCGTCGCCGTCCGTCGTCGTCGTCGTCGTCATCGTCATTAACTTTTACAAAAATCTTCTCCTCTGAAACTACTAGGACAAATTAATCCAAACTTGGCCACAATCATTATTGGGGTATCTAGTTTTAAAAATGTGTGGCTTGACCCGGCCAACCAACCAAGATGGCCGCCATGGCTAAAAATAGAACATAGGGGTAAAATGCAGTTTTTAGCTTATAACTCAAAACCCAAAGCATTTAGAGCAAATCTGACGGGGTAAAATTGTTTATCAGGTCAAGATCTTTCTGCCCTGAAATTTTCAGATGAATCCTACAACCCGTTGTTGGGTTGCTGCCCCTGAATTGGAAATTTTAGGGAATTTTTGCTGTTTTTGGTTATTATTTTGTATATTATTATAGATAGAGGTAAACTGTAAACAGCAATAATGTTCAGCAAAGTTAGATTTACAAATAAGTCAACATGACCAAAATGGTCAGTTGACCCCTTTAGGAGTTATTGACCTTTATAGTCAATTTTTAACCATTTTTCATAAATCTTAGTTATCTTTTACAAAAATCTTCTCCTCTTAAACTACTGTGCCAAATTAATCCAAACTTGGCCACAATCATCTTTGTGGTATCTAGTTTCAAAAATGTGTCCGATGACCCGGCCATCAAATTAAGATGGCCGCCACGGCTAAAAATAGAACATAGGGGTAAAATGCAGTTTTTGGCTTGTAACTCAAAAACCAAAGAATTTAGAGCAAATCTGACATGAGGTAAAATTGTTTATCAGGTCAAGATCTATCTGCCCTGAAATTTTCAGGTGAATCGGACAACCCGTTGTTGGGTTGCTGCCCCTGAATCGGTAATTTTAAGGGAATTTTGCTGTTTTGGGTTATTATCTTGAATATTATTATAGATAGAGATAAACTGTAACAGTAATAATGTTCAGCAAAGTAAGATTTACAAATAAGTCAACATGACCGAAATGGTCAATTGACCCCCTAAGGAGTTATTGTCCTTTATAGTCAATTTTTAACAATTTTAATAAAATTTGTAAATTTTTATTAACATTTTGCACTGAAACTACTAAGCCAAGTTTATTATAGATAGTCTAGTTTGATTTCCCTTTAAAATGTGGGAAAATGAACTACTAGTATTTATTCAGAGTACCTTCATAGTACTTGCTTCCGAGTTACAACACTGATGCTTCAGATTTATTAAACAAATCCAGCACGGTAAATTCTTGTTGAAATATTTGTTCTTGAAAATGATTTTTTTAATGGGGTATGAATAAACAACAAGGGAATAAATGTTTAAAAGCATATTTTTTACTTGGTGACGAGCTTCTTTGTTTAAATTTGGAAAATTAAAAGGAACATGTATGTTTAAATCAAAAGTTGACCAGGACTGTATATGTCTCTATGTCTTCGTATTTTTGTTTTTACCTCGGATGCCTCCATGTTGACTAAAAAGGTGCTGTTTACTAATTTAATAGTAAACTACTTATATCAGCATTCAGTGGCAATATAAATAAGTTTTCGTCGCTTTAACTTCATATCTTAATACTTGTGACTCTAAACTTATACATACCTTCATTGTTTTAGTGTGCCATGGTAAATGTTTGTTTATATATTTGTCTGTGTTTATAGGGAATTAGATAAGAACACAGTATTGACTGTTGTACCCCTATTTTGGACATTTTTGCCTGTTATGTCACTCTGTGTTTGTTCACACATCGTTGTCAGTATAATGGATTTTATGCAACTGCCATAAAAGATAGAGGTTTAGCTAGCTATAAAACCAAGTGCAATCGACAATCTTTTACAGACGAAAGTGCCTGTACCAAGTCAGGAACATTACAGTTGTCTATTTGTTTGATGTGTTTGACCTTCTGTTTTGAATTTTCCTCGGAGTTCAGTGTTTTTGTGATTTTACTTTCTGCATATGATGTAAATATCTCCCAGTTGATTCCATATTAAAGGGCTTGCATTTCCCCCAGAACTAGAAATTAAAGAAACAGACACGGTTTCCTCCGCCTCATTTTTAGACTTATATCTCGAATTTGATTTACACAGTCATCTCAGCACCAGAATCTATGACAAACACGACGATTTTAATTTTGAAATTACAATTTCCCCCCACCTTATATTTGTAGCAATATACCAACTTCACCTGCATATGGGATATACATTTCCTAACTTATTCGATATTCAAGAGCTTGCAGCTCCTACTCAGACTTTGTAAATCGCATTGTCTCGTCCTTTTTCTAAAAAGGTCATCGGAAGGTACCAAGACCTTGTTGATAAATATTCTGTATCAACTTCACAAATAATACATGATGGTCTTGATGTATAGATTCTGCGTACTGACGTTGTTTGTCTTCTTAGCAACGTGTTACATTGTTCTTTCATTAGTCTTTGTTCTATTATTAATATTACTTTTACTGCTGGATTGTTTTCTGTGATATCCATTCAACGTGGCTCGGTACTTATACATCCCGTCAATGTGTTTGTATATTCTTTCATTTTTGCTCGTGTGTTTAGTATATGCGACTTTGTGAGCTTCTTTGATTCTTATAACGTGACTCTGGTACTTTTAAAGATTCTGTCAGAATTATTTAATCGCGTAGTGGATTTCTTATAAATTCTATAGATCTTTTGGACTATTTTAAATCTCGGTTTATTTCTGAAATTAATTCTTACATACTTGTGATTCTTTAAATTATAATCTTGGTACCTTTGATAACTATTTACACCACTGGGTCGATGTAACTGCTGGTGGACGTTTCTTCCCCGAGGGTATCAACAGCCCAGTAGTCCACACTTCGGTGTTGACATGAATATCAATAATGTGATCATTTTTATAAAATTCCTGTTTACAAAACTTTGAATTTTTCGAAAAACTAAGGATTTCCTTATCCCAGGCATAGATTACCTTAGCCGTATTTGGCACAACTTTTTGGAATTTTGAATCCTCAATCCTCTTCAACTTTGTACTTGTTTGGCTTTATAAATATTTTGATTTGAGCGTCACTGATGAGTCTTATGTAGACGAAACGCGCGTCTGGCGTACTAAATTATAATCCTGGTACCTTTGATAACTACCAATTAATGAATAGGATATATATAATTTTAATGTCAATATACTGTAGACCTTATACAGTAAAGTTGATGGTGGTCATGTTAAGTTTTTCTACCTTTGAAATAATGTTTTTCAATATGTTAATGATATTTAAGTGACTTGGTTTCAAATAAGAAGTCAAACATACCAATAATAAAAACGTATTTAGCATTCTTATATTGGTCAGGACATAAATCACGACAAAGTGTATGTTGTACAGGTCAAGTTTTTTGTGCCTTAAAAATTAGGTTTCTCATTTTTTTTTAAACAAAAATTAAATATTATTAACTTGCTTGATTACAAAATTGAAGTAAATCCTTTTAAAAATAATAAGGTATTTAGCAGTTTCATATCGGTACGGACATTACTTACATGAACATTACGGCGTGTGACACATGTAGAGCAGGATCTACTTACCCTCCCAGATAATCCGTAATCATCATCTTTGTGATAAAGTAAACCAAATACTATTAGTTTCAAAATTCGCTTGTGACCTAATACGGTATAAGGGCGTTTTTCAATAAAAACGTACTTTCTTGTCCTAGCCACTTTAAAAAAAATGTGTTTGATCTTTGCAAGTAATTTTTTGTGCAGTCAGTACATTGAATTAGATATAACATTTTTAAGCAAAGAAACAGTTTATTTTTTAGAGGGATTGATAAGATATTGATTCCTGATTGGTCCAAAACAACCAAAATGGCATGTCCCTAGACCGCCTGTTCAACATTCAATCTCTAAAATATCGTAAAAAAATGTAGAAATAAATATTAATTTTACTTAATATAAGTTCTTTAATAATTCAAAAGTATGTTTAGAGCCAACATATTTTAATAAACAGCTTTTAACATAGGATTTTTTATTTCAGAAGGTGTGTCCCTAACACAATGTCCACTACGAAACGAAGTCATTAAAACTTGCTAATAAACAGTTTTATAAAATCAATGTAATTTTTTGTTTGCAAGAGATAGAAACATTAGGGTCTTACAAAAGAAGTGATGCTTTTATAACGGCAATTAAATTGTTTGTAAGAAAAATTAAGCACATCAAATGGACCAGAGTGATACCGTATTTTTGTAAATGTCCACTACGAAACGGGTCAAATCTCCTTCAGTAACTGGTTTTAAAATTATGAAAAAAATATCAGTGTACAGCTTAATAATGCTTTGATGAATACAGTCAGTCTTGTTACTATTGCAATATAGGGGTTGTGAGAAAAAAATAAAACATGTGAATACGTCCCCTACGAAACGGTCAGGTCACCTACGAAACAAGTTTGGGAGAAAAACGTTTCGTAGTGGACACTACCACTACCATGCAGTCTTTTTTTACTCTTTTTTCAATTATATTCGTGCAAAGCAAATAACAAAGGTTAGTTTCATGTAATTTTTATTATGTTTTTTATTAACATAGAATAGGGTTGATGTCAACTACGAAACTTTTTGTCCACTTCGAAACGATTTTGTCAACTACGAAACGCATCAAAATGTCCACTACATAACATGTTACATGAGTTGTACCTTCATATGTGAAGTACTGTCTAACCTTTATCGATAAAAAATGGTTCTCCAATTCAGAAAAAAAATGAAAACAAACTTGAATGTGTATAGGAAACATTTAAAATTGCAAAAATATGTGTGTATAGAAGCAGTTTAAGTCCCCTACGAAACAGTACACAAATTATGAAAATAATTACATTTTAAAGAGTATTTAAGATTGCACTTTTTGTTTACAAACAGGTCTATAATAGAGGAGGGCCCTCATGGGGTTTTTGATTATGTGATTACTTGGCCGTTTTTTTAATGATTATTTGATTATTAAGCCAAATATTTCATGATTATTTGATTACCTAGGACTGTATTTTTAGTTTATGATTATTTGATTACTAAAGATAAGCAAATATTTAATGATTATGTGATTATATTGGCAAAAAAATGGTGATTATGTGATTACTAGGACCCCCCCCCCCCATGAGGGGCCTCATAGAGGTATTCAAAATAACTTTAGACTTGTTGATTTTCCATGTTTTTTAGGTCTGAAAGGAACGCTTTTATTGAAAAACGCCCATATATGGAGTCAGTAAAATCCATACAAGGTGATTTTAAATGTTACATCCCTTTGTAAAAACAACACTGAGTTGAAGAAAAAACTGAAAGGTTTGAACAGACGAAGAAAATGACGATGAACGATTTACATAACAATTGTAGAAAATACTGCCTTAAATCACATATATCAAAGTCAAACCAAAAGGGGTACCCATGAAGTTTCTATTGACATTTTTTGCTAACAATTCTTCTGAAAAATTGTTCTAAGAAATGACCAAAAAACTGAATTTCCCCTTTAGAACCCCTATAAATCCTCATTATTAATACAAAAGTTAAACTGAGAGCACCCCAGGAGTGTTCTGACACCATTATTTTATCAATATAACCACACACTTTGTATCTTTGATGCTCTAATACTGTAAATTTTGATTTATATGTGCACTGACCAACACTAACTAGGCAAGTGGCGGGAGTTTGACGTCACAGATTTGACCAACATCTGTGATGTAAATAAATATAGACAAAGGTCCGCCTCTATCTAGGCAGTCTAAGATAAGTGAATAACAGGAATGACCAGCTGCATGTAATCAATATTTAACATCACTATTATCACTATAAAGAAAGATTTTCATTAGTATTTTAAAAAGAATATACTATGAAATAAGCTAGAAGCTTCAAATTATGCAATAAAACATTTGTAAAAGACATGTTCCAAAAAGATCAAGACCATCCCCTTCCTGAAAATAGACTGTCCCACATGATTTTTGGAATTGAAAAATTTCAAAAGTTGAAAGTGCCTAAAACTCCTTACAGAAGACAGATTCAGAGTCATTTTCTTCTTGTTTTTAGTAAGAACCTTAAAAGTTCAAAATTTGTCAGATGCTTTCAAATTTACTCTCACACTCTTTTCCTTTAATATATCATGTATATATAGTTTTGTTCATTTTGGTTCGATTTTTCCCATTATATTTTCTCCTTTTTGATAACTTTTCCCATTTCTCTGTTTACTTCAAAGTTATGTTGCAATACAATATGTACACATGATTCAATGAGATAAGACCACACTATTTATCTTGTGGTCAGTGATTAACAGCTGGACACTGGCATCAACAGATGATTGACATATTAGCCCCTCCTAAATGCCTATATATTTAGATTAATTACCATGTGCTTTTATTTACATAAGTTCATTATCAATTTACTCACTGTTGTGATATGATAATGATATTTGGATTTTTACAAACTGTGCAGAATAATACTTACTTCAAAATTATGTGATAAAAAAAGTATCTTAAAAAATCACTGTTAGACTGTAGTGCTACCTTAATAGACCACTCTTCTAAATGCTTCTAAATACCACACATTTTAGATAGTACTAGTGAACTCATACGATATATAGGGGGTCATAGTGTAGCTCCAATCCCTATTTGGGATTTACTGACCCAATAAATTAATGGATTAAAAAGTTATCCTGGTTAAAGAGACTAAAACAATATCCTTTCATGATATTGTTTTTGCATTTCTTAATTTCCTGTATTCATGTTTTTTTTATCCTTTGTTTTGTACTCGATGCACAGTTTGGTTGATTTCAGCTGTTAATTTAGGCACTTGATCTATTCAACCTATAGTGACTTATTTCTTTCTAAAAATTTCAGGACTATGGCACCAGGCAGTTGTTAACAAATACTTAGTTTTTTTATGTATGTTGGCGTTTGTTTATGTTGCACCTCAGTAGTGTTCCTGTTGTTCCTTTGTTTTCCACTTATAGTTGCTATGTTTTTAGTTTGTAACACGGATTTGTTTTATGACTTTAGAACAGCAGTATACTAGTGTCGCTTTTATTTAGGTAGTCTGCATTCTTTAAGCGTAACAGGGCAAAATTTCTGAAGGTATCTCCACAAATGCTATTAAACAACCAAATTCATCTTGTTATGTTGACTGATAGAGTTTTAAAAAAGTTATTTTCTGAAGGATTTTGATTTGCATAAGCCGTTTCAATTCAATACTACAATCTAGTAAAAATCTCTTTTCTTGCTTGTACATTATTTTTTAAATTGGTTGGTAAAAATAGGAACGGCACTCATACCACATCTTCCTATCTATAAACCAGTTTGCCCTCCAACATGGTCATGGCTACAGAACATAAATAAAAACTGAAATGAAAAAAAAATATAGAGGACCATATCACATTTGCCAGGGCACAAAAATTAATTCCTCGTTTTTGATAAAAAAAAAAAAGTTTTTGATGAGTTCAAATTAACATACAATTTACAAAATATATAAGAAATAAAGGAGCTATCCAACAAGAATTAATAAGGGATAGTTTTATAAGTTTCCCTCCATAAAATTTATTCAGATTTTACTGTTTATCGAACTCTTGATGAATATAAAACTGCATACGAATTTCAAGTTAATATTTTCCAAAAATTTAGGAATCATTTTGTGAAATGATCGCCCCTTATTTTCAACTTTTGGGATAATGTAACTCATCTGAGTTTTTTAAGAACTGGAAACCATCATTTTAATTTGAAGATGATCTGATAAGAAGTTTAAATGAGGCCTCTTATTTGGGATAAGTATCTATATATCGGATATCTTTACAAGTCCCCTTTTTTTTTAATAATGATGCCCCATATAAGATTTTTCTGTTTCTCAAATGCATCCCTATTCTTGATGAATGGTGACCTTCATTCAAATTTGAAAAGAAATTGATAAAAAAAATCATTCTAGTCCTGCATTATAAAAAAACTGATGACAAAACAAAAACATTATTCCCTACATAACTTTGTTGTTTTTCAACATCAATTGAAAACTATTTATTGAAAAATGTGTCTGTAGTAAATGGAAACAAAGTCATTTCACATGAAAATCACCTACAATAGACAAAACTGATGATATATTAAAATTGAAAAACGTGTCTGAGGTAATATTGTGTTTTTATTTAACTTTCCAATGAGTTTTAGTAAAAGAACATTTAAAGGAAATCATATAAAAACAACAACAACAAAATATATAGAGTCCCGAGACCCCCATATCAGCCTGAGACGGAGTCGAGGTGCTCATATGGGTCGAGGGATGATATCCAGGCTGATATGGAAAAGGCCATGTATTAGTCGCTTTATCATATACTTCCAACAATAGTTTTATGTAAATAAACTCATTATAGATACCAGGCAAATAAACAAATGCAATAACTAAAACAGTCAAACACTTTATAAAGAAGTAAAATTATGAATCAAATATACTATAACTGTCCAACAACAGCATCACTACCTCCATATATATGTATCTTAACATTTCCTAAAAAGGCATTTTGAAACATTGAACATTTGGAAGAGTTTTATGATCATTATTACTCCGTGTTTGTTGTACTATAAAATTATTCTTAATGTCAATGGCATTTGTTAGCAAGTACTAAACCATGTAAACTGGAAACAAAAGTTCCCGTAAATTTTGACGTCGTCATAAAAAATATCTGACGTCACAATGGAAAAGTAAACAATCGATACCAGAAACACCGGAAGTAACTTGCACGAGAAGCACTGTTATGGGTTTTTGCACGAGACGCCCCTGATATGGGTTATCAGCCCGGGCTGATATGGGTTATCAGGCCAGGTGGGAAATTTTGGCTTGTGTACTTCCGCTCATTACACATATGCAAAAGCTATCATATCAATGCTAAGTATATGATAAATATATATAACAAATATAAAATAAAAAATAATCATAATCAATCACCAGCATGAACACGAGACAAACAATTCATCCATCCTGAATGAGGAAGGAAAAGAAACGTTCGAAAGTTTAAATAAATATATCTGATTTTTTTGGAAAATTGGAATAAAAAATATTGGAGACTTTGTATCTGTCATACTCTGAAAGTTAAAACGTACTGAAGAAAAACTTATCAGAACAATAAATACAATTAAATTTGAAACAATTTCATTCTAGTATCAATCATGTTAATTGGATTAATTTCTGAATTCTGAATTTCAGAAATTTATATCATGTACATGTTTATATTGTCCTTAAAAGATCTAATATTTGATATCCCAAAATGTATACATATTATAAATAGCTACATGTGTTAAAAATTACTTAACTTCCGGAAAGGGTTGTTGTTCAAAGACTTTAATATATATATATGTACATATACAAAGTTTTAACAAAGATGAGAATACTTCAGTTTATCTACTAAAATGGATACGATTATATAGTGGATGATAAATATTGGTATATGATATGGCCAAAAAAACATATATGTCTATATGTATATATACTCAAAGGTCCCTGATTTGAAATCCTTAAATCATTGACCTTAACCCATTTTATTTCCATTGTAAAGGAACAGATTAACTCAACTTGTCTCAAAAGCAATTTTAGACATCCAAATGTTCATCATGTTCATTGTCCTGCCATTTTATTTCTTACAAAAACCTAAATAATCAATTATTAAAAATGGGGTTAATTTGGCTATGGCAGGGACAACTGAGACCATAAAAAAAAAACCAGACCACATAACTCAAAATAATGTTGCAAAAATAAAAAAAATAATGAAAATACTGACCTACCTACCTACCCTATTTTTTGTATGAAGAAATCGAAACAGATCTAAATCTTTTTGTCTAAACTATCTATAAAATGAGAAGAAAATCTCTCCTTTGTTTATTTTCTTTAAAAATGTTTAGGATATTCTCATACCATATATATAAAAATCATAATATATGAGTTTTGTTCTTTAGGGATAGGCAATATATAAGCATGAGAAAAGTTTAATTATTTTTGATCATATTATATACAGCTTCCCCAAGTTGTTTTGTTGTCTGATTCATGCTGTACGCTTTGGTTGCCTGGTCGTAGCATTCATCTGTAAGTTTCCATCTATGTAGGCTAATCTTGAATCTTGTCTCCAGTGAAATATGTTCAAAGTCAGCATCATGTGATAACTTGTTAAATACCTTTCGACATGCAACATTCATGCAGGCATTGAGATACTTAGGTAACTTGTATTTTTCTGCTTCTATAATGTTTTGGACTATTTGCGTTGAAGTTATAGAGTCATTTTTCTTCTTCACCAACTTTGTGAGATACCAATCACCCCTTATTCTGGCATCTTCTGCTAAGTATTCATCAATCAGAGGCAAAATCTGGTGTATGGTGTCCTCTGAAAATTAAGGAGAAAATAAATTAAGAACAATCATTTACCCGAGATTCATTTTTATTCCAATGGTACTTATTTCATGGATTTAGTGAGAAAAGGTAAAATATTTAAGGAATGACTGTAATATTTTTTCTGTCTATGACGAAATAACATAAAAAAATAGGTGCACACTGAATAATGCGTGTAGCGGGTTATTTAACAGTGTGCACTACATTTTTTATTTTATTTAGAATAGACAGAAACAATATTACAGTCATTTTTTTAAATTTAATTCTAAATTCCATTTTAAACCGTAGAAAACCATTAAAAAACGTTGATAACGTCACAATCACATGACTAAATTATGTCTATGGGCTGATAACAAAATAACGTCAGCCAATCAGAAGATGCGTTACATCCAAAATTAAATTATTGTCTTTTAAATATGTTAAAAGTGTTAAAGAATAGATTAATGTTTAATGTATATATACAGAATCTGTCACAACAAAGAAATATCAATGCCATGTGAGACTTTATGACCTATAACAAATATGTATAAATTTAAGATACATTTACACATAATACAAAATGTATTTCCCAATCATTTGAACTTTGGTGGATTATGGTCTCATTGGCAATCATATCCCATCTCCTTTTATTTTTTATATGAACTATCATTATATATTAAGTAGTAGTCTCTATTAAAACATCTTGTCCAAGGGTAATATAGAGATGGCAATACAGTATAGAAAATAGCAGTGTTCAATAAAATTGAGAATGGAATTGGGAATAGGGAATGAGTAAAATATATGGTTCTTATGATGAGTTGCTGTCTCAAAAATTTATACCTCATATCTCGAGCTCATCATGCTCATAGCAGACATTTGAAATGTTGCCTTAAATTTGTATTCAAACTAATGCAACTGTAGTTATTGGAAATATAGCAATATAATGCATCTCTGCATTTTTCTGGGTTGAATTTTTGTTTTATCTATATATCAGTGTGTATATGTGACTTATCATTTAAATAATGTTTTTATTTACCCTCAAATGGATCCTGGATACCTGGATGTGCTACACGTATGAACAAGACAAAACTTTTATAATCCTTCCCAGTGAAAACTATTTCGTTCTTTTTCTTCTCTTGAAAGTCACTGGTTAACATTTTCTCAAAAACCACTGATATCTGCTTAAACTCTTCCTGAGTAACATAAAGCTTTCTGTTGCCAATTTTAAGTGTCAAGTCAGACAACTGGAAAATCGAGTCTAATCTATCCATCTCTTTATTTCTATCTTCTTCTTTCCTTACAAAATGGTTTTCACATCTGGAAACTGGTGTCACAGAGCATGAAGACAAGTCCTTGTCCATGAGTCTTAATTCAAATATAAGAAATCACATAATAGATTATTTATTCAACATACATTATGTTTATGCATATTAGTCAAGGAACAAAGTTCCAATGTCCCCTGTGCTGCTCATTTTTCATCTATCCAAAGTACTTTCAAGGGCAAAAACTAAAAAAAATATATTGGTTCTTAAAACAGTTTATAGATACATGTATCTTACATTATGTCTTAGCAATAAAGGCTTCAGAGCAAATGCAATATGATTCTTGTTATAATCAATTGTTCCAAGAGGCATTGATCAATGATTAAAAATATTTGATCAGAACTTGCTCTTGAAAAAATAAACCTATAATATATAAAGTTTCATAAAAGTCAGGGAAGAATTTTGAACACAAAAGCACTTATGATGCAATTGTCCATATAATTAATGTATCCAAGGTGCATAACTCTTTTAAAACTGTTTGATCTGCACTGATTTTTTAACTTGTCCAATAAGTTGCTAATATAAACCTATGATATAACATGTTTAAGTTTTGGACTATCAATGCATTTGAATGGGGATATATGGTTGGAACCCCCTCCCCTGCCTATTTATCGTCTGCTTAATTTAACAGTTTTTAAATTCTCCCTCGCCATGCTCGTCCGAATTTAAAACATTTCTTTACTAAATCCTTGGTATAATAAATAAAACAAAACTCTAGATATAGGTTTAGTTGCTCGCAGTAACTTCGTTTTTCTTTTCTAGTAAGCAATGTTTAATAACATTATAAACCAACATATTATAAATACAAACACATTTGTCCAATACATTTAAATGGACTATAATTAAACAATTCATAATCATATATATGTACACATTCTTATGACACAATAAACTGCAAAAACTGTCATAGTTACTGTGAGCGAGCACTTTCGATAAATGGCACCCGCAAATTTTCTTTATATAATATAACGGGACCCCACTTTTTAAACCGCCAAAGTATTTCACGAGCATATTTTACCCATCTATATTTATAACCAAAACAAGAACTTGTTATACAACTACTCTCACTAACCAACCTTGAACTTATAAATAGTATCACAGGGGAAAAACCCCAAGTCTCAACGAAAAGAAATTTAATTAAATTCTCCCTCGCCATGCTCGTCCGAATTTAAAACATTTCTTTACTAAATCCTTGGTATAATAAATAAAACAAAACTCTAGATATAGGTTTAGTTGCTCGCAGTAACTTCGACATATCAAAGGAATAAATGAAATATGAATTAAATGCCAAGATTCAAAGAAACTGCCATTTGTGATTGAATATTATCTTTTATGTAACCATCTTTAGATCTATCGGATGACCAACGACCGTGAGCTTTCAGTAATCTCTCTGAAATACCAAAATTAGCTGCAGTAGAAGCCACTTCTTAAACTATGCAAACCAAATTTGCTCTTATCTAATCCTATAGATTCCAATGCCACAAGCAAAATCTCTCGTGCCCTGGTGTAAGAAAGTGGAGAATTCTTACTGCACAACTTATGAATGCCTCGAGTTTTTAAAAAACACAATGCGCGGAAAATATACTGATCAGAATCTAACTCAATGTTAGCTAACTGCATATATCTTAATAACCACTTAACGGGACAAAGATTTCCTCCGGTTTTAGAAATAATAACTGTACTACCTCGCCTATAAATATCGGTTTTACTCTTTTCTAAAAGAATAGACATATAACTAACAAAAAAGGTAATATGTTTTGCCTTTATAGCAGCTAATTCACTGTATCTTAGGAAACCTGAAAAACCTAATAAACATAACACGCATATTCTCAAACTAGACAAATCATTCTCTATACCATATTTAGAAATAATCATCTGTAAAATTTCTGGTGTGACTGGTTCTTTTTTATTTATGGGCTTACTTAAAATTCTTTTACCACCCTCGACAATCAAGGAAAGAAATTCATCTGAACAAGGATTGTCCTTAAAGTTCTTATCATGATGCCATTTAATAGAATAATAATTAGCCTCCAAAACTGACACACTAATTCCTTGCTGAATTAGTCCACCAATATAAAGCGAAATAGTAGTAGATGTAGCTGGTGAATACTGTAGTCCGAACAAAACACACCATTTCCGAAATTTTTCCAAATAAATACGATATTTATTATTAGTAGACTTGGCTTTAGATGATTCTATAATAGACGGTAACACTTCAATCACACTGGCTAATCTTGGATTATTGGCATAATCTTCAAACTGTTTCAATTGAGACTATAAATAGAAAAAAGAATAAATGAAAATCAAAATTTTTGAATGATATCTGTATATATAAATTTAACTATACAACATTCCATGGTGCACTTTGCAACCAATCACATCGCTCCCAGCGACCTAATAAATAATGTTCATACATTATAATAAATAATGTTCATACATTACAACATTCCATGGTGCAACTTTGCAACCAATCACGTCGCTCCCAGCGACCTAATAAATAATGTTCATACATTACAACCTTCCATGGTGCAACTTTGCAACCAATCACGTCGCTCCCAGCGACCTAACAAATAATGTTCATACATAAAATTTCACACTCATTTGTAATTCATACATTTCATAAAAATAAACATTAGCTAAAATCAACTAAAAGTACCAACACGTGACTGTTAAATGGCTGTTTTGCAAAAATACTGTTGTCATGTGATCCAGTCACAAAAAAGTTTTTTGGATTTTTATATTCTCTAAAATCCTTTACAAATTTTTGATAAGTGTCAGTAAAACGATCTACAATTCTAGGCCAAAAAATGGCAGACTTCCATTTCGGTACTACTAAAACACCTTTGGCTTTGCACATCTGCATATGATTGATTGCCCGAGTAATTAAATTAACAGGAGGAACTACCCAATTATTAAATTTTGACCAATCATATGCAAATGCATCTACACCTGATGTACCTGGAGTAAAAAATTTTGAAAAGAATACAGCTAATTTCTTATTTCTGTCGTCTGCAAAAGTATCACAAGTAAATGGACCCCATAAAGAATTTAAAAAATTGAAAATATTTTGTGAAACACCCCAGTCATCGAAATCAAATATTTTACTAAGCGCATCTGCGCAGGTATTTTCATTCCTAGGTATCCATACTACTTCTAATACTATATTGTTGTTTAAACATATGTGAAAAATATCTAATGCTATAACTTGTAAGTCTAATTTCATGCTACCTTTCTGTACAATTTTAACAACATTCTGATTGTCTGTATAAAGTTTAATAAGTTTTCCGCATAACATTAATTGTAATGATTCTAATATATTTTTGACAGCTTTTAATTCTCTCCAAGTAGAACTCTTAATTCTGTCTTCCTTATCCCACATAAAATGTACAAAATGGTTATCACCTACAGTAAAACCTGCGCCAGCATATTCACTAGCGTCTGAATATATAATTCGTTCAGGTAATCTAAACATCGGAGTTATACATTTAAAATGTAATTTTTCACACTGAAAATACCAAAATCTGAGTTCTTGTAAAATGTCGTCATTTAAATGTATAAAAGAATCCCAATATATCCTAGTGTTAATCATCATATGTAAATGTCTAGTCATAATTTGACAAATAGAACCCAATGCTGGTTTCATGGATATAATTTTACCACATACTTTAGCTAAATTTCTACAAGTTGGTCTAATCGTACCTTCTAATAATGCAGAAATGCACAATTTCAAACCCTGAAATTTTTTATTTGGTATTTCTAATGTACTATTATATAAATTCCAAATAAATCCCAACCATTCAATACTCTGTTGTGGTGTCCACACGCTTTTAATTTCATTAGCAACAAAACCAGATTTTTTCAAATCAGCACGAATCTGATTAGCCATTTTAGTACATGTATCAAAATCAATAGCTAAACCAAAACCATCGTCTAAATAAACTATGATGGGATAACCCATAGATCTCCAATGTTTAACTAAAACTCTAACTGTCTTAGTGAAAATATGACCAGCTGATGATAGGCCGAATGGTAAAACAGGAAAAGTATAATATCTGATTTTGTTGCCAAATTTCCATGAAAAGCCTAAATATTTTTGGTGATCATTATGTATATCAATATGGTGATATCCCGACCGAAAATCAAATTTATACCCATATTCAGCGTTAACTGCATAATTTAACGCTTCATTAACACCCTCAAATTTCACTTTTTGTTTGTCAACATATTTATTAACATGACGTAAATCAAGTACTAATCTCATTTTACCTGAACTTTGTACAGATACAGTTAAAGGGTTCACAACAAAAGGTGGACATGTGACTTCTTTAATACAATGTGAGTCAAGTAATTCGAATATGGATTTTTCGACAAAATCTGAATATTCAATAGCAGACATATTATTTCGTAAAAATGCCAAATTCGGTTCACTAACAAAAGGTATTCTATATCCTAAATTTATAGTATTAATAATAAAATCATTTGCACATAAAACATTTTTCCAGAACTCAACATTTCTTCTTAAATTGCCTTTGACATTAATAAGTGTTTTCCCCGATTCTGTCTCATAATTGTTAATAATATCAAAACTATACTCAACTTCATTAATAACTGATGACTGTGAAGAATTCACCTCATGTTGATTTTGGCAACTGTTCTTTTGGTGAGCTGACTGTTGCAGATGGGGCTCCTTTGAATGGACAGGCTCTTGCGAAGTGACCAGGTTGGTTGCAGTAATAGCACACTGCTGATTGGAAATTGCTGTTTGGTTTACCACGGTTCCCGTCATTGGCGTTGAATTGGCTAAAGCCACGAAAAAATTCTTTGTTGTTGAATTTTGTACCGTTGTTGTCTGCACAGCTATAACCATTTGTTGATTTTTCCACCGGACGATCATATGGTTTGTAATTCCTTCTCCTTGAATTAGCTCTGGTGATCGCAGATCGTAAGTTGGCGGCATCGTCCTTATCATCAGCCAAAGGACTATCCAAATACTCATTAACAGTATCCCACCCATGCTTATCGGCAATTTTAAGAATTTTGTTGCGTTTTCTTAATGTCTCTTTCTCTTCTGAAATAAGGCGTGATGCGGCGTCCAAAGAATTAAACTTAACAAAACTGTCAATTTTGGACAATTTTTCCGAACGTTCAATATTAAAAATGTGTTGAATGCGGTTACCTTCCTTCTTGAATTTAAAATCTGTTGCATCATCTACTCCAGTAGCTTTCTCCGACTTCTCGTTCGCAAAACGGCTTTCAAAATGTTGAATAATGTTGTTCTTTTGTTGTTCTAACGCATTACTCAATACGGTAGAGAAGAGTGACACAGCACCGTCTGTCGACAAATCAGTATTAACACCACTGGATTCTGTAGGATCTCTCACATCTAGATCTGGATCGGAGTTTGACATAACGTAGTCAGGAATAAACTGCAAAAACTGTCGTAGTTACTGTGAGCGAGCACTTTCGATAAATGACACCCGTAAATTTTCTTTATATAATATAACGGGACCCCACTTTTTAAACCGCCAAAGTATTTCACGAGCATATTTTACCCATCTATATTTATAACCAAAACAAGAACTTGTTATACAACTACTCTCACTAACCAACCATGCACTTATAAATAGTATCACAGGGGAAAAACCCCAAGTCTCAACGAAAAGAAATTTAAAAGTTCTTTATCCATATTCCCCTTGCAATCATATACATTTTTGTATTAACAATTATTGTGATGTCTAGGAATTTGCTTCACGTCGATCTTTAATGTTAATGTTAATGTGCCTACACTTGTATTTATAAAAAAAAGAGAGATTGATAATCAGTTACTGGAGGGTTAAAAAGAATAGATGAACAAAGTGTTTCAATAATCATGAAAATACATTAAACAGTCAAGGGTCTAACTTAAATAAGTTATTAAAGAAAAATAACATACATTCTCGTATCAAACATAAACTAAAAGAACTAGCCAAGGAATTTGTTTTTGTCCCGGCCGATAAAGCTGCTAATAATATTATTATTGTTTGACGTAAATTTTACATTGAGGTTCTGAAAAAGGAAATCACCAATTCACCAACATTCCAACTGACTCCATTTTCAGAAAACGAAATCTGTAACAAACATAAACTTTTAGCCACCGCTTTACAAGCAGAGCCAAATACAATGAAAGTCCCAACTATGTATTGGCTTCCGAAGCTACACAAAACCCCTTACAAATATAGATTTATTTCGTCTTCAAGCCATTGTTCCACTACTAAATTGTCTATTCTTCTTACAAGCACACTTGGTACAATTAAAAACCTAATAATTAATTGTTCAAATAAGGCCTTCGAAAATAGTGGAATAAATTACTTTTGGAGTGTCAAGAACTCGTTGGAAGTACTTGATAAATTGCATGCTTATATTGGTGATTTTGAATCTGTTCAAAGTTTTGATTTTTCTACCCTGTATACCACATTGCCTCACATTCTCATTAAGAAAAAATTCACACACCTAATTAAATGGGCATTCAAAAAATCAGAATGTGAATATATATGTTCAAACTCTTTTAGGTCATTTTTTAGTAGCAATAAACAAAAAAACTATGTTAATTGGACATGCTTTGATACTATATATGCCCTTGAATTTTTACTAGATAACATTTTTGTTCGCTTTGGGGATTCCGTATATCGTCAGATTATTGGAATTCCAATGGGGACTAACTGTGCACCACTTATTGCGGACCTGTTTTTGTATTGTTATGAGTTACAATTTATTACAAAAATAAGCAAAGACCCATCGAAACAACATCTGATAAACAAATTTAATAATACTTTTAGATATTTGGATGATATTTTGGCTCTCAATAATGACGACTTCAGTATGTATATTAATGAAATTTACCCTGTTGAACTTACTTTAAATAAAGCTAATACTAACAATGACCACTGCCCTTTTCTCGATCTTGATATCTATATCACTAATGGAAAGCTGAATACTAAAATTTATGATAAAAGGGATGATTTTTCATTTCCTATCGTTAATTATCCGTTTTTAGATGGTGACGTTCCCTTGTCACCATCTTACGGTGTTTATATATCTCAACTTGTACGATTCGCTCGTGTATGTAACAATGTTTTAGATTTTAACGAGAAATTTATGTATTACTGAAAAATTATTACACCAGGGTTTTCGATATCACAAACTAGTCAAAACATTTACTAAATTTTATCATCGGTATAAAGACATCATTCATAAATATAGCTCAACATGCAGACTTCTAATACGTTCAGATATTTCACATCCAATTTTTTATGGAAATATTCTTTATAAAGCACAAAGGTGTCAGTATTCACCTCAGAAACTTACAAACACTTTGAATAGACTTATTAAGAAGGGATATAATTACGATACTGTTGTCAAGTCATTAAAGATTGCATATTTTGGCGTTAATATTGAGTCACTGATAAGGTCTTTGCATCGGAACTAAACACATTTATTCTAAAAACAGTTGTTGGCATGACACGGGTTATGTTCTTCTCATCTATGTTATGATGGTATGATACTAAACCCCTAACGGGAAGGATTGTGCCTGATGTTCATATGATGAAATCATAATCTTTCAGTCAGTTTAATTGAAGTCTGGAGCTGGCATGTCAGTTTAAAAACTGCTAGTAGTCTGTTGTTATTTATGTATTATTGTCATTTTGTTTATTTTCTTTGGTTACATCTTGTGACATCAGACTCAGACTTCTCTTGAACTGAATTTTAATGTGCGTAATGTTATGCGTTTACTTTTCTACATTGGTTAGAGGTATAAGGGGAGGGTTGAGATCTCACAAACATGTTTAACCCCACCGTAATTTTGCGCCTGTCCCAAGTCAGGAGCCTCTGGCCTTTGTTAGTCTTGTATTATTTTAATTTTAGTTTCTTGTGTACAATTTGGAAATTAGTATGGCGTTCATTATCACTGGACTAGTATATATTTGTTTAGGGGCCAGCTGAAGGACGCCTCTGGGTGCGGGAATTTCTCGCTACATTGAAGACCTGTTGGTGACCCTCTGCTGTTGTTTTTTATTTGGTCGGGTTGTTGTCTCTTTGACACATTCCCCATTTCCATTCTCAATTTTATTGTATTTGTGAGGTAAAATATCAAAAAACTGTGATAACATATGTACATGTATGTTACATGTTTCAAAGAGGCAATATACATCCTTTACTTTGTTAAATTGTATACAAGTTAACGTTCTATCTGTATAATAATTGTCTTTATTTATACTAAACTTTAGAAAGATATATATTCAACAGTTTATAATTTGCAAATCATAAAATTGAGAATGGAAATGGGGAATGTGTCAAAGAGACATCAACCCCATCATAGAGAAGACAACAGCAGAAGGTCACCAACAGGTCTTCAATGCAGCGAGAAATTCCCACACCCGTCCTTCAGCATGTATAGTACACCTATGTTATTACAGAAAATATAAATGCCTGTAATAATCAAAGTAAAGGGTGTTGTTACAGCTTTTCTACATCTCTTTAAAGCCATTTCTCAGACATATATCACAATATATTTCAGTTCACTGTAAGAAATAATGATCAGAGCATGTAATGAGGTTCTGAGCAAGATTCCCAGTAATTCCCAAGTGTCTCATTTTATAAGTTACATGTCTGTAATAACTAATAAAATTAAGAATGGAAATGGGGTATGTGTCAACCCGACCATAGAACAAACAACAGCAGAGGGTCACCAACAGGTCTTCAACGCAGCGAGAAATTCCCGCACACAGAGGCGTCCTTCAGCTGGCCCTTAACAAATATACTAGTTCAGTGATAATGAACGCCATACTAAACTCCAAATCATACACAGGAAACTAAAATTAAGAATAATACAAGACTAACAAAGGCCAAAGGCTCCTGACTTGGGACAAGCCTTGTTATTACAACTTAGTGTATCCCTTAGCATGCTTAGAGTTGTTAATTTCAGTGTCATTTTGGTCTCTTGTGGACAGTTGTCTCATTGGCAATCATACCACATATTCTTTTTTATAATTAGAGATTAACCATGGTTTATCAAAAATGTTTTAAGTAAATTGGAAAATCTATCATCAAGCTGAATGTTATGCATTAAAAAATGTTTCTGCGCAAATTTTCAAGAAATCCCAAGAGTCCACTAAAAATATATTTTGATATGTTAACTAATAACAAACATATAGATAAGGAAATAAAGAACAGACAACTCATGAAAGTATCTGTTATAACACATGTATGTATGTTATTTTTCTCTAATAACTAATTTAAGGGGGCTCGCGGGTATACATCAAATTTTCTTTTAATATAGGATTTCGCTATATTTTTCTATGAAAAAACTTCATCATATAATTAATAGAAATTAATAGAAAAATAAAATTTTGGGTCATCGTTCATTTAAGGTGGCTCGTGGGTACAAAAATTTTAGCAAAAAATTAAACCTCTATTTTTTCATAACAAATTTTATTTATTACACTATTAGTTGTTACTTTATGATATGGTACAAAAAACAACCCAAAAAAATGATTTGGTTTGGCCCCAGATGACTTTAAAAATTGAAAAAGCTCCAAATTATCTCCCTTTGGTGCAAAAATGCCATTTTTTGGCCTTAAATTTGAAATATCTTTTTTAACTCATCGGTGACCTATATTTTTTATTATTGTTTTCAAATAAGCTGTACATAAACTAAATAATTGTAAAATTTAAGCGATTTCTTATATTAGGTTATTTTTTTATTTCGATATTTCCTCTTTTTCTCCTATTAGTTCAACAGAAAAAAAGGACATTAACAAAAATGTATGCTTCTTCCAGAGGCAGAGAAAAATATAGCGAAATCCTATATTAGAAAAAAAAAATTATTTATACCCAGGAGCCCCCTTAAGCTCACAATCTGCCTCCAAGAAAAGCATACATTTTTGTAAATGTCCTTTTTTTCTGTGAAACTAATAGGAGAAATAGATGAAATATCGAAATAGAATAAGAACTAAATTACAGAAATCACTTAAATTTTACAAATTCTTAGCTTATTTGAAAAAAAACAATAATAAAAACATAGGTCACTGATGAGTCAAATAAGATATTTCAATTTCAATGCCCCAAAATGGCATTTTTGCAACAAAGGGAAATAATTTGGAGCTTGTTCAATGATATAAACATTTTAAAAGTCATCTGTGGCCAAATAAAATCGATTTTTTTGGGTGATTTTGGTACCATATTATAAGGTAATAACAAATAGTGTTATAAATAAGACTTGTAATAAAAAGACAACTGTTTATTTTTTTGCTGAAATTTTTGTGCCTTCTCAAGTTAGACACTTGACTGATATTTAAGCAAATGTAGTGACTAGTCCAAATAATTATGACGTGAAGTCTTGAAAGTCTATTTTATTTTTTGCTTTGTCGATGTAAGGCGTCAAACAAAAATAATAAAATAGCTTTCAAGACGGTATAATAATCAGACTAAAGCAAATGAAAGGAGTAGGTTCAGTAAGACCCCGTTTGGTCCAAAAATATAGCAGTTTTACAAAATTGTTAAAATGTAAACTTTTAGTTATTTTTTGGAAAGTAGAATGCTTCTGCTCAATAAATTTGGGGTGTTTCTGACAATACAATGCACATATATTGGGTATTAGCATCATAAAGTCGTGCTAAATTACTGAAATCTTCACAATTTTAGCATTTTAGACATATTTTGTACCTTTCAACCTGTGACGATGAAAATATAGGTCATGAAAATTTAGTTAAATTAATTTAGACGGTTTCCGTCTTAAATGAATGTAGCTGCATTTGTGTTCATTCTTAATATTGAAATGCAAGTTGTATTTGATGATAAAACATAATATACATAAAGGTTGAGGATGAACACGGATGCGGCCATTTTCAATTTTGACAAAAACATTCTGAAAAGTAAAGTGACATTTTTTGGCACATTTGATAGATTTTTCATATTTTGGCTTGATTTGGAGCGTTTTTAATGAGTAACTCAGTTAAAATCTTTCACATAAACTAATTGAATCAAGTTATGTGTTTAAAAAGTGTCCAAAATCTGAAATTTGAGGCCAAAATCAGCCCTTACCGGACCTACTCCTTTAAGCAGGTTGGGAACAAACCCTCTATATGGTAATTATACCTGTATAGAGGGATAATCCTTCTATAGAGGGGTAAAATTATCCCTCTATAGAGGGATATTTTTGTTTAGACTGGATTTAAATCAATATAGGGTAGAATGGCATTCTCTACTTATTATGGCAGTAACCTGGAACAGTTGATGCACCAATTGATGTACTTAATTTAATATGCAAATGCCCAGTTTGATGCTTATCTGACTAAATATAAAATCTATTGTTCACCATGATTGAAAGCTGTGATGATCATGTAAATTCTACTCACTTACATGTATGCCTCACTGTACAGAATTTCTATTGGTCCGAGTACACAGTTATCGTCCTTTGATTTTCGTTGTCCACGAATATAGTCCTTAGTGTGGACAGTGTGTTACTTGTCAATTTTTGTTATACCCCTTCCAAATTTATTTCTCTATGTTTTATGCCTCATATAGCAAGTTGGGGGGTGAAATGACACTGTAAAACAATTTGGGTCATAAATATTAATGTAAAGTAGTGATTAGGTCCAGCTGAAAAAGGTCAAAAATTAGCACTTCGGAAGCTGTCAAAAGATTTCAAGACCCCCTTAACACAATATTGTCCATATTTTGAGTTAGAGCTGATGAAGTTTTCTATAATTTTGATATAATTTGTCCCAAAAGTACTACAACACACTGTAAAAATATTATTGAGAAAGCGCAGGTGGGATTTTTTTAATTTTCATTTATTGTCTTAAAGAAATGCACTACGAAATAACTGTGTACTCGGACCTATTGTTAGATTTAACATGAAATTTGAAGGTCAACTATTCCTTTTGTTGTTGATCAGGTGTTCAGATAGGTTTACAATAGATTGCAAGTTTTGTCACTTTAGCAGAAAACTGGTTATCCCAATTTTTAGTAAAGTGCATATGTTGATGCATATAATGCTAGAGATTATAGCCAATATAACTAGAAAATGCCATTCTGCCCTTATTTGCTTTAAATCCAGTGCAAACAAAAATACCCCTCTATAGAGGGATAATTTTATCCCTCTAAAGAAAGATTATCCCTCTATAGAGGTATAATCACCATACAGGGGGTTTGTTCCCAACCTGTTAAGGGACGGTGCAATATTTATCGAGCAGGGGGGACCGGTGCAAATCGCAAAACCTGTTTGGAAAAAAGTATTGTCCCATGCTGATGTCATAGGAAAAAAGTTATGTCCCATGACCTCTATTCATTAAAACAGTATGTGTCTAAGATAGCTGCTTAGTTTGATGATAATCCAAGTTGATTTGAAAAAGTAATTAAAAAAATTAAAGTGTACTATCTGTATTTTGTTCGAACTGCAAATTCTACCTTTTTTTACCTAGATTAATTTAATTGTTAAATTTGACAGTAATACAACAAAAAAACAGAATGACCTGGGATTCAGTAAGCTTAATATTTATCAAAGATAGCTGCATAGTTTGATGAAAATCCAAGTTGATTTGAAAAAGTTATTAAAATAATTAAAGTGTACTATCTCTATTTTGTTCAAAATGCAAATTCTAGCTTTTTTTACCTAGATTAATTTAATTCTTGAATTTGACAGCAATACAACAAAAAACAAAATGACCTGGGATTCAGTAAGCTTAATATATATCTAAGATAGCTGCATAGTTTGATGATAATCCAAGTTGATTTGAAAAAGTTATTAAAAAAATTAAAGTGTACTATCTCTATTTTGTTCGAACTGCAAATTCTACCTTTTTTGACATGGATTAATTTAATTGTTAAATTTGACAGCAATACAACAAAAAACAAAATGACCTGGGATTCAGTAAGCTTACTATATATCTAAGACAGCTGCATAGTTTGATGAAAATCCAAATTGTTTTGAAAAAGTTATTAAAAAAATTAAAGTATACTATCTCTATTTTGTCTGAATTGCAAATCCTAGCTTCTTTTACCAAGATTACTGTAATTCTTAAATTTTACAGCAATACAACAAAAAACTAAATAACATGAGAATCAGTAAGCTTAATATATATCTAAGATAGCTGCATAGTTTGATGAAAATCCAAGTTGATTTGAAAAAGTTATAAAAAAAATTAAAGATGCCTATCTGAATTTATATATTTTTTTTTTTTTTACCTATTGTAAAATTAAATTCTTTCATTTCACAGCAATAAATCAAACTACCTAATAAGCTTGAATTTTGTAAGATCAATATTTAATTTAGTTAGATGGGCTGATTTACACCAGTCAAAAATAAAATTGTTTATCATATTCTGTTTTTGTTTGAATGTTTCTTGTGTGTATTTTTGGGCTAATTAAAATAAAATGTTTACTACTTAATTAAGCATTTGAAAAAGTGTATGTCCCATGCATTAAGATAATGAAAAATCATCAGGTCCCAATACTTTGCTTGTTGAAAAAAGTACATGTCCTCTTACCATTTGCAACGGTCCCCCCTGCTTGATAAATAATGCACCGTCCCTAAGTTCAGGCAGTCGTTGACCTTATCACTATCAGCTTATTTCTCTTACTTTTCTTCTCTGTAAAACTGTAATCAACTGTGATAGACTCGACTTCTAATATTGTTGCTCAATTATATATACATTTCTGTACACTCATAGAAAGTAAATAGTTGTTAAAAATCACAAAAGCTTTGTTGTTTGTAATCTTTACGCAAAAATCAAAAGGGTCCAGTTGCTTGAAGGGACGGAAACGAGGAAAATAACTTTCGTCTTATTGTATAGTTTAAAAACCTCCTATTTAAAAGCACCGCACGTTTCACCACTCATAAATTCTTATCAGCCGGATAAACTGTTTTATTTTGAATAAAAGAACCACACACATTTTTTAAAACTTTGTCAAACACTTACTTAAGAAATTAATATTCAAAAAATTTTGAGTTCATTACTGAGAAATCATTATTTATAGTATTCATTACAAAGAGTGAAATTTAATTAATTTTCCCTATGTAGCCATGCGATTTCACTGAATGAATAGATTTAAATATGTCTTTAAACAGTGATATCAATATTACATGTTATTTGAAACTGTTTACATTTCTGAATCAAGTTACTAACTGGTAAGAAGTTCATTCTATCCAGACTAGACTAATATGAACAGAATTTTTTAATAAAAACATGTTTTTGTATGAAATATAAAAGAGATTTTTAAACGGTAAAACACTTTTGAACTCTGACTGAACGACCTGTCATCTTGTATAATTATTATAACGTATTTGAACATTGCATATTTGTTGTTGCTCATTTGAGTATGGGAAATCAGAGAACTGTTTATTTATCAGATTGAGATGTTAACAGACAACTATGAAACTGACTGAAAGAATATGAATTTGTGCCTAGCTCTGTTGTTGTTGTTGTTTTCTTTTTTATATCCTCATTTAACCTTTTAATGGAATATAAAATCAGACCAACCATCAACTTCTTATCAAAGAACTTTTCCAAAAAAAAATTAATTAAAAGGAGTCATCCTTGATAAAAACCAAAGGCAAAGACGATCATATCCAGAAAAAAAGTTTCCATCAAATCATATTCAGATGTCAGAGGAACATAGAAGAGATCCGTCCTATCTACCTACTATTCTATTGGATAATTATATATATCAACAAACCCCCTTCATTACACAAGGAGAGATATAATGGGTTATAGAAGATAACTCATCAGGAACAACACATGAAAAGCTTAATCGATGTTAAAGTATACCAGGCAACAGCAACTTTATATAAATACAAATTATTCCGAGTTGCTTACATCTATGACATTTGGTCGATAGTTTTCTAATAGAAAATCATGCCGTATCGTGTAATTTTTTTGTAATAAATTCAACGAATTGCGTTAAACATATGATCTAAAGAAGATAAATAAACAAGGGGAAATGGGAAAGTATTGAACAGCATGTTATCGTAAAAAGAGATGTATTTTACAGTGATTTTTCTCATTTTATTTAGTTAAGATTAATTCTGGATTTGTTACAATAGATGCAAGATTCTTTTCCTCAACAAGTCAGTTGAATCATGATAATTATGAGCTTAATGTTTGTACACATTATAAGCAAGTAAATCATCAATGATTATGTTGCTTCAACTGCATACATACATGTGTTGTATGTTATGGCGGTGCAATCAAACACTGGGTTCTCTTTTATAATCATAACGATATATATCTCGATCTGGTACTTCAATGATCATTTCTTGTTGGATTTTTATATATAATCTGCATTCAGAAGACTATCAATATTTTATAAGGTACCATGCAATCAGTCTTCTTGGGCTATGGAAAACTCCATGATTCCATTCACCGTTTAATATAATTAGATATATATATATCTGAAGCTAGTATTTTGTTATTTCTGATAATGGCGTCGTCTTCACAGGCACTTGTCTCAGAAAAAAAATATCCTAAATACTTAATATAACAGTGCATTATTTAGCTCCTTGCGCATACCTTGCGCAAGAGGGTTTTATTCAAACCAAGCTAAAGAAAGTAAGCATAAATATTGTTTTATAACTGTTATATAAAGCATGATAGAAACTGTCAAATTAGTTTCTTTTTAACATCAGTGTCCTGTCATTCTAAGCAGATGCATGATGATTGCATAATCATTTATACTACCATTGATAATTTCTGTTTGACGATCGGATGTATGTTTCATATTAATCAATAGGGTTAATTCAACTGTAAACCCGGACATAAATATTCTGACCCCACTCATTTTAATGATGTACTTAGCTGAGGTTTTTGAATTAGAGCTTTTCTCAAGTCGGGCCTGTCAGTGGCATTTTTCTTTTGGTTATTACTGAAATGTGTTGTTGTTTATACCCTTATAATATACTTGGGTTCGATAAGGTTGACAGATGATAGAGATACTAGTCAAGTGTTGAAGACCGACTGTTAACCTCCTGTTGTCCTTTTTAATGTTTTGTGTTGGTTTAACCTACATGTGATTATTGTTATCAAATATTATCCGAAGTCAGTAAAAAATAAAAGCAGCCCGTAGTGTAAAGGCTTTCAGATTAACGGGATTTTTCATAAAAAGGTAAGTTAATTCCTATACTAAAGCAACTGTGATAATGAATTAAGTATGAATTTAAAACATGAAGATTTGGTACGATTACAAATGAGACAACTACAATGAAGTCACAAGAGTCCAAATGACATAGAAATAAACAACTATGATAGTCATAACTCATACCGCATTTATAGTCAGTTATACTTGAATAAAATGCCCCGAGATGACAAATGTAAAAAAAATTCAAACGAGAAAACTGACTTGATTTGTCAAAATTCGATTTCTTAAACGTTTTTACTATCTCACAATCTTATAAAAAAAAAAATCTCAGAGTTCTGTATTTTATTTAGATGGATCAACTGAGTAATGTGCATTGCTGTATAATAGGGAGAGTTGCTTCCATTCGTCCTATCTTGAAGGACAGAATTAGATTTATATCAAATAATAATTACCATTAGGTAATGACCATATACGATATTCTGGGGTAAACTGATTTAAAACCGTATTAATGATTTATTCGTATTTGTTCTACACAAGCTTGTTTTCTACGTTTTTTTCGCACCAACATTTTTTTCACTATTGTACACAGATGTATCCTGAAATTTTTTTTGCAGCACATTAATTTTCACCCTGTCTATAAAATATTGTCTTGTCTTGTGAAAATTATTTATTTTCAGTTCTTACCAGGCCTAGTTATTAATTTATACTCCCTCAAGAAAATGAATTGGTCGTTGACTTATCATGCTAATCGTCTTAAATCTTAAAGATATTTACATGGTTGTATTCCTTTACTTTTATTTCACTACACAATCTTCTCGTAAAAAGTATAACAGGCAAAATTTAACTTCAACTAATGCCCATTTGTTTTAAATTTAAATTGTGTGCGTCTCCTACGTAAATATAAATATAAATTGATTAGGAACACATTAATTAAAGTACTGCTATTAACCATGATTAGTTCTTTGTAGTAGATGTATTATGATTCAAAAGTAAAGGTGAGATAAATGCAAACATTTTTAATTCCCGGAAATTACAACCCCGGCACTTATATCAGGTTTTTTAATTATATATTTTATATAGTCATATAAAGTGCTGATAGGTTGAAAAATCTGAGGTCTGTGAATAACAGGGAAAAAAATATTAACTTTTCATTACGTTAGATGTAATTTAAAAACTAAGAAATTTTCGAACGTAAATTGCACACAAATTAGTACTATCCTATATGAATTCTATTCTTTATATGTTATGTTTTCACATATGCTTGAATCCGTTAAAACTTATTTTCATTCAGTATTTCTTATCGTTTCTCTCAATTAGAATAACGCCCGTCTTCAATCCAGATACAAAGTGAATAGGTGAATGAAAGTTAAAGTTTGCTCTAGAGATACATGATTTTGATGTGGACAATTCTTTTGCTCTAGAGATACATGGTTTTGATGTGGACGATTCTTTTCTGTCCAGATTTGATAGTTATCCATTTGTATGCTATCATCTACATGTTTGATGACATAAGATAATGATAGGTTAAATGTAAACACCATAGTAAAATATTTAGCCACTGAAATATTCAAAGTTAGTTATAGTTCATATTTCCACCACATTGCAGGTATGTTTTCACGTTATTTCAACCAACAAGTCAAAAAATTAATCGAGAATTAATCTTTTTTTCCCAACTTATAATTTCTTCATTGGTAATGCCAAAACTGTTTTTTTTTTGTAAATTAGTATTGGTGTTATTGGTTGTATAATTTGAGATAATGTTTATTTATTTAAACAGTTAATCCCATATCAAGGCCAACATTAACATTCATTGTTTTTGTTTACGATCACCCGCCATACGGTGACCCGTAATTATTAACTTACTTGTCGATTTGCACTTGTTGGGTAGTTGGCTTATTGAAAATGACATAGCAAGCCGTTCTCGTCATACTGATGTCCTCCGTGTGTGTGTGTGTTTTTTTTTTTTTCATTATTAAATTTAATTATCAGTGCGTATTTGTGAACTTTTTTAATATCTCTGTCTATTGATAAATATCAAAGTGTTATATGTAAAAGTCTGTATAGATAGCAATAGGCGGAAACAGAACTTCATGCAACCAGATAAAAGGGATATTGTAAATGAAAATCTAGATGCGTTTTGTATTTTTAAATCTATCTGTTCAAACTTGGGCTATATCAAAATTACATTTAGGCAATTTTTTCAAAGTTAATGCTATAAATATAATATTTGACTTAATGCTCTTTCCTACGTAGACATTTCTTTTCAACTTCTCTTTGTTATTGTAATTTTCGCGGAATACGGTTTCGGTACGGTTTGGTTATTATCAATGTATTTATTTGGTTAGTGGCGAAAATTTGCCTAAAACTTAGTGTCTAAACTACGACAGAAACAAATGCTTTGACTTGTTAACATTTAATTTCCAGTATGGTTACACGAGTAAAAATATTTAACTTCTATTTACTTATTTGAATAAGAAGTCGCGTTACGATTGTCAATGAGACAGCTAAGCACCAGGGGCGTAAGGACGGTCTTGTTAACGTTATTAGTTAGAAATTGTTTACAGTAACTATTAGAACACACTGAAAAGATTTTCTAGTGTTGGTGGAACAGTTCTTTTCACAGTCGTTCTAGTTAAACTGAGAACATTTATAGGACAATGCGTTGCAAAGCGATGATCAGAATATCGACTAAATTTCTCATTTCAATGCGTACATTCTATTGAAAGAAATAAACATAAAGAACGAAATGTGAATGGATATCGCATATTTTTCACATTTTGCATTTAAATACCAATAATGTTATAAAAAAACGAAATAGGTAATGCTAAAATGAAAGGACCCGTTTTGTGAATGTTGTAAAACAATGTTGTAAAACAATTCAAACAAGAAAACTAACAGAATTTATTTTTCAAAATAATGAATGAAAAAAACAAATATGAGTTACAGCATATAAAAAGTACATCTGTGCAAATGTATATACAACAATATACACCACTGTACATTCGAAAAGATTGTTTAAACCGTAAATCTGATTTTGTTTATAAACACTGTACATATGAAAAAAGGCATAAAACTGCCCATATGTACAGATGTAGATACACTCTATCTATAAATTGTCATAAAGATATACCGTCCATCTACTGAAATGGATATGACCAGTACATTTGATGATATAAACAGTTAAAGATTCCACTATGTCAGGCCAGACATCGTTTGTTCTCACAATAATATATATCAACCTTTACAACAATTTGTCATGTCTTAGCATGCTATAGGCGTTGTTAACCTGTATTGACTACTCAAATATTTATGATATATACAGCCACTGACCGCTTTAAGACTTGTATGTAGTTCAGATGTATCGCATCTACTTCTTGTTTATTGTTGTTGAGGTTATCAACAAGGTCGGGAACAGTCTGTATCAGCTATGATTCGTAGTAAAGTGATTTTCTGGGTCCTTACAGTGAGTCTGATAAGAGAATTGTTGGCCCTAAATGCTCTTCAACAGCGTACTTTATTTGGCGGGATCACTTTTTTTATTATTCTGTCGTCTTTGATTAGTCTTCTGTATAAGAAATTCGCGTCTGGTGTATACAATTATGAGCCTGGTATCTTTGATAAGTCATTTTTTTCTTTTGGCAAATATTAGTCGTGAGAATTCTCAGCTCATAACACATTCCTTTTTGAAGGTTACATTGTGTGAGTAACTTCTCATTTATGGCAAAGTTGGAAAAAAGGAACCAAGAAAAAAATATGGTCTGTTGGAAAAATATGGTAAAACACGTAATTTTCTTCATTAAGATGGAAAGTCGTGCAAATGAAGTACATTCTTATTTCGAAATTTGCATGTTTCATTAAAATTCCAGACCAATTATTTCCTGATATTTTACAATCCAGTCCAAGAGGGAAAAAATCTTCACGCGACATTTTCTAAATTATAATTACAAATCTGACCAATAAGAGTGCAAAACGATTAATGCATATCAACATCCAAACATGATTCATTTTCACTTGAGATTCATAGATGATGAATGTTTATTAATTTAATGGACATTCATTTCTTTATGGTTGATGTAATAAGTGACTGGTGATATTTTCCTACTGGCCTGAATATTTGTATACCAGAGGTAAGGTGTTAACTTCATAAACTAACAATACTGCTTAGTATAAGACTTAAGTTCAGTGTGGCTATAGATGACTCTTTTTACCATATATCAAAACACTTAAATCCATTCAAGATATGTGTCGACATTCTGTATGTGCATTTACCAAGTCAGAAGCATGTAATTCAGGGGTTGTTAGCAGTTGTTCCACATCATATTTATTTTTCGTTTATTGCTTGACCATAATTAAGGTCGTTAGTTTTCTCGCTTGAATTGTTATCATTTGAAATTTTAGGGCCATTTATTATAGCTTGCTATGCGATATAGACTTTGTTCGTTCGGTGACCGAAAATCGCTAACCATTCTGCGTCATTTGTTTTTCATCTGTTGGAGAGTTGTCTCATTGCAATCATACCACATCTTCTTATTTAGATATTACTGTCTCTTTGGAAAATACTTTATTTGCATTTAATACAACGTGGGCATAACTGCCCTTTTTGGATAATATTTGCCAGAAGACTTAAGTTAATTAGATAATATTTTTAAAATATCAAGTCTAAATAAGTGGTGCCATTTCTGCTTCATAGTTATCAAAGGTACCAGGATTATAATTTAGTACGCCAGACGCGCGTTTCGTCTACATAAGACTCATCAGTGACGCTCATATCAAAATATTTATAAAGCCAAGCAAGTACAAATTTGAAGAGCATTGAGGATCCAAAATTCCAAAAAGTTGTGCCAAATACGGCTAAGGTAATCTATGCCTGGGATAAGAAAATCCTTAGTTTTCAAAAATTCCAAGTTTTGTAAACAGGAAATTTATAAAAATGACCACATTATATAACGATGTCGAAGGAACATTGACATTTCTACTTCATTGCACGATGTCAAATGTGGATATGTCTGCTTTATTGAAAGCTATCCAATATGGATATTTCTACTTCATTAAACGATGTAACTATAATGTTGTAATTTGCTTCACTGAAGGATTTCCAATGCAGAATTTTTAGCTTCACTGAACGATGTCGAATGTGGACATTTCTGTTTCACAGACCGATTTCCAATAAAGTCATTTCGTTGTGTATGTTGTGTTTAGCGATGAAAAAATTACGGATAAAAAACATTTTTGTATATTAATATCTTGAATTCAGAAGTAAAAATAAAAGTATAGGAAGTGGAATAAAACAATTATTTCCCTTGGCCTTTGGAGATATGAAGATTTGTTCACCCTCGAAAAGTCATACTAGTATTTCCTCGTGCGATGCCCTCTTGAAATATGTTTTTTCTTAAGGGAACAAATATTTATATTTTCCCCAGGCACAAGGAATAAATGTAAATTATTATATTTCAATTTGGAAGAGCAATAAAAAGTTTGAGTAGATTATGCATAGTAATTGTGAAATGATAAGAATTTCCGCGGTAAAGAGGCCATAAATACCAGTGGAGGATAAACAAGGCATAGTATCGTTGTAAAGATGAAATTTCATATCTGTTTGACTACCTTAGATAGGTTCATAATAAGTATGACAATTTTATCAAGGACATCAGCTGCAGACGTCTGACAAACATAATTTAAATTTTATCATTTCAAGGTATTTATTTATATATTACATGTTATTGGAAATAATAACAGTTTTGATATAAGTTGCATATATATTTTTTTTGTATATTATATTTCATGTAAGGTTACAGCTTGAAGTTCAGAAGACTTTTATTACATGTATGTTACATTCTAAAACTAAATTATATAATATGCATAATACTAATGTAATTTATTATATTTTCGAATTCCTATGAATAGCAACAACCCGTCTATTATAGTGTATTACGATTATAACACAATGTTGACTGCTGTATTCTTATATTTGACATTTTTACCTATTATGTCTAATTTTTGTATGCACACATCGTTGTCAATATGATATAATAGAACTTTATGCGACCGTCATACAAGTGACAGGTTTAGCTAGCTATAAAACCAGATTTAATTCAACGTTTTCTTCAAAAGAAAATGCTTATACCAAGTTAGGATTATGCCAGTTGTTATCCATTCGTTTGATGTTTTTGAACTTTTCATTTTTCCATTTGCTTAGGAACTTTTCGTTTAGAAATTTCCTCGGAGTTTGGTATTGTTCTTATTTTTTTTTTTTTTTATTTTTTTTTTTTTATCTAACAATTTGTGCACATTTATACACATGAATATAAAATGCGTCGATTCTCCTGGGTAAACACTTTATGTAGCTTCTTTACACTTATATTTATGTTTCATACTTTCTATGGTAATTTATTTGTATATGTCTCTACAACATTGTCCTTTTCTTTACGATAATAAAATATGTATATTTATATGATGATGCAGACATATTTTGTTATAGGCAAGTATGAAGTTTGATGATATTTTAAAACACATCGGTGAGTTTGGATACTACCAAAAACGGCTCTATTTGTTGCTATGTTTACCATCTATCAGTACGGGGTGCTATATGATGATGTTGGTCTTTGTTATGCATGCTCCAGATCACAGGTAGGATTTTAGATTAAACATTTTGGATTATGAATTTTACTTTTATTTGATGATAATGAAGATGAAAAGTACACGATGGAGTAGGATTTGTAGATGATTAAAGTGCAGCCACAAATATTACATAATCATATCAGGACGGGGTCATATAAACCCTGAGTTGTATTACACCCGCTAAGTTAACGATCCGAAGATAGACACGCCCCTACCAAAATACATAAATCTGACACCGAGATAGTCAGTTTTCCCTAGTTCCAAAAGCTGCGGGCTAAGCAAGAAAGAACAAAATATAAAACTTATTACACATCTACATTCAAAACCAATTTACTAATTAACCAAATGATTGAAACATTAAGATAAACATTAATCAACAACCGTAAAACAGTGGAGTAGATACGTGCACAAGTGATGAGCTAACATCAAAGCTTGTTTTGAGATTTCAACCTTTCCCATCAAACTAATGATTCTTCCAAAAACTACCATGAACAAAACAGTGTATTTATACGCTTTATAAACATATAGATATAAGGAGATGTGATATGAGTGCCAATGAAACAACTCTCCATTCTAGTAAAAGTAAACCATCATAGATTAATGTATGCTCTTCAATATGGGGTCTTGGCTCACACCGAACAGCAAGCTATACAGGGCCCTATATATGACATGTGCAAAACCATTTTAAGGACACCCAAGGAGTCATAAATTTCTATAATTAAACTGGTTTTTTTAACCTGAATTTTGAGTTTTTATGACTTTATGAAGAAAAAATCTATGGTGGTGTAATTTCGTTTTTTCTACGACCATTTAAAAGTACCCGATTTTAATGATTTCCCCAATCTTAATCATTTTTTCCCAATTTTTGAGCTATTATAAAAACATTACAGTTTCACAATTATTATTTTTTTCATACTTTCGATTAATATGAATTGCTTTCTACTTCATTTGAACGTTAGTGGATATTTTATCTTATTTGCATTCAAACCACATTATTATTGTTGTTATTTGGACCAATCTTAATAATAAAAGAAAACCTTAAAAACATTGCTTTGTGTTTAAATTAGAAAGTTTGATAAGAGAGGGGCAAAAGTTACCAGAAGAACTGTTACAGGCATACTCATAAATCGAAATAAAATGCCAACGCGATGGCTAAAAATGAAAAAGACGAACAGACAAAAAAAATGTTTTGCCTTAACGTGTTCAATTGGCCATGTTGTCAATTCCTTAGATTTTTGTGCCCAGAACAAAAATCATGTTATTTCAATTCTTTTGTTATAAATTATTGAAAAAAAACACATATATAAGAATTTTGGAATGACAAAAAATGGTATGGAATGTATATAATAATTTTTGGTAAATAATTTCTCTGTACCTCTCACTCATTTTGTCAATATTTTAGCTGATGACACTGATTGGTTGTGAAATTTGTAAATTGTAATAATCAAAAACTACTTATTTTCAGTACATAATTTTTCAACAGAGTTTCGTTTGATTATAATTATTCTAAATTCATTGATTTTTTACTCGTGTTATTTTTTTTTAGTAATATCCTAACCAGATTTCAACGAAACTTCGAAATATAACATTCTTAAGCTTAAACGAAATATTAAAATAGATGGTTCCTAAAGTTGTAAGCATTATAAATGAATAAATGTAAAAAGATGGGTATGAAGTATCACTTTGCATTAAATTTCTTCTGTTGGAATCATGTTTTGGTAATGAGTGGATATCTTCGTATTACAATTAAGTAAAAATTGTTATGTTCCTTTTATGTAGGCATCGAGGAATATGTGTTGCCTTTGAAACTTACAACCAAGAAGTTTGATGAAAAATTAATTGACCTTTTTTAGTTTCATTTTGAAACTTGTTTTAATATATATACCAATATATATATATAAAAGTTATACCGTAGGTATCTATTGTTATCATAGTTAAGCTAATATTTATTTCAACAGAAAGGGAAAATATGAACCATGGGAAAGTACATATATTTATATTTTTTCAGTTCTATAAAAAAACCAAAAATACCATGTAAATTACTTATTTTTTTAATAATTACACAAATCGGCTGGTATATAATATTTAATTTTCAGATGTCAGATACCTGGTTTGAACAACGATACTTACAATGTACAGAACAATCAGCATGCCAGTATAATCAACAAAACAATACCACCATCTCATGATGAGATCCACAAGTATGATCGCTGCCATTACTACAAGTACAGAAATAACACCAGAGACATGGTCAAATGTTCTAAATGGGTGTATGATACCAACACTTTCCATGAAACTTTCACTTCAAAGGTCTGTGTCATATTCAGTTCTCCAATAAAATCATATGGACCACCTCGATGCTCTCGTGATAACGTGCTGAGCCTGGAGCCAACAAAAATACTTGATAATTGGTATTTTCTGCTTATCTGTTAAGCATGGTATTTGCTTCTTTTAGGTTGAGCATGGTATTTGCTGCTTTTCTGTTAAGAATGATATTTGCTGCTTTTCTGTTCAGCATGGTATTTGCTGCTTTTCTGTTAATCATGGTATTTGCTGCTTTTCAGATAAGCATGTTAGATTTAGGAATTAGAAGACGAACTCGTCGGATAGGATCAAGAATCATTTTTGATGCAAAGAAATGAAAAAATAAATTGACAAAGATATTAGAGAAAATTGGGTACAGAGATTTTAGGTTGACGCTATCTAATCGAGAAACCTAACAAAATACAATTAAGTGAGCACTGATTAAGTTTTATTTCACTTTACGATGGTGTTGCACTTCAACTTTCATGAGGGGCATGATATTTATGAATGAAATATAATTGGAGAGAACTTGCTTTACAGATATATTTAATATACATTTTTTGATGTGTTGCTTCTTTACAGATGAACTTTGTTTGCGATGATGCAATTAAAACCTCTCATGCTCAAATGATATTTTATGGAGGAGTTCTCGTTGGTGATATCTCGTTTGGTATATTGTCAGACAAGTAAGAAATTTGATTGGAGAGAGAGAGAGAGAGAGATTTCTTAAAATACAAATATATGTTAAAGTGATTAGAAGCAGCTAAGTGTTCAATTATGATATAGCTTAAGTTATATTTCTTTTTTATGCTGGCGGACGCTTTGTCCCCGATAGTATCAACATCCCAGGAGTCAGCACTTCGGTGTTGACATGAAAGTATATGATATGGGTATTTTAATCAATTTACTGTTTGCGAAAATATGAATTATTCAAAATACGAAGGATTCTCTTATCCAAGACATATATTACCTTATCCGTATTTAGCACAACGTTTTAAAATTTAGGTCATCAATGCTGGTCTTCTGTATACTTGTTTCGTTTCTAACGATTTTGATCTCAACGTCACATATGAATCTTATGTAGGCGAAACGCGCGTCTGGCGTATTAAATTATAAGCACGATTCTTTTAAAAACTATCATGCGTTCTCTAGGCAATAAAAAATCGAAAATATATAAAATTGAGAATGGAAATGGGTAATGTGTCACAGAGACGAAAACCCGACCAAAGAGAAGGCCACCAATGGGTCATCAATGCAGAGAGAAACTCCCGTACCAGGAGGCGTGCTTCAGCTGGCCCCTAAACAAAAATATATACTAGGTCAGTGATACTAAACGCCGATATATACACAAGAAACTAAAATCAAATATCATACAAAACTAACAAAGGCCAGAGGTTCCTGATTTTGGACAGACGCAAATATAAGGCGGGGTTTAACATGTTTTTTTATATCTCAACCCTCTCCTTATACCTCTAGTCATCAATGTAGAATAAAAACAAACACAACAATACGCACGGTACAACTCAGTATATTATGATAGAAACAAAAATTATAATCTTTTTCTAAATTTTATTTACCGTTTTTTATTTACAGAATTGGCAGAAAGAAAACGTTTTTGTTATCAACCATTATAACATTAGTAATGGCTGTTGGCGTTGCTTTCTCGCAGAGCTTTTTAGTATTTGTAATACTTGAGTTTATGATTGGTGCTGCACATCACGGTGGATTTATGATCTGTTGTGTCATGAGTATGTATGCATGTATTCAAAACTTTGAATTGATCCAAATCATCAAGACTTTCTACTGCATGTTGAAATTATCTTAACTTTGTTTGAAAATACTTTTCGGAATTGTTGTCCTCATTGCTCTTCAACGTTCTTGATTTGGGAGAAGACTATATAAATTTGATTAACTTGCCTCTCATCCCTTTTGCACATTTAAGCAAATAAAATATGTTTAAACTATCTTGATTTGGCATTTTAACGTTGTTGGTGACATTCAGAGCGTCTTTTTCTAAATTATAATTTGAAAATTTTGGTTTTTACAACGATCCAATTATGATTATTGCATGAAGATGTGACGTACACGTCATGTGACATCAAACAAGCAAAACATTCAAAACATCCAGAGGTCAATATACAGTCCTAAATACTTTAAAGTTGAAGTTAAATCACATAGAGAAGGAACAAGTTGTAAATGAATTAAAGGAGTCACAGAATAGCAATAATTTACATTCTAATGTAACATCGTTTGTAAAGTTCATTTTGATTTGGGAAATTCACCCATATGACAGATATCATCCATTCGTTTGATGTGTTTGAGCTTTTAATTTTGCCAATTAATAAGGGACTTTCTGCATTGATTTTTCCTCGGAATTAAGTATTTTTGTTATTTTACTTTTTTATGGCATTGATTCACAATCATTGCTATGAAAATGTACGCCCAAGCGTTGACGTTGTTTTCTGTCAGTTTTATCAGAATGGAAATAACAATATTGTATTGCAAGCTCCGACCCGACACCAGAAAACTTAATTTGAGATCATCAAATCACCAATTAATGCTGTCGCCAATCAAATTACAATACAACTATCTCTTTAGTTGTAACCAACATTAAGTTCCCTAAATAACAAATATTTTAGGTGTATTACTTGAGACAGCCACATGATGCGAATGGGGTTATATTTGCATGCAATAATGCTTATATAAATGTGTAGTAATTTAGATAACTTGGCCACTGTTGGCCTGACAAGTTCAATTCGTTTTGCAGACAAAATAATCTTGCATATTTACAAAGTGCTTTAAACACTAACATGTTAAAATCATGTTTTTACAAGTTAGATGTTATTTTATGACAGATTTGCTGCACTATAATTATGTATTATTTCTTTTAAACCTATTAAAAGAGGGACGAAAGATACCAAAGGGACAGTCAAACTCATAAATCTAAAACAAACTGACAACGCCATGGCTAAAAATAAAAAAGACAAACAGAAAAACAATAGTACACACGACACAACAAAGAAAACTAAAGAATAAACAACACGAACCCCACCAAAAACTATTAAAGGATCCACCTTCCATTAAGGACATGCATCATGTACACTATGACCATTAACTATTTATAATTGAAATAAAACAAAAACACAAAGCAGAAGGGAAAATAGACAGAATCAACTCATGCTCATATGTTTTCTATTTTTTCTCGAAAGGTTTGGAATATGTTGGACCGTCAAAGAGGGTTCTTACTGGTATTCCTATACATATTTTCTTTGCGTTTGGTATAATGTATATAGCATTAATGGGTTATCTTCTGCGTAACTGGTTTTATGTACAGCTGGCAGTAGGTGCTCCATTTGTTGTTTTCTTTATTCTATTGGTGGTAAGTTTACACCTTCTATTTTCATTAATTATATCATTACTTTTTTCCATTGTGTCGTCATGATGCATACTAAGCATATTGTTTTGTTATTGTGCATTAACTGATTTTGTACCATGGAAAGATACTTCATTTACTGTGTTTTTCTATTATATTGTCTTATTATTTTGTCGGCTATTCATATCTTCATCTATGACTTTTTTGCATTTCGCATGCTTTTTCTCTCTTAAACAGAGATGGTAATATGTATCTGGATAAAGCTATTTCAAAATAAAAGTTATTTGTATGTCATAGTTGATGACTTATTAAACGTTGTTTTCATAATTTACCTTTGATCCTAATTGAATATCTTAGTATAGAGATATATTTTTAGTTGATCATTCTAATAAAAATAACATAGAATAAAAGAGTACCAAAACGTATAAGCAGTCTTTAGTATTCTAAGTATTTTTAAGTTCTATTGTTTGTCTGTTAGTATTTTTTTTAGCCATAAAACTTTTTTTTTTTATAAATAAAATATTTTTGTCTTATGAGTTTGAATTTCCCTTTGGTAACTTTCGCCTCTCTCTTAAACGCATATTAAAAGTTAAAATATTCATGACCGTACAGTCTGAGGACTTGGATGCCTGCCTTCAATACCTCTGCTATGCTTTAGCAAAACAACTTTTACCAATAATGCTTTTATCGTACTGTTTTAATTATATAGTTTTCATCTTAGATATCTATATGTTTCAAATTCCTCATAGGATGATACCAGAATCGCCCAGATGGCTATTGAGCCAGGGAAAATATGATGATGCTGAAAAAATTATACAACGGATAGCAAAAGTAAACAAGAAAAAGATCCCATCTAGAATAATCGATGAAAAGACATTGCAGACTCCCAAGACGGCAAACGTGTATCACTTGTTTTCCACCTTAGAAATGACTAAGAGAACGATCATACTTTTATGGAACTGGTAAATATTCAAAGAAGTGCCAAAAAATGTGAAATATTTGATATTCATCTTTACGTAGATATCAAATGACATAAGTGTCTGTATAAACATAAGGAGATGTGGTATGTTTGCCAATGAGACAACTATTAGTCAGAGTTCAACATGTTCAAGGGACCCAGAAGTAAACTCTACGTCATTTTCGTTGATTATATTCTCTTTTTTCCAAATATATTTGCTCTTTGTTGTTGTCTCTTTAACACATTTCTCATTTCCATTCTAAGTTTTCTTAAATAATTTATCTTATAACCAAAAACATGGACAAGCAACTGTGAACATATTCAATCTAAACAGATCGCAAAAATAAGGCGGAATAAGTGAAACAGACTCGTACGTCATGGCAAATAAAACCACAAAGAGACAACAAAATTCATTTGCACTTAAAAGATAACTGTAGACTAAGCAACAGTATCTCCCTAAACATTAACTGGGTGGATCTCAGGTGCTTCAACAGGCTGAGAAGATCATGCTCTACTTTGGCTTCCATCATGATACTGTGGATTCATTATTATTCGTTGGATACCAATTTTCGTGGATTTCGTGAGTACTGGGAAACCACGAAATTAAATGTTCAACAAATAAAAAAGATTCTAAAGGCTTGTATGCTGACCTCGACAAAACCACGAAATTCAACATCCACGAACATGCAGGTTTTCCTTAATCCACGAAAATTGGAACCCACGAAAATAAATGAATCACAGTACTCTGTGTAAATATAAGTTATTTAATAAGTACTATTTGTTGTTGACATAATTGAGGAAAAACACGATATTACGTTTTTTGACAATTGAAACATACCTTAGGTCATCTATCACAAAGAAGTTACATGCCAGCCTACCAATTCGTGATGGAATCCGAACATTGACATTGGAATTAACCAGCTTAACAACTTGTTACTCTTTTCCAATAACTACCTTATGAGTAGCAGTTGTCTCTATCAAGAAATCATGATATAAAACACAGGCCTTAACAACTTCTTTATGAAATAATAATCTTTCTTCGAAGAAATGAAATAGTACATTGTAATTTATCCATTATTTACAGCAATTAATACACACATTATTTTTTTTCTACAGAAATATTTAGATTTTATTTTAGATTATTCACAACTTGCTTTCAGGATAGTGATTGCTATGGTATACTATGGAGTAACCATGCATACTGGAGGCAATATTGGTGGAAATTTCTACCTGAACTTTTTTATACTTGCTATCGTAGAAGTTCCTGCTAAATTGCTTGTAATGGCAACATTAAACCGCGCTGGAAGAAAAAAAATTCATTGTTTCTGTATGGTTGTTGGAGGCGTAGCTTGTCTATGTACAATATTTACAGTTCTTTATGGAGGTGTATGGTGAGAAGTTTTGTTACACATCAGACGTTTTAGGGAACGGCAATTTAACTTCAAAAGGGGAGGGTTTTTTTTTAATGTTCGGATCACCAATTAGATGAAGACATTTTTTTCTAGTCAATCAGCTGACAAAACACTTTCTGAATCCAGATTCTTCCCATACCTGAAAGGGTTAAATAATGAAAAAAATGTTTGATTGATAGCGTTAAAAAACTAAAACTAAAAAAAAACATACCCCACGTATTGAAGTTATATATATATATAAAAGAAAAAATGTGATATGATTGCCAACTCTCCACAAGAGACCAAAATGACACAGACATTAACAACTATAGGCCAACGTGCGGCCTTCAACAATGAGTAAAGCCCATACCGCATAGTCAGCTATAAATGGCCCCGAAATGACAATGTAAAACAATTCAAACTAGAAAACTTACGGCCTAATGTATGTACAAAAATGAACGAAACACAAATATGTAACACATAAACAAACGACAACCACTGAATTGCAGGCTCCTGACCTGTCTCCTGACATACATACTGAATGTGGCGGGGTTAAATATGTTAGCGGGATCCCAAACCCTCCCCCAACCTGGGACAGTGGTGTAACAGTACAACATAAGAACGAACTATAAAATCAGTTGAAAAAGGCTTAATTCAACAGATGGATAAAAATACAAGTCGACGTGGACAAGTACTGGTACATCCCACAACAAAAAAGACACTAGGTACAGATCTGAAAGTACTCGCAGTTAACTGACAACTAATCAAAAGTCTCAAACAACTTGTGTCGAATATATAACATACAAGTAATATCAAGTTTGCTTTTAATTTACTGATAACATAATCAATAATTATATCAATAAAAGCAATATTCAATGATCTTATTACAGTGCTGAAGTGGTAACCTTTTAGAAAAGTTTATTTACAGGATAGAAAAATGTGTGCTCCCTTATTTGTTTCCAGAAATTTATATATTGCCGCATAAACCTTAACACGTATCAGAAAATTGACAAAAGATACCAAGGGGACAGTCAAAACTCGCAAGTCGAAAAAGGACGCTTTCAACACCATAACAAATCAAAAGGTTTCTAAGACACTGTTTCGCTCACCTCGAGTTTTGTGTATATCTTGCATTAATGCTTATTAATTTCTGTCTAATTTTTAATAATCTGTGTTTAAAACTGCCATTTAAATAGAACATAAAAATCCACAAACACACATTGAAACTAAATACTGAGCATCAAGAACCACACTTAAAAGCTGGTGATGATATCATGCGCTCCGGGAGGGTCACCAGATCCTGTTCCAATAGTGACACTCGTCATATTACTCATTGTAATTACCAATTCAAACATGCCTTAATCGAGACAAGGATGACGATATAATGGTAACAACAGTTGGGACATATTCGTGGTCTTCTGTGTGAAGTGGGACCATAAAAGAAGTGTAACTAAATGTATGTTAAATCCCACTTCAGTTGACTACAAGAATTTGTGTCGTGGTAATTGGACCATGTGGACTATGTTTTGTTCTATTATTACGGATAAGGTTCTAAAACCTTCAATTGGTTCAACATTACTAGTTACCCTTGGTATACTATGGAACTATTTTTGTCCCGTCAATAAAAATCATTGGAAGGTTATGAAAGTTACAATAACAAAATAAGTAGATGTGAAGTTTTATTGAATAGTGAAAAAATAAATAAAGTGTCTTTCAAGACTCGATGTCCACAAGTTGCAGGTTGAAATTTTTCATTCATAAACATTGTGTCATTAGATTATACATACACTCAAAAAATAAGCGCTTATAAAGGAACGAATTTCATTGTTTATAAAACTTAACATAGTATCTATATTTATGTTTTATGCATTATATACAAACTGTCTTGAAGGTGTTCTCATTTTACCGACCAAGTCCTAAAATACCAGAACAATTCATCATATACTTATCGAAAACGTTAGTGTGCTAGTGCGAGTGTCTAGATTATAATCCTGATACAATCTTCTGTAATCGACACTTTTTTTTATTATCTTTATGATCTTTTTTAATTTCAGAATTGGAACCACTGACCCTTACTTTAGCAATCATTGGAAAAATGGGTTCAGCTGCAGCTTTCGCAATTATTTATATATACTCTATGGAACTTTATCCTACTGTGGTCCGAAACAGTGGAATGGGTTTAAGCTCCTGTATTGCAAGAATTGGTGGAATGGTTGCTCCTTATGTAGCTCAATCAGTAGGTTCTTATATTTCTTACCTAACTGGACGAGTAATTAATCGGGATATTAATGAATGCTGTTTTATTCAAGTTAAATTCGTTGAATTTGTTTACAGATATTAAATTGTTATAAAATTGGTCACTATTAACAGGTGTTTTGATATTGATGTCCAATAGATATAAGAAGATGTGGTGTGAGTGCCAATGAGACAACTCTCCATCCACATACCAATCTATAAAAGTAAACCATTATAGGTCAATGTACGGCCTTCAACACGGAGCCTTGGCTCAAACCGAACAAAAAGCTATAAAGGGCCCCACAATTACTAGTGTAAAACCATTCAAACGGGAAAACCAACGGTCTAATCTATATAAGAAAGAGAAACGAAAAACACGTATGAATTACATAAACAAACGACAACTACTGTACATCAGATTCCTAACTTAAAACGTTTTAATGGTACCAAACCTTCTCCTTTTTTCTGAAACAATAGCATAACATCACAACATAGAAAACCACACAATAAAATATCAAGTTGAAGGATTTTAACTAAATCAAAAAACAAAATGTTTATAAGACGTTCCAAATAAAGGCAACGACGGTATTTCGCTGTTCAATAGTCATAAATCGATGAAATCTTGAAACATACTTTCAAGACACTTTAAACAGAATTTTGGTCCTCATTTCTCTTCAACTTCGTAGTTTATTTGGCCTTTTTAACCTTTTTGGATTCGAGCGTTACTGATGAGTCTTTTGTAGACGAAACGCGCATCTATCGTAAATACAAAATTTAATCCTGGTATCTATGATGAGTTTATTTGCACAATTCATGACACATAAAATGTAGCAGATTTCATAGTGTCGTGCTGTTACAACATACATACTGTTTATTTGGGCTAAACTAATAGAGGAATATTTACACCGTGTATTTCTTGTGTTTTTTTCTAGAGCAATCTTGTCAGCTGTTAAACGATGGTGACATTGTTTTTCAAATTAATAATTTTATTATTACTTATGAACTCAAAATCGTAAACTTTTTCTTACTGTTTTTTTCTTCCGGTCGCGTTTGTCACAGAGCTTTAAGTTTAAGAGCATCATATTGTTTACTGCAAATTTGATCTTTTTGATTACGGAAAAAAACTGCCAGTTAATTAAATAATTCAAAAATAAATGCCTTACATTTTAAAATTAGTCTGCAGCTTTTAATAATCAGCACATTATTTTATAGAAAACAAAATGTGTTCGCGTGGTGTCCTACCTGATCAATCAACCTTAGATTTCAGAATCTGATCAGCATTTCAAGCCGACTTGGTATACTCATCGTTTAAATATACACATGCATTAGTTACATAATTTTTTTTTTTTAATCTTTGATATGAAACCAAAAAAGGTTACATGAATGATGATAGCGTTTATTTGTTTTTACGTTGAACATCACGTCACAATCAAATCCTTAATAATAGGACACACATCGGAAACTTTTCATATTTCCTTTTAAACAGATTCTGAAGTTGAAATATATACGAGTTAATCATAGACTGTCTGTTTTATATTATAGGGTGATGTTGTTGGAGGTAAATTTGGACAAGCTTTACCATTAGTTATATTTGGTGGTTGTTCAGTTTCTGCGGGACTTCTTTGTCTGCTTCTTCCGGAAACCCTTAATAGGAAACTACCTGAAACAGTAAGAGAAGCCAAAGATTTTACAAAGTGAGTTTGTTTATTCTTCTTTCATATGTTTTAATAGGATTGATTCATAATGCTTTCAAACTTTTGCATTTGATGAAAATGAAAATAAACCTAACAGATACAATTCACTGCATCAAGTATTAATGTTACATAAATATATCAATCATGCAAGTGAAATTTGAATATAAATGATGCATAAAAAAATCATATTATAACAACAATATAAAGGAGAAGCAATAAAGTCATAAAGTTCATAAACATCTAATGTTTCTAAATTTAAAATAATATGAGGCAGGTGTTACCTGTGAAGGGGGACGAAAACTTTTAGAATACTAGACTATATCCCGTTAACAACGGATTAATTTAAACATTTATTGTATTTCCCAGCATTGTTTCTGGTGAGCAAATAGTCGAAGTAATTATGACGCCTTCCAAGGCTGTACTACGTTTTGCTTTGACGTTTTTTTGCGTCGTAGGATTGGGTTTAGGGGTGAAAGCCAAAAACTAAAATAAAATATCCTTTCAAGACGTCATAATTATTTGAACTAGTGAGAAAGTATAGGACTTTGATGGTCTAAACTTCCCACTAACACCATACACCATTACACCATTACACCATACACCATGTGCCATTACACCATACAGGTTACACTTTGCACCATACACTTTACACATTACACCACAATGCAATTTAATTTCAAAGAAAGCGTGCGACTACAAAATATTTGTATGCCCCATTTATGGGCATTATGTTTTCTGGTCTGTACGTCCGTTCGTTCGTCCATCCGTTCGTCCGTCTGTCTGTCCGTTCGTTCGTACGTCTGTCCCGCTTCAGGTTAATGTTTTTGGTCGAGGTAGTTTTTTGATGAAGTTGAAGTTCAATCAACTTGAAACTTAGTACACATGTTCCCTATGATATGATCTTTCTAATTTTATTCATATTGCCAAATTAGAGATTTTCTTTCATTTTCAGTGTTCATTGAACCTAGGAAATGATAGTGCGGATGGGGCATCCGTGAACTGGGGACACATTCTTGTTTTTATTTTTTTTAAACGAATTGTGATCACAATACTGTAAATTTATTCATGAAATTGAAGATCAGTTCTTTTCAATATTTTGCATAGTTTTGAATGTCAAACACCATTCACTCACACCATTCCCGATCGCATGTTACACCATTACACCGTTCCCCTTACACCATACACCATACACCTTACATATAACACCACAATGCAATTTGATTTCAAAGAAAGCATGCGACTACAAAATTATTATTTAAAAACAAAATATTTTTGATCACAATATTGTAAATTAACGCATAAAATTAAAAATCAGTTCTTACATAGTTTTAAATGTCGTACACCATTTATTCTCACCATTCCTGATCACACGTTTCACCATTACACCATCCCCCTTACACCATAGCACCATACACCTTTTACCATTGCATAATATGCCATACATAATTATACCTTGCGCGTTTTTGGGAAGTTTACAACATCCAAGGGCTTCAACTTAATTTTATATATAAAAAAAAAACCAGAAACATAGATAAGAATATATAGTATTAGAAGTTTTATACGTCTCAGCAAGAATTTAACTCGTTAGATACAACATCCGGTCATGAAGGTGAATCTTTTCCTTGGATATGCTGATAACTCTTGAACATGGCAATAATGAGACAAAAAAAACTGTGTAATACGTACGAAACGTCTATTTTCACTATTTCTCCTTTATTGATAAATATTATACTACATACGTTAAATTATAGATAATCTGCATGATTTTCGTGAAATTAAAATTCTATTAAAATGTTAAAATCAAAATACAAAAATGTGTATGCCTTTTATCAGTGCTTATCAAAGTCCTGGTAAAGATTTGCATGTAACACACGACAAAAGAATTATACCAGTTAAACGACCTGTATATAAATTGAACTCCTCTGCAGATTACCTCACACCAGTTCCGTTAGTTACAACAATTATGAGTTATGCAGTTTGCACTAACACTTGCAAAGTCAACCTGAAGGGTAAATTCTCAAACTGCATGGTTATATATGAGATTTCTAAACCACTGATATAGTAATCTATAGTTATATATGTGGAAGGTGATTTGCAGTATTATTATATCTGGATGCTGAACATATCAAATTGATACACTAATACAATAGACAATAACACTATTTAAAACTTGATCAGTTCTGTGATTTTTATAGTCTGTATGTGACACACTCTGATCCAGTAGTAAATATTTCTGATCTTCAATGAATAGAATATATCAAACAGAAAAATTTAAATGAGAAAACCTAACGAGTTATGTACACATCAATTAAAAGAAAAAAATAATATGATATACAGCAACAAATAACAACCACAAAAAAATGAGCTCCGGATTTCGGATAGGAATATTCCCAACGACGTATGAAAAAATCATCAAAAGTTTGAAGAGGGCTCAATAAACTTATCGATATATAGCACAAAGTACCATTAAATTACAGTTTTCTTGAAACAATTGACCAAAAGGTACATTTGATAGTAGGTTTGATGAAAGTCATGTTGAAGAGAAAATGAAGTTCTGTACAAATTAAATCTGATAGCCTCCAGAAAATGAACACGATGAAGAGTTCAATTCCACTTTGTTGATTTCTGGCATGTACTCGAAGGCAACTATTTAATGTGATGAATAACTAATAACAGTTACCTTCTTGAAATGTACATAAAAATGTAAAATTAAATGACGACTGCCAAAAAAATCCACACAAACACAAACACTTCGATGCATTGTATAGGCAACTATACGGTATGAGGTTTTTTTTCTCGCTTTTTTAAAAATGATGTACGGTTGCCGTATAATTGTTTACATAAACTTCATTTGCACTTGGATGGATAGATGTCTCATTTACAATTACATCACATCTCCTTATTTTTTAAACATCTGACATAACATCCCCCTATATACAAAAGTAAAGAAAATGGGAATAATTGTTACAGTTTCTGCTTATACATAGAGAAGAAACAATCTAGCAGTGGTCAGGAAATTGTCTTATTGTTTTGAGTCAGACTTTAAGCACTGATCGAAGGTTGTGTACTTCAATATACATGTACATTATATCTCCTCCGAATGCATGGCAATTTTGAAATGGGGTTGCAAGTGGCTGCAGTGAATGTAGAAGGTGATAACATAAAACCTTTTGTTTAACTGTATAATCATTCTTCATTGTTTCTTCGCCATGTAAACTGTATCGCTGTACAACAAAAATTTCTCACTTCTTACTATAAGAGATGTTGATGTGAAGTTGACTTCTCTTTTTACTTCTCATTGTATCATATTTTCTTTTTTGTTATTCTTTTGGGTTGCTAAGCCTTGCATGTTATTGTAGAAAACACAAGTTGTGTAGATTTTGCTCAATACATGTAGGTTGTAGGTACATTATGAAGTTATGCAGATGTTAATAACACGTTCTATGTAGAATAACTTTATAATTTCATAATTTTGAATAAGAAAATAATATGTCGGTATTTATTATTAAAAAATCGGCTTCGTTTAAGGCGGTAGACCTAGGTTAAGGGAAATAACTCTTAAAATCATCAGTACGTTTGTGTCAGCCATTTTCATAAATATGTTCTAAGCTTCTTGGATACACAGATTATTTCCAATCTGTTTCAGGTAAATGCTTGACGAAACTTGACTTTTAAAAACGCATTACTGATTTAAAGAGGTATCTCCCTGAACCAAGGTCTACCCACTTAAATGGCACTAATTTATTTTCTTTTGGCAAGTTTTGTTGCTAATAAAATTATTGAAATATATGATAAAGAAAAGTTTTGACTTTTTTCTAATCATTTTTTTTATGTCAATGCTGATTTCTTATTCTCATTGAAAGTTTGTTCTATGAGTTAATTTTGATTTTTTTTAAAGGGTCTGTAATCTTCGTATCTGAGTCTCCATTTATTTCCATCTTGATATTTGAGTGCCCCTTTATATTCCCCATTCTTTATATTCCCCATTCTTTATATTTGAATGCCCCATTTTCTTTGTATTTTAATGCCCTATTTTTTGTATCTTTAGATGCCCCATTATTCTGTATTTGTGTTACTTTTTTTGCCATATTTTTCTTAGAAGTGTACATGAAAATAGTCATTGTTTTATAAAGAATTGTTCTTTCTATTTTTAGAAAATTAGACCTCGACGATACAGATAAAGAAAACAACAAACTAAAAGAATACCTCTCCAATGGTGAAAACGAAAAGGGGAAAATATACACTGTTTCATCTTGAAAATTAGAACAAATATATTTAAAGGTCAGAAAGCATCAAAATAAAATGTACATTTCTTATATATATTTACATGTTTAATAAATATTATTTATACTTTTTAATATCTAATGAAATAAAAGATTTAGATTACATTGTTTCAGATTACTTCTTAAAATATTAATAATTACAAATAAAATGAACACATAACCTTTTGATCAAATTAACTGAGGAGCTGGTATGTGAACAACTTATATAACGAGTAAATTGTTAACAGGAAAGGTGCAATACAACTTAATTAAAAAAGAAGAAAAACTGCTAGTAGTCCTTCTTTAGATAATTATCCATTTGCTACGTGTCTTCTTTTATATATTTTAACACCAGACTTGGACTTCTTTTAAATTGTTTTTTATTGTGCGTAAAGCTGTGTGTTTATTTTATACCATATTGGCTAGAGATATCAGAGGAGGGTTGAAATCTTACAGATCATTATTAATTCTGCCGAAGTAATGTACACGTCCAATTCCAGAACAACAAGTTTAAAATTTTAGTTCATTTATGTGTTTCGGAATTTAGGGTGGCGTCAATTCTGCTGAAGTAGTATATATTATTGTTGGGCCAGCTAAAACCCTATTGGTGGCCTGGGGATGTTTTTGGGTCGTTTTTTTCTCATTTACACTTACCCTATTTCAATTCTCAAGTCTATTAAGTTGTCTTTTTACTGCACTTTTATCACAGTATTTTTTTTATAGCAATAAAGTGGTATATAGGTTTTAACAACGTGGATCCGCGCAGTGCTTCTGCCAAGGGATTAGTTGGCCATTAATGCTTTACATTTTTCTTTTCGTATTTTTCCATTCTTTTGTTATAAACTTCTAGTAATGAGGCTTCATAAATAAGATTTAACGCTGGTGTGGTGCCTTTAAGAAACAACCAGACCATCCGAAGGGGGTTTGGGATTTCTTTGGTTCCGATCATTAGTTTGGATACACCTTTATCAAATGGTGTATATAGTAATTAAAGACCTTTCAAGTATTGTTGTATCTCGTTTTTTGGCGTTAGCTGTATTCTCATTCCTCAAATATTTGTTTCCTTCTATACTGGAAACACGCTTTACCGTGGTAATTGAAACCTATGGCAAAATCTGCTAGAAACAAAACTGTCAAGATCCTTTTGGCGTTACCGGAGATGCTTTGCTATGGTTAAAATCGTATCTTATAAACAGGACTCAACGTGTTGCTATAGGATCAGTACAATCTGACGATATCAAACTTGATTTTGGTGTACCGCAGGGCTCGGTCTTGGGGCCGAAACTATATTGTATTTTTGCAAAACCAGTAGGCGAAATTTGTAGGCGCCATGGAATGTCATACCATTCGTACGCAGACGACACTCAGGTTTATCAAATCATAAGACCGAAAGGAGACTGGTGCGATCTGTCCAAACGACTAGAAAAATGTTTGTCTGATATTGGTGATTGGATGAGTGCCAACATGTTGAAACTTAATGAAGACAAGACAGAATTAATAATTTTTGCACCAAAACATCAATTGAAGCATCTTTCAGATTTTCGTCTGACATTTGATGGAACAGTGTTAAGCGACGTTTCTTGTGTGAAAAATCTGGGAATGTACTTTGATAAAACCATCAGTATGGAACATCAAGCCAGTGCAATCACTAAGGCTTGTTTTTACCAAATTCGGAATATTGGTAGAATTCGAGCTTTAATTTCAGTTGAAGCCTGTAAAACACTAGTGTGCTCCCTAGTTACATCAAGGCTGGACTATGGCAATGCATTGTTGTACGGTACTAACACCAACATTATCAGTAAATTGCAGCGGGTCCAAAACACAGCAGCGCGTTTGATAACACGAAAAAGGAAATTTGACTCAATTACGCCTGTTTTAATATCATTACACTGGCTACCCATACATTACCGTTGCCAATATAAACTTCTTTTATATGTTTATAAAGCACAGCATGGCAAGGCTCCTAGTTACCTTCAAAATTTAATTTCTCCATACAAGCCAAGTAGATCCCTCAGGTCGGAAAATAGTATGCTTCTACATCCTCCAAATGACGTTCGAACAAAAAGCTACGGTGAGAGGCGTTTTGACAAGGCTGCACCTACACTCTGGAACAATTTGCCATTGTCTTTACGGAGTGTAAATTCTTTAGATGTTTTTAAAAAGCAACTCAAGACTCATTTATTTCGGACTGCTTTTAAGGATTTCTTGTAGATTTTATATACTTTTAATTGACTGCATTAGTTTTAGACAGTTTTGTATATTTTAGGGTACATGCATTTTTCATTTCTTTTATTTCTGTTTTTTTCTTTTTTAAGTATCTTATGAATTTTTATATGCGTGTTTGATTCTTTTAAGATAGTGCTTTGTAATCTATGATTTATGTATTTTTGTATTTATATATTTTTAAATGTGAAGCGCTTAGAGTAATTTTTGTTATTATATAATGCGCTCTATAAATATTGTATTTATTATTATTATCTTTTTTCAAATTGTTCGACTCAACACATTATGAAGAGATTGAGCAAGGAAAATCGACTTGTATGCGATAGAATTTACGATAAGATATGAACAGATAGTCCCCATGCTGTGCTTTCATAAAAGTCAAAGAAAAAGATCGTGGACACGGGACTCGTTTTCTTGCTTCGAAACAAGATAGAAAAATTCATAAAACATTTCTTTATAAAGGTTGCATTATCTGATTAACAATCTATCTCGTATTATATGGCAAAGTTGAAAAACAATATTTAGTCAATCAAAAATTTATTCGGTATCTAATTAGAAAAGGAGAAAAGTTATGATAACACTACGATTTTTCATATTTAATGAAAGTTCAAGAGAGATTGTTTCTGGCTATTTTAGAAAACAAGAAACATAATGACACCTGATCTACCTGAACACGAAATTATTCAAACTATCCAACTTATTATTGAAAATTTCACCAAAAGTGTGCAAAATATATTCAGGGATAATGCTAGTAAACCTCCGAACATTATTCATTTCAGACATGAGATTTATATTTCTTGATTGACAACATATTTGTAACGTTCGGAGGACGTGTTTTTCAACAGACTGTCGGCATCCCAATGGGAACAAACTGTGCCCCTCTACTTGCCGACTTGTTTCTTTATTATTATGAGGCTGACTTCATGCAGAAACTTCTTAGGAAGAAAGATAAGAAGTTAGCAATATCCTTTAACTCTACTTTCCGCTATATAGATGACGTTCTTTCACTAAACAATTCAAAATTTGGTGACTATGTGGATCGCATCTATCCCATCGAATTGGAGATAAAGGATACTACAGATACAGTTAAGTCGGCTTCATATCTTGACTTACATCTAGAAATTGACGATGAGGGTCGGTTGAAAACAAAACTTTCTAAGTAGCAACATTCCAGCAGCACCTGCATACGGGGTATATATCTCCCAATTGATACGATATTCCCGTGCTTGCATTTCCTATCATGATTTTCTTGATAGAGGTTTACTGCTCACAAGAAAGCTATTAAACCAAGAGTTCCAAATGGTGAAGTTGAAATCATCCCTTCGTAAATTTTACGGACGCCATCAAGAGCTGGTTGACCGTTATGGAATAACCGTTTCACAAATGATATCGGATATGTTCCTTACGTCGTAACTACAATCCCCTTCCCTTTCATGAATGTGACATACCGAATTAGACTATTTACCGGATTTGTAATCACATAAGCAACACGACGGGTGCCACATGTGGAGCAGGATCTGCTTACCCTTCCGGAGCATCTGAGATCACCCCTAGTTTTTGGTGGGGTTCGTGTTGTTTATTCTTTAGTTTTCTATGTTTTGTCATGTGTACTATTGTTTTTCTGTTTGTCTTTTTCATTTTTAGCCATGGCGTTGTCAGTTTGTTTTAGATTTATGAGTTTGACTGTCCCTTTGGTATCTTTCGTCCCTCTTTTATAGATATTCATATGAACGTTTATTCATTTATCAATGGTTGGCGTAATAAGTGAGTGATCAGTTGATATATTCAATCTAGCCTGAAAATGTGTATACCTGGTAAGCTGTTTACTTTATAACCTAACAGCATTGTATAGTATAAGACTTATTTTCAATGAGTTTATATATGACTCTTTTTACATTATACTAAAACACTTTGAGCCCAATGTTTACGAAATTCACCAATTCCACATCTTCTTATATATAATAAACAATGTCGTTAAATCATCTTTACTTTACCAGATACAAAAAAGTTTTCGTAGTAAAGCAGGAATTATAGTCCATATGAAATCAAATTTGTGAAAACACAACTTCTTTCAAATAATACAAACACAGAAGTCTTCCCATCTATGAAAGATGAAACTGCAAGGTTATGGCAAAATGTTTTCAGAATAGTTCAGAATAGGGATTATCATTAAATTGAAATGAGTTAAATTTGATCAACAAAGTAATATGCTTTTGTAACTTATTAAGAATATATAACGTTGTCCTTTGCAATTTTATATACATTTATAAACTCTAAAATAAGTAGGTTTTTAAGCCCAATAATGTCTTCTTTCTTATCACATTTTCATAAAAAAAAAGAAACCGGAGCATTTGTTGAATACCAGGATATTATAAACATGTTAAATGTGCTCTCGAAAAAAAAAACGGGAAATTTAAAACACTGAATTGTAAGTAAACTACAAGGAAATTGTGCGTCGTTCGTGCTCTAAACATATATAGCATTCAGCCAGTAAAAAAATTAATTTAGGTTGATACGCGAGCAATTTATTCGCATATCAATATTAAAATCAAATTTACATAAAAGTTCTATAACCTGCTTTTCTCATTGACGAGATCCAGTTTTCAGTTTTCAAGGGAGGTAATGTTTTGTCACTAGATTACCCACTGAAAAAATAATAAGCAAGACAACATGTACAAATAAGTATTCTTTAGCTTTGTAAAAAAAGCCATGCTCTATTATCCAATAAAATTAGTTTTCACATGCGTATATTGACTACGGCAGAAAAATGAATTTTATCAAATTGGTATGCATTTAATGTATTTCATTAACTCAAAACACTTTCAAAAACTAAAATGATACACATTTTGTTACTAATACTTTTACAATGACAACAATGTGTTACAATTCGAAATTGATATATTTGACCTAGATACCGCAACGTTCATGTTGGCTGTTCCAACTTCAAAACCCCTCCCTCTGAAAAACACGTTTCATCTTTCCTGTTAAAAAGGCATGTATATAATGATTTCATTGAAACATATGATCTGACAATAAATATAAAATAAAGTATAGGTTATTATAACTGTTGTACTGAAATGACAAAATTGTTTCATATTTATGATAAAATGTATTGACCCTAGCAGGGAATCGAATCCCATTCTCCTATTTAAAAAAAGGCGTAATTACCAATATACCACCGAAGTTTCCAATGCATTTAACAAATACAACAAGATTGTCACTCAGTTTTAATTTTAATCATCATGTAATACAGCATTTTAAATCGTCAGATGCACAATGGCGTGCACTTTCATCAACTTTACAGGGTGAAGCTACCGCAAGTATAGTCCAAATAATTATGACGTCTGGCAAGGCTATTTTAAATTTTTTCTGGGACGCCACAAGGCTATTTTAATTTTTTTCTGGAACTCAACAATGCTATTTTTTTTCTGGGACGCCTGACGGCGTCCCAGAAATAAACATTAAGATAGCCTTGCCAGACGTCGTAATTATTTGGACTACCGCAAGTATAAATGAATCTCTGTCAAAGGGCTCCTCCTGCCAAGTCTCGAATGTCAGCACAACTTTATCAAGGAATCCTCTATCAGATATGAACATATTTACCAATGCTACCATAACCGGCGGAACATTTACGATTAATTTAGTAACTATAGACCTACCGATTCTCCTTGTGCGTCCACCGCTATTGACAACTGACTTGAAAATGTGCGTGTCAGAAATTTACTTCAAACGAAAAGATGGTTGATTTATAACTTTTCTGTTATATTGTGACACAAATATCGTTTTAGTAAAAAAAATTGTTAATTTCTGTTTCAATTTTGAATTTTAAAAAAACAACTCTGCGAAATTAAACTGGTTTGAACTAGTTGTATACAAATCGATAGGGAGGTTGATGGAAGAGCCTACACAAATACTGTACACTTATACACAGCGAACATAGAAATTACCGTAAATGACCTAATCAGAATCGAAATAATTGATTATCACTCTGGCAAAAATAATCACGAATATAATGCCTACCCATGTTAAAACTACAATAAAGTATAGCTGGCATCAATTATTTCTTAAATAAAGTACAATTCTTAAATAGGTACTGGAGTTTGAATTACGATTTTTACCCATGTCTGTGTTGTTGGGGTAAAAAGCATGATAAAAAGAGAAACTATCAACAATATCAACAGAAAAAAAGGGAAACAAAATCAGCAGCAGTAAAAGATCAATCAACTGAAATTCTAGTCATGAATATATTCTAGCGTAATACATTGGAGCTTGGCTTTTTAATTTCCATAAAAACATACTGCATTCTATTTCAAAAATGAAATGCAGACTAGCGGTATTTTTAAAATACATTGTACTTATTCAAGACGAGAAAAAAAATGAATAAATAATAATACAATGTATAATAGTGCACAAATATAACATTCATTTCCTTTTCCTGTTCTGGTAATTCAAGATATATTTGGTTGAAATGCACTAGAAATTACCAATTGATGGGAACTAACTCCGTAATTTGCTATCATTCTAACCAAAAGTTATCTGGAGATTACTCGAATTACCAGACACACAGAAACGAAAAAGCTACCATTCCTACCTCAAGATGAACGTTACTTCAAATTGGATGATTAAGTTGGTTTGGTTTTTTTTTCGGTCAAATTTGAAATTCTTCTAAATTGCCTGACGTTTACAAAGACTTAAATATATATAACACAGTTCACACAGATTATAAAGATGAATAAAACAAATTTTCGTTTTTGGAAAACTGCATGGAATATTTCAATTTCAAACAATATTCTCAAGCTTAAACTTATTAAAAATTTTCGTTTTGCCTTATTCTACATGTGTAACTTCCAAAAATTATTTTTCGAATAAAAAGAAGCAATACACTATTCAAATTCAACATGCGTCGGTGTAAGTTATCACATCGGTGAAATATAATTGTATTTAATACAATTAAAACATGTGTTACGTAGCTAAAACAAGGAGATGCAATATTCGGAAATAATGATAATTTCAGATATATGAGAAGGTATATTAGACATGTAATTACAATGTTTAAATTAATATTTACGGATGGACAATAGTATCATTTTAATATAGATAGCCTATAACCTATTAGATGATACAATCAACAACTCATGTTACTTCATTTAATTTACTGATGATTATGTATAACATATCAAAAAAATATACATACAAGTTTGTTTTTTTTTAAATTTTGATACAATCATCAATCTTTAAGTGTAATTATTGTCATTTTTTTAATATATCATGTGCGTAAACAACACAACCTGTTTCGCCAATTCTTTTTAAAACCTTTTTTTTCAAATTGGAAGGATAATATTAAATTGACTTCGATTGACAAATACGTACCCGAATTCGTCAATATATCTGATCAATGACGTGTCCACACGTGGGTTTATCATGGATGCACGACTGGGAGTTTTCCTTTTCTTGCTTGTGACAGTCCTACAGACAGTAGTCGGTAAGTTGAAATTTTAAAGATGTTATGTAAATATTATCTGTATGTAGATATCCGAAAGGTTTGTTAGTTTTACTTCCTTTTTAAAATTAAATACTTTTGAAAATTTGTGCCTTTGCACTCAATAATCATATAATTATAAAATCAAAATTATTCTTAAAATAAAGGTCAAATTAGAATAGAGAATGTATAAAATTTAAACATCGGTTATGTACTATTGCATAGATCGATATTTGCTGAGTTCTAATTATTATTTGTTTTTATTCTTTACTTTGATTGTTTTATAGTTTTATTTTTGTTGGAAAAAGGGGTTAGTGTTGAAGTCGTTGTTCCAAGTAAAAAAATATTGGTTTACAGACTAGCAGAATATGTTTCATACATATCAAGTTTTAAAAAGATAATACATAATTTACGCAGGTTTTTTTTAGAGAAATATGATAAACATTAAGGTCCAGCTCTCAGCTTACAGAGGATATAATGTTATGTGCAAAACAAAGTGTATCATGTTGCTATTACAAACAAAATTCTAACTTTCTATTCATATTTTTCTTTTCCTACTGACTGTATATTTTTGTCAAAATATATTAAAATTGTTCACAATTATCATTTTATTTTCGGAAATCAATTTTCTTTTATCTTTTACACATCAAGATACACTACTTAAAACTTTTTAAGGGCTTACATGGAATAATATATGTGTTGTTAATCAATGTGTCGGATTTTTTTCAAAACAAAATGGCATATAAACAAAGCAAACACTCATATATGATTCCATACATGCGCATTGCGTTCGTTTTTATATTTGTTAAATGATTTTTGCGAGTTTAAGGTTCATTATAACAAATGGACAAAAATTGCTGTGTTTAGAGTACAAAAAACTACTCCGAGTACAGACTACATTCATCTTTCTTTGATGGTACATGCATACTCTATTAATAAAAAATATACCGAACATTTTATCCCATTTACGGATTAGTATTAAAAGTATTGTATTTCAGTGAAGAAAACAAATAAGAATAACTTCTACTTTTTTCCGCCCTACAGACTTGACGAAGTCTAATGGCAATTGGTCACGAAGTCTTGCGGCAAGTGGTCACTTTGTCTAATGGCAAATGGTCAGTGGATCTAATGGCAAATGATCACAAAGTCTAATTACAAATGACCAGTGAATCTAAGTAGACATGGTAACCATTTGCCATTAGATTCACTGGCAATTCGCCATTAGACATGGTGACCATTTGCCATCAGATTCACCGGCCATTTGCCATTAGACATAGTGACCATTCGCCATTAGATCCACTGACCATTTGCCATTAGGTTCACTGACCATTTGCCACAAGACTTGGTGACCAATTGCCATTAGACATAGTGACCATTTGCCATTAGGTCCACTGACCATTTGCCATTAGACATAGTGGCCATTTGCCATTAGATTCACTGACAATTTGCCATCCGACATAGTGATCATTTGCCATTAGATTTACTGACCAATTGCCATTAGACATGGTGACTATTTGCCATTAGATTCACTGACCATTTGCCATGGTGACCATTTGCAATTAGATTCACTGGCCATTTGCCATTAGACATAGTGACCATTTGCCATTAGATTCACTGGCAATTCGCCATTAGACATGGTGACCATTTACCATCAGATTCACGGGCCATTTGCCATTGGACATAGTGACCATTTGCCACTAGACATAGTGATCATTCGCCATTAGATCCACTGACCATTTGCCATTAGGTCCACTGACCATTTGCCACAAGACTTGGTGACCAATTGCCATTAGACATAGTGACAATTTGCCATTAGATTCACTGGCAATTCGCCATTAGACATGGTGACCATTTGCCATCAGATTCACGGGCCATTTGCCATTGGACATAGTGACCATTTGCCATTAGCGACATAATGACCATTTGCCATTAGACATAGTGACCATTCGCCAATAGATTCACTGGCCAAAAAAGCAAAAGTGTCGGACAAAAAGCAAAATAATCGGACAAAAAACAAAACGGACAAAAAGCAACGGACGAAAAGCAAAAGTGTCGGACAAAAAGAAAATTAAATCGGACAAAAAGCAAAACGGACAAAAAGCAAAACGGACTAAAAGCAACGGACAAAAAGCAAAAGTGTCGGACAAAAAGCAAAATTATCGACAAAAAGCAAAAGGACAAAAGCGAATTGCGGACAAAAAGCACCGTATCAGTCGTCGATTTCGTTTTTTCAATAAATACTGCTGAAAATTGAACAATTTTTTGGAGTAAAAAAGTTTTTTATTTTAAAAAATTAAATATGACTTTTTAATCAACATATACTTATATATTTGGGCTCGAATTAAAGCAAAGTAATTTAAGATAGTAAGAAAAATCTAACTTTATCATTTAAAGCATTAATTCTCACTAAAATAAAGTCAAAAACGTTATGGTGGACCCAAACAACGGCAAGAAATGAACATTTGAAATGCACATTTTTAATTTATTAAAATATTTCTAACGGTGTCGATTTGGCCAAAGTGAGATATATTATTCTTTGAAAAAAATGGAACGTCATAACGTCTTGAAAAATATTTTTCACCGTACTCATTTTTAGACTTATATCTCGAATTTGACTTACACAGTCATCTCAGTACCAGAATCTATGACAAACGAGACGATTTTAATTTTGAAATTATAAATTTCCCCCACCTTAGTAGCAATATACCAACTTCACCTGCACATGGGATATATATTTCCCAACTTATTCGATATTCAAGAGCTTGCAGCTCCTATTCAGACTTTGTAAAACGTCATCAGTGTCTGAGTAGAAAGTTGATGAAACAGGGGTATGTCAAAGAACGTCTCGTTCTTTTTCTAAAAAAAAGTTCATCGGAAGGTACCAAGACCTTGTTGATAAATATTCCGTATCAACTTCTCAAATAATACACGATGGTCTTGATGTATAGATTCTGCGTACTGATGTTGTTTATCATCTTAACAACGTGTTTTATAGTTCTTTCATTTGTCTTTGTTCTATTATTATTATTACTTTTACTGTTGAATGGTTTCATGTGATATCCGTTTCACGTGGCTCGGTACTTATACATCTTGTCAATGTGTTTGTATTGGCTTTCATTTTTTTTTGTGGTTTGTTTTGTATTTGCGACTTTTTGTATTTCTTTTGTTCTTATAACGTGACTCTGTACTTTAAAAGATCCCGTCAATATGATATTGTTCTATTATATGTCATTATGATATATTTCTATTATGAATTACAATATACGTTGAACCACAAACGTCAAAATCATTCAATCGCGTAGTGGAATTAACTATTTTCGGATTCTTATAAATTCTATATATAACTTTTGGACTAGTTTAAATCTCGGTCTATTTCTTAAATTTATTCTTACATACTTTTGATTTTTTAACCCTGTATGCTAACATTCCCATGAAAATTTTAAAATTGTTTGTACGCACATTGAACGACAAATTTATGTGACGTATAAAATTTTCTGACGTCAGACACTCAAATCAATAAATGTGTTCGTAGATAGTAGATGTTTTTGTGTTCTGTTAAATTGTTCCTTTTAAAATTGTTAAACGATGATGACTGATGTACCCATATTTTGACTAATTTGTTTATTGTGTCTGTTTATTTAACGCATCAATGTAAAAATATCGGAAATTGATGAGACTGTCATTATTTAAAGTGAGAGGGTTAGCGCTATAGAACCAGGTTTAATCCACCATTTTCTACATTTAAAAATGCCTGTACCAAGTCAGGAATCCATTCGTTTTTGATGCGTTTTGTTATTTGATTTTGCCATGTGATTATGGACTTTCCCAATTGATCTTCCTCTAAGTTCAGTATTTTTGTGATTTTACTCTTTTTTTTTTGAGAAAAATTCAGAAATATGATATTGTTTACTAAATCCCTTCCGTAAGCCTCACAAATTGCACCAAAAATTAAGACGTTTCGGGAATAACGTTATATTTCCCCGCTAATTTTTCAAAGGCAGTGCGACGGCAGACAAATGTATTTATACACTGTGACTTTGTTGGATAGTTGTCTTGATAGCGCTCATATCTCATATCGCATCTTCTTATTTATAATGAACTAGTATATGGACGAGATGACAATTCAGTTAGTTTTACAATGAAGTGTTTTTCTTACACTGATTTATATTATACCGTCTATAATTTCACATATCGAAATTAATAAAAAGCTAGTGAAATTTTGCAACCAAACACTTGTCTAAAAACTCACTGACTCTGTATTATTTATTCATGTTGCAGTTTAGGGCTTTTTATTCTTTATAGGTTTCTAGCTTTAACAAATGTATGTTGACTCTTAGTGTTTTGAATTATATGTGTCGTTCGGTTGCTGTCGTATTAATGTATACATTTAAAATCTCTTTCAAAACAAAAGGATTGATTGGACAGGATATAGAAATATTCACATCTCTGGACTCTCACGTCCGACAGTATATCTTTGCTATAATTAGGTGCGGCCGTTTAGCTGCTAGAATGTATAAATTTACAGCCTCGTTTAGTAGAAATAAAAATGTCGTATATCATATGCATAATGTAGTGAGAGTTTCGCGCATCTATAGTTTAAAAACCATTTAAATAAATGGTTCAAGGGATATCCGAACCTTGAATAAGATCTCTTAACAACAACAAATGTAACACGAATCTTCAAATAAGTCATATGGCTGATTTTAACACATCTGTTGCGCCATTTGCGCTGTAGATGTCATGAAAAAAACCCTTTAATTTACAAAACAGATCAGAAAGACAATAACTTGAGAATAAACTCAACCTAGTTTAGCTGCATACAATGTAACCACTGGTGTAGACTACTAATTCTAACATGACGTCCTTCAAACGCTTTGAGTACACACCCGTGCAGTTGGAAAGCAAGTCCTTGGAAACGTCCGTTGTCGTCAAGCTTTATCAGCAACAAAAGCAGGGGGAATTAATTAGGTGGCGCTACAGTCGTCCGTAACGTCAAAAAGTCCGCCAAATCAATCGGCTAAAAGATTGACGTTTAAAGTATTTTTTGCAACTTGTCATGCTTTTATTACAATTAAATTTTAAAATTTGTAGGTTTTGTGACCAATATAATTTCTTTACGACATACAAACATTACAAAAAATAGCTTGTTATTGCTATTCCTTTATCCTGTTAGTTCTAAAAAAAATTAGCCATCTTTTTTGTTCGCCAAAAAATCTATTTTTCCTAATTTGAAGTTTGCGTATCCAAATACAGAAAAGAACGGTTATAATCTTAAATGAAACCGGGAAACCTATTTCAAATTTATACACTGTTTTGAAGCCATCATTTTTTACTTTTATACATCAATTTTAGTGACCACCAGCCATGTCAATTTTTATCTGGTTTTAGCTACGTTTCTACTTCAAAACAGTAAAGTTTAGCTTCTTTTCATTGTACCTGTTTCAAAGTGCTCTAAAATACTGATTTTATTAAAGACATGAATGAAATTTTGATTAAAAGTTGTGGATTTTCACAATTCCATACGATACTTGTATTTTAAAGTAACTAAAACCCCTTTTGATCCCCTACACAAATTGACGGTGACATTGTTTTCTTTTTTCAACATACGTCATGTAACGTTTATAACAAAATATGTGTCAGGGTCATTTGCATAGTAAAAATTTACACATTGGAAAAGTGAAACAACAAACAAAGATCTTCTTTATTGCGTTTAAAGCTAAACGTCTTGGAAAATTCTGACAGATCTGACAAGCTATAATTGATAGCCTACTGTATGGATGGACAAAAGCACAAAAATAGCAATAGAAAATGCATTGCAAAGAAAATTCTGTAGGAAAAAAACATATGAAAAAAGAAAATGAAGGTCAGTTAATAAAAGCTTGCTTATATTATTATCTCTTTACTTAGTAAGCTATATTTCCATTCTCAATTTTATAGTAATAAGAGCAAAAACTAGCTTATCAAGCCAAGTCAGCCAAACAAGAATTTTATTCATAGAGATGTGTTCTTACAAAATTGAATTTATTCAAATGGCAAATTCTTGTCAACTTTTGATCATTATTGAAGTAAAATGCACAAAATTTGTCCCACCAGTTTCATTTCATTTCCTATTACTAGTATTCAGGTAAAGTATATATACAATACTTTGTTTATAAATATGTAATTATTTAAAGAAGCTGATACAGCAACCTGTTCAAGAGAAGAAGCCCCATTTTTTCCAAAAAGTTTACTTTCATAATCTATAAAATACCCTGAGAAATAAAACAAAGGGCTACTATGCAAGCTAATCTAATAGTTTAATTTTACAATAATAATGATTCTGAAATTCAAAATTGTGTCACTTTCACTTATAATTTAAAGCATATATTTTTTTACAGAATTTCTGTCAATATTTTTGGTATAAAACTTATAAATCCCTTTTTTGTATTTTACTGTTCAACTTAGAAACATAGGCTTGAGTTTAAAGGCTCTCTTAATTTGAAGAAATTTGTTGAGACTCTTGGTCATACTTTATAGAATATAAAATATATATGATCAGTACTATTTATTTAATAATTATATCAATTTTCAGAAAGATTATTGAAATTGTATAAACTATGTTTTATTGCATTAAATATAATCAGAAGTGTTTAAAAAAATTCTGCATGTAGTATATTTCATCCGCCAGATCTGATTTCTTTCAATATAGCTAGGTTTTTAATTTTACATGTAGGTGTCATTATCCACATTTCTGAATTTTTTTTTTTTTTTACTGCAGTAATATTTTGTCTTTTAATATTTACATTTAGTCCTTCTCTGAAAAATAGGGGGAAGTATCTCTTCTTTATATTATCATAACATAGTTATAAATCGAGTTTCGTTTATTTTCTTTCTAATTTTTGTAAAGTAAACTCCTTTTTTAATTTTTGTACATTTTGCTGGGTTTTTAGTTTTGACTGGTGATATTAAGGGGAGATAACCACTTGCACAAATCGGCATAAAAACCACCGCTTCGGTTGGAAATCAATTTGACGTTTGCGTATCCAACATTCTATTGCCGAGATATTCATGTCGAGTGTTTGTCTTAATGAGATGCTTTATTAAATTTAAATTCAGCCCATCATTTTGAGTTTCCTCGTAAATATTTAGATTTTTCGTTCAGGAGACTTGACAATTTTCACCCAAACTCCAAGTTTGCAGATAAATTAAAGAATAATGGACTTTAATTTAATGTGTGAGCTTTGACGAGAATAAACTATGGATACTCAAGATTAGTTAGGTCAATAAGTTTTTATTACGACAATGGTATTCAGTGAGTTAAGATGAGGTTTGTCTCATCCGTTTTTTTACTGAATTTTCACGGTCACGTGACTCTATTGTTGCTGATAAACTTGGGGTCAAACCGTGACCTGCTTTCCAACTGCGTGGTAAAATATGAATATATTGCCAGTGCTGTTCCGATTGTACTCCCACGTCATATGCTTTTTTATCAATGAGATACCCGACGTCATAGAACAATGACGTTAGAATGTAAGCATTTTACGGGAAAATACACGCTTGTGAATCCGAAAATCATCACAAGGAAACATACACAAATGATGCTAAAATGTGGCAAAAGCCCTTTATTGTACATCATATATAAGACATATAAATAAATTATCATTCAAATTCATCCAAAACTGTCTAAATACATTATTTTAAATAGTTTAAGCATGTCACTAATGCAGTTTGCTCCGTTCTTTTACGCTAGTTTATTAGTGCGTTTATTTATGGGAACGGCAAATATTTGCCTACACCTAGAGCGCTTCGATCCAAAAGAATTGCCGTATGTGTCCTATCAGAATCGAAATAATTCATGGGGGCTTGAATATATCTAGATTTTACCACGGGTTGTCCCTTTATGCCGATATTTTACCCCTCGCTATCGCTCAGGGGTAAAATATTTGTCATAAAGGGACAACCCGTGGTAAAATCACGATATATTCAAGCCCCATGAATTATTTCTTAAATAACTATATTATTATTGATTATTTCAAACAAATAAATTAAAAGTGAAAGCTGCGGAAAGAAATTCTAAAATTTTCGTTTAAAAATAAAATATAGGTAACTTTTTTTTTACCAAAACTGGAAAACATGTTTCAAACAATTATCAGTTGAGAACTAATGATTATGCATTACTATTACTATATGCTACTAATAAATTGATTGCTTCCGTGCTCCAGTGGCAAATATATCACGCATATTTACGACGAGGCGAAAGTGGATCTGAATAAATGATTGATACATTATTAAGATAAAGGGTTTGCTAGTGGTAAAACGTATGCCGTAGAATAAAGTTGAGTTATGATCAAAATCTTGAGTTGAATTATATTTATTTCCTCATACATAAGTAAACACTAAAATCGTCAGATATTTTTCACTTGTATTTCAGTGTATATATTACAATGTTGTCCTATTTAATTTTTTTTTATTACGGTGTCGTTTATCATTTAAAAAGATTCTGCATATTAGCACTTCAACGCAAAGCTTGATCCTAGATGCAATGATACATGTTAGTTTATATCGTATTTTATTTTTCTCAAAGAGACCAATTTTTTTAATCTTTCTCAAGTCAAATCAAACTTTGAGTTTTCTATCCTGATTGAGAAAATCTCGGATAAACGTGATAAAGAATTATTTACACTTTGTGTCGCATTCTAATGGAAAAATTAATTATTACGCATTTGTTCTCGTTGTTCTTTACTGTACTGTATATTGAAGATAATTTTAATAAAACGGAAACTGAAGTGAGTATGGTCTATAATTATAAAAATAATTGCAGTTCTTTTATAATGGACCAAGAGGACAACATCTTTAAGATATGACTTCTATTTCTGTTAATATGCTGTATGAGTTTTCTGCCGATTCCCGCCATGCCCTTTCCTTTGAGGAAAGAAACCGCCCTTGCCAGACTGCCATAGCTTGTATGGTGATCCCGTTATGACGTCGTTGAAACAACGTTAAATTACGGAAAACAATAGACGACGGTTACGTTTGTTATTACCTCCCCAGAAACTGTTGGATTAGTCTGTTTCCCGGCCGTTATTGAAATTCTTGACAATATTTGTATATTCCGAAGGCATACTGAATGTTTTACGGAGGGGACCAACCTACTGTTGGATATGCCCTTAACAAGGGACTTTCCGATTCGAATTTTTCTGGGAGTTCGGTATTTTTTGTTATTTTACTTTTTTTACCTGGTTTTAGAGCCAGTATATATAGAGTTTTATCGGTAATTTGTACATTTTTCCTTTGATGTATACTCGCTGATAATTTCAGTATCAGTGGACTGGCCGTTATGTAAAAATTATTGGGTTAGTACGCAAATGACATGCGCGAATACAACGCGTAAGGATCAATTTCCCCTTTCATTCACAAAATTGCGCGTGATTTTTATCGCAGAAACGCACGAGATTTTTGGCGAATGAAACACTTGACAGTGATTATAACTTTCACAAAGTTAGTTTAGCCTTTTTTGTTGTGAAAATGTGAACAGAAAATGCATGAAAAAGCCGACAGACTTTTAAAAAAATGCTCTATCTATAATTGATATCTATATGAACTTTTTATTGAAGTACAACTAACACATCGTCCATGGTTTTCCAATCCGAGTTTTAGCAGATAGTCCTCATAATGTGCTTTCGGAAAAAAAAAGATAAAAGAAAAAAATGGGAGTCATGGGATTCATGGGACACGTTTTCTTGCTTTAAAACAAGATAAATACATTCATAACACATTTCTTTATGAAGGTTGCATTATCTGAGATACAACATATCCCTCTAATATGGCAAAGTTGAAAAAAATATTTAATCGATGCAAAAATACTCGGTATTTATTAAGAATAGGAAAAAAGATATGACAAGACTATTAATTTGCCTATTTTATGAAAATTCTAGACAGATTGATTCTTGGTAATTTATTATCCAAGATAAATGTAGACACCAATTCTACTTTAATACAAATTCATTTAAATTTTCCAAATGATTTTTGCAAATTTCACCAATAGGAGTGCAAAATATATTCCGGAATATTGCAAAAGAGGGTCGAAAGATACCAGAGGGCCCATCAAATACATAGATCGAAAAAAATAAACTGACAACGCCATGGCTAAAAAATAAATAATAAAAACAGACAATTATAGTACATAAAACACAACAAAAAAAAGACTAAGCAACACGAACCCCACCAAAAACTGGGGGTAATCTCAGGTGTTCGTTCTGGAAGAATGAGCAGATCCTGTCCAACATGTGACACCCGTCGTGTTGCTCGTGTTATTGCAAGTGAACCTCCGAACATCATTCATTTTAGACATGAGATTTATATTTATCCATATGAATATTTATTGATTGTCATTTTTTTTTTGTAATATGATTATTGGCAAAAACTACATAGATAAATAATCGTAGTAAGTTAGTCCATAGTACATCAGCAAAATCGATTCAAGTACATATAGTTGATATTTTTGAATCATTCGACTCGACATAATACTCAATACCAATGTGTAAACTATTGCTAATTACACAAAACATCATAAGTCTCAAGTCCAAAGTGGTAAATATGGCTCATTAGACAAAGCATCATAAGACTCAAGACTAATGTGTTAACTACTGGTCATTGATATTTAAGTCCAATGTAAATAAATATAGGAAGATGTCGTAGGAGTGTCAATGAGACAACCCTCCATCCAAGTCACAATTTAAAAAAGTAAACCATTATAGGTCAAGGTAAGGTCTTCAACACGGAACTTTGCCTCACATCGAACAGCAAGCTTTAAAGGGCCGCCAAAATTACTAATATAAAACCATTCAAACAGGAAAACACAAAACAAACTGACAACGCCATAGCTAAAAAGGAAAAAGACAAACAAACAACAGCACACATGACACAACATAGAAAACTAAAGAATTTAATCTATTCTAAACTGAAATCCTTGTAAGGTGTGGTGGAAAGTGTTCTCATTGGGAAAGCTATAACACCTTCTTATTTTTCAAATGTCTGCATCATTGGACAATTCATATAATAAGATTTCAGTCCAATGTAGACATCAAAGCCTCACTAGAAAATTACTTGAAATCATGGATCTTATCATTTTTTTAAATTTGTTTTAACTTTATTTTAAGATTAAGAAAAAAATGAGTAGATGTAATGATATGGACGATTCACAAATCTAGAAAAATAGTAAGTTTTTCGCTAGCACAACTAAGTCTGTTGACTAATGCTCTGGTAGAACACTTCTGAATTTGTTGGACAGTTTGATTTGATAAAATGCAACGACTCATCTTTTTATCAAATTACACATAGAAAAGGTGAAATAAAAAAGTTACAATAAGAAGCTTGAGTAGATTATTCATTGCCCGAGACCTTTGTAAAATGATAAGAATTTAGGTGGTAAAGAGAGATTGGGAAATACCAGTGGAGTATAGTTAGTTATGAAAGATACCAGGCTTATAATTTGATACGCTAGACGAGCGTTTCATCAACATTGACATTAACTTTAAAGGCAAACAAGATAACAGTTGAACAGCAATGACAAACCAAACCATTCACAATGTTGTGCCATATACGGCTAAGGTAATCATTGCCTGGGATAAGAACACCCTTAGTATTTCGAATAATTCATACTTTTGCAAACAGTAAATGTATAAAGAAAAGATTACCATATAATTGTTATTCATGTAAACTCCGAAGTGCTGACTACTGGGCTGGTGATATCCTCGATGACGAAACGTCCACTAGCACTGGCATTGACCCAGTGGTGTATATAGTTATCAAAGATATCAGGCTCATACTTTGATATGCTAGACAAGCGTTCAATCAGTGACGCTTTGATCAAAGTAATTTCAAAGCCAAACAAGTAACCAGTTGAAAGACATTGAGGACGCAAAGTTCCAAAAGTTGTGCCATATACGGCTCAGGTAATCTTTGCCTGTGATCAGAAAATTCTTAGTATTTCGAATAATTCATACTTTTGCGAACAGTACATTTATAAAAATCACCATATAATTGATTTTCATTTCAACAGTGTGATCAATGCATGTTAACATCTGATGAGTCGAACTAGGATGATTCGAATTCTCGGTTAAGTCGAGGTAATTCTGAAGTCCCGTCGATGTAAAATTGATGTAAATTGACCCCGATGTCTCGAAGTTCAAAATTTTAAAAAAATCGAAAGAAATAATAAAAACTTTAAAAATAAAATTCATAACGGATGTTTTTTTCTTGTTTAACCTATTCATCTTCATAAGTGATTAAAACTGTGTAAACATACTTGTTTGCAAAATAGTAAAAATGACATGTTTTGATGACCGCTAATCAACACCTTTGTTGATCATCCAAGCGGAACTTGAATGTGCTGAACCTATTTCACTTGGTATAAAAACCAAACGAATTTTAATGACCCAAGTTGAGATTAAATTAACCATTAGAAAAAGAACAATAATTAAAAGGATTAAAATATTTTATTAATTATTATGAGTCTGTCTTTTTAATCTATGAACACTGTTCACATTCTTTAAAGATTAGTTATGAAAATATTTTCGCGAGTGATTCCATAATTTATAGCAGAGACATATATACATGTCTCTGTTTATAGTGACTGACCTTTGTAATAATTTGTGTATTGATTTCATTTGTGAATGTTGTGCGTTGAATCTAAAAAATACGGAACATAAATACACAATCATATATTATCATATCGAAAAAAGCACAATGATCAATAAACATGCATCTAGTTTACAGAAATCACATATTGGTATTTCATACATTTCAAATATATGACGTCACACTCGACCTCGGATGAGTCTAATACTTACGTTGGGTCCCTTCGAATTCGACACAACGAGGTTCGACTGGATACATATATTGACTAAAATAAAAAATAGGTTCATAATAAGTATGACAAGTTTATCTTAATAAACAACCCACGGTTTTCTTTGAGACATCAATCAAATTTTAAACCACAATCATATGATGGTATATTAATGTATGTTCGAGAAGAAAAAGTTTCAATTTGATTTGCATATATTTAATGTTAATATATAATATTCTTGTAGATTTGTAACATAAACTTCAAAAGACATGTATATCACATTCTAAAATATTAAACCTTATAAAAGAATAACAATTATATAGTAAACTGAGTATTTCTATTAGTTTAAGTATGACAACCATCATCATTTTGAACAATATAAGAACCTACAAATTTTGTTTATCTGTCGTTGGGTTCTTTGTATTATATATCTAAGTATTTGAACGTTCTTCATTCAATTCATCTAAGCCTGGTCACACAAGGATAAGACCATCCTTAGTATTGAGTTTTCCTCGGAGTTCAGTACTTTCGTGATTTTGCTTGTTCACCTACAAAAGACTCATACAAGAATACAAGAACCAACATACTCTGTTTTGAATAGTTGATCTATTATGATTATGCTCAAGTTTCTGATTGCCTTTGTCGAAAACAATTGTTTTTTGTGTATTTGGTAGCTGATTTGATAATAGCTGATTTTGATTGATAACGCAAAGTGGAAAGGGATTGATATAAGTTGCAAAATTTGTTTCCCAATCCACTATCAATAGATATGTTTAAACTAAAAAACGGTTTGATTTTCTTTATAGTGACTTTGAGGAAAGATTATACTCATTTTAGTCACCTCTCTACAAAAGAGCAAAGTATTTATGTACAGAATCCTTTTAAATTTCATGTTTTAAGCCAGGACACTATCGTTATGTGAAATTAAAGCGTTTGTATTGAAAAAATTGTAGTGGGATTCGTGCAGATTAGTCTTTAGTTTTCTATGTTGTGACTCTACTATTATTTTATTGGTTGTCTTTTTATTTTTAGCCATGGCGTAGTCAGTTGGTTTTTTTTTTTCAATCTATGAGTTTAACTCTCTCTGGTATCTTTCGGCCCTCTTTTAAAGAAGCTATGCGATTGTATGTTGGTTAAAATTATACTTCGATTATATTTCGTGTCTTTAAAAGTCGTTAAATCATTAAACTTAACCAAATAAAAAATCAGTTTTCATAGTAAAGCAGGAATTCTAGTCCATATGAAATCAAATTTGTGAAAACAAATTAAATTTTATACAAAAAATCGTAACAATAAAATCCAAAATATAAATACTTCTCACTAAAGTCTCCTGATCAATGATAAAAGTGCAAAATATATGTCACGGTTAATGGACATGATGCATGCGAAACTACTTTATTCTAGACATCAAGTGCATACATTTATAATATAACGATTTTGATAATAGTCATTTATTTCTGCATGACAGATGTAATAAGTGACTGATCTAGGGATATTTTCCTTCTGGCATTACGATTTGTATACCAGGTAAGATGTTAACTTTATAAACTTTTTTGACAATATATTAAAAGGCTTTAAATCAAAGTATTTTTAACGCGTGAAAAACAACTGTCATATTCCTGACTTGATACTGGCATTTTCAGGGGGAGGTGGATTGGTGTTTCCTTTTCGGTAAGTAGAAAATATATCATGCATGTTTTGAGAAAAATAATAAATGAGAAATATTTCAATTTGTATTTTTTATTAAAGATAAGAGACGTACTTGGTATATGATCAAATCCAGGTTTATTCATATTTCCAATTCAAATTTTCCTGGGAGTTCGGTATTTTTTGTTATTTTACTTTTTTTACCTGGTTTTAGAGCCAGTATATATAGAGTTTTATCGGTAATTTGTACATTTTTCCTTTGATGTACATGTGTACTCGGTGATAATTTCAGTATCAGTGGACTGGCCGTGATATAAAAATTATTGGGTTAGTACGCAAATGACATGCGCGAATGCAACGCATAAGGATCAATTTCCCCTTTCATTCACAAAATTGCGCGTGATTTTTATCGCAGAATATTTATTGACATTGATTATAACTTTCACAAAGTTAGTTTAGCCTTTTTTGTTGTGAAAATGTGAACAGAAAATGCATGAAAAAGCGGACAGAATTTAAAAAAATGCTCCCAACTATGTATTGGCTTCCGAAGCTACACAAAACCCCTTACAAATATAGATTTATTTCGTCTTCAAGCCATTGTTCAACTACTGAATTGTCTATTCTTCTTACCAGCACACTTGGTACAATTAAAAACCTGATAATAAATTGTTCAAATAAGGCCTTCGAAAATAGTGGAATAAATTACTTTTGGAGTGTCAAGAACTCGTTGGAAGTACTTGATAAATTGCATGCTTATATTGGTGATTTTGAATCTGTTCAAAATTTTGATTTTTCTACCCTGTATACCACATTGCCTCACATTCTCATTAAGAAAAAATTCACACACCTAATTAAATGGGCATTAAAAAAATCAGAATGTGAATATATATGTTCAAACTCTTTTAGGTCATTTTTTAGTAGCAATAAACAAAAAAACTATGTTAATTGGACATGCTTTGATACTATATATGCCCTTGAATTTTTACTAGATAACATTTTTGTTCGCTTTGGGGATTCCGTATATCGTCAAATTATCGGAATTCCAATGGGGACTAACTGTGCACCACTTATTGCGGACCTGTTTTTGTATTGTTATGAGTTACAATTTATGACAAAAATAAGCAAAGACCTATCGAAACAACATCTGATAAACAAATTTAATAATACTTTTAGATATTTGGATGATATTTTGGCTCTCAATAATGACGACTTCAGTATGTATATTAATGAAATTTATCCTGTTGAACTTACTTTAAATAAAGCTAATACTAACAATGACCACTGCCCTTTTCTCGATCTTGATATCTATATCACTAATGGAAAGCTGAATACTAAAATTTATGATAAAAGGGATGATTTTTCATTTTCTATCGTTAATTATCCGTTTTTAGATGGTGACGTTCCCTTGTCACCATCTTACGGTGTTTATATATCTCAACTTGTACGATTCGCTCGTGTATGTAAGACCCCGTTCACACTAGGACATTTTTATCGATTTAAACTAGACCGGTTCACTTTAGATCGGTTTAAGGGCTAATGTGAACGCATTGAATCGATCTTCAATCGGTCTAAACTAAAACACCAAAAGAGGTAGTTTAGTTTGAATCGATCTAAAGTAAACCGATCTTACTTCAGATATGAACGCAGAGATTGGTTTAAACTAGTACGATTGAATCGAAAATAACGTATGCGCATGTATAGCGGCAAAACTATCTCAGAGGTTTGTTGTTTAACCCATATTTCTCTGTTAACAGACCTTTAAAACAAACTGTAAACATGTTGTCTTCGCCATAGCATAGATTTGCAAAATCTGTGTCTTCTTTTATTATGTTGATTTTTTTTCTTTGCAGAAACCGCATTATTTCCGGCGTCGTGTTTTAACTTCGTTGCTACAGTCATTTTTTTCAAAATTAAGAAAACTGCAATAACAGCAGTATCAAAATTTTAAATTGTGATTCAAGAGAAACAATAACTTTATCCAATTTGTGTTCCCAAGTGTGTGTATCAGTGTATCAGCACATGAATTTGACAGATAAATCAGTTCTATTTATACACAGTGTTAATAGTTTTACGGGAAAAAAGGTTAGATCGATTGCGTTTTTAATTGTAGTGTGAACGCAGTGATTCATATTAGACCGATAGAGATCGATATGATTAAAGATAATGTGAACGCTAACTGGTTTTATTTAGATCGATTCAAATTAGATCGATAAAAAAAAATGCTAGTGTGGACAGGGTCTAACAATGTTTTTATATTTTAACGAGAGAAATTTATGTATTACTGAAAAATTATTACACCAGGGTTTTCGATATCACAAACTAGTCAAAACATTTACTAAATTTTATCATCGGTATAAAGACATCATTCGTAAATATAGCTCAACATGCAGACTTCTAATACGTTCAGGTATTTCACATCCAATTTTTTATGGAAATATTCTTTATAAAGCACAAAGGTGTCAGTATTCACCTCAGAAACTTACAAAACCTTTGACTAGACTTATTAAGAAGGGATATAATTACGATACTGTTGTCAAGTCATTAAAGATTGCATATTTTGGCGTTAATATTGAGTCACTGATAAGGTCTTTGCATCGGAACTAAACACATTTATTCTAAAAACTGTTGTTGGCATGACACGGGTTATGTTCTTCTCATATATGTTATGATGGTATGATACTAAACCCCTAACGGGAAGGATTGTGCCTGATGTTCATATGATGAAATCATAATCTGTCAGTCATTTTAATTGAGGTCTGGAGCTGGCATGTCAGTAACTGCTAGTAGTCTGTTGTTATTTATGTATTATTGTCATTTTGTTTATTTTCTTTGGTTACATCTTCTGACATCAGACTCGGACTTCTCTTGAACTGAATTTTAATGTTATGCGTTTACTTTTCTACATTGGTTAGAGGTATAGGCGGAGGGTTGAGATCTCACAAACATGTTTAACCCCGCCGCATTTTTGCGCCTGTCTCAAGTCAGGAGCCTCTGGCCTTTGTTAGTCTTGTATTATTTTAATTTTAGTTTCTTGTGTACAATTTGGAAATTAGTATGGCGTTCATTATCACTGGACTAGTATATATTTGTTTAGGGGCCAGCTGAGGGACGCCTTCGGGTGCGGGAATTTCTCGCTACATTGAAGACCTGTTGGTGACCCTCTGCTGTTGTTTTTTATTTGGTCGGGTTGTTGTCTCTTTGACACATTCCCCATTTCCATTCTCAATTTTATCTATCTATAATTGATATCTATATGAACTTTTTATTGAAGTACAACTAACACATCGTCCATGGTTTTCCAATCCGAGTTTTTATTCATACTATACCAATACATAGCCTGGTGCCGTTCCCAGTAGTTTTCTTTTTCTGTTTCTTGAGAAGTATTTGTTTTACCTGTTCAGTCACTATAAAGTGTTACAATTCATATTCTAATGCAATTTGGATGTAACATTTTTTTTCATTGGCTAAAAGTTGCCGTCAAATCCACAGTTGACCAGACGTAACTAAGGAGGGACCCGCCATTTTGAATTGATGAATCAACAAATGTTCGATTACTTCTATATAATCTAAAATAAAACAACACCTACATCGAATTCGCCGTTTTAATGTTTTTTTATTCGAATTTGAAGCGTACAGGTAACGTAATAACCTCAAGTTTGTAAGTTTTCATATGTATGACGTCACGTTTAGCCATGACGTCTTTGTGCCAAAATCATTCATGAAATTTCGCGGATTTTTTTTTATTTGACAAATTTAGACATTTTTTCAAGTTTTATCGTATTTTTTTTCTTTTTGTAATGCATTAAAATCGGAATTTTGATTTGACGGTCGCAAATCTCCGTTTAACTGTCTCCGCTGCGCGTCGCCAGTAAAACTGCATTTGCGACCGTCAAATCTACAATTGACGGTGGCAACTCTTCAACTACAGTACTGTTATTCCTTAAATTTAAAGACCAAACAGCCTATTGTTTATGCACATCAGGGTCGAGTTCAATATCGTAGCAGCTACGTAGCGGCTACGTAGCTGCTAACAATATTTATGTTATAACTAGTCTATAGCTACACGTTCAATAGTCAAAATCTACGTAGCACTACGTAGCTGCTACGATATTGAACGCAACTTGGTAGTGACATAAAAGCTCTATGACGTTGTTTCTAGCAATGAAAAAGCGTCAAATTATAACGTCCTATTTCGCGTTTTTCACGGATTCCAAGATGATGTACGATACATAGGTACGCTACGTCTCCCAAAAAAAGAGTAATTATTATGCGTTCCTTATACAACGATCCTTCTAATGTAAGTGTCACAAGGTTGAAACCACATTTTTGAATGATCAATGCATGTGAATGGGGACATATGGTTTGAAACCCTCTCCTTATATCCTGGATTGGAAACCCCTTTTGAAAGTAGCTGGATCCTCCCCTGACGTCTTTATTTGAAATCAACACGTAACATTTGTTTCAATCTTGGATCCTGGTTAACTGTTCGACGCAAAGAGGTGTTTTGACAATGATAGAAGCCGAAATGTGCTTGAACAATACCGACTCTTTAGAAACATTTAGTTTAAATCTTAGTACAATTTTATCATTAATTCATTTTACAGTACGTCATGAGGGAGGGTAGGAGGGGTCCTGATCCCGAAATCCCGGGCTTAAAAACACGACATCCCGAAATCCCGGGCTTAAAAAACACGAAATCCCGAGGTCCCGAAATTCGAAGAAAGAATTCCCGGATCCCGAAAGGGTCAATCCCGAAATCCCGAGCTTAAAAACACCCGATCCCGGAGTCCCGATAAAGGTCCTATCCCCCTCCGTCATGATATACTTTAATGTATTCTCGATGGATTAATTGTTGTTTGATGATTTTTGAGCAGTAGCAAATATCTCAGGCATGTCCAAAACGAGAAAAATAATTAACGAGAAACATTTCAATTTGTATTTATCATTAAGAGATGGAGGATATTCCTGGTATAGGAGTATATCTATTTGAAACTTATTTAAAGTATACTTTACCATATATTTTTAGGTCAGGTGAAAATTTTAAAAAAATCACGAACTTTAACTTGATACAATAAATTAGAAGAACATCAGGGACAAAAAAGCTATATTGACCTCACGAATCTTATAGTGATTAATGATATTTTATTTAAAGTTTAAGTTTATTTAATAAAATTCAATTCTAGAAGCACAGTCATTCTTGCGCTATCACTACTGACAGTGGTTAGTTAACTCAGATTTGGGAAAAAATCTAAATATGTTATAATAAGACGTAGACTATGTATTGCACGTGACATTTGTAAATTGATAAGATTTTTAAAAAAATTGAGTGTAAACAAGAAATTATTTCGTTGTAAAGATGATTTTCATATTTGCCCTACTACCTTAAATAGGTTCAAAATAAGTTCAACAATTGTATCTACAAAAACAATCAGCTACATCACTTCTTTTGAACAACATGGTGCACTATCAAAAACATCATGTAACACCTGAAGCTTTTAACTGTAGTTGAATGTTTTGTAAAAAAGAAATGTTTTAACATAATTTGCATACGTTAGATGTTATTATATGATAGTGCTTGTAAACTCATAACTTGAACTTATAGTAACATATATGTTACATTTTAAAAATAAATTATGTAAAATCTTACTAAGTAATAACAATATGTTTAAAACGTCTTTCTAGTAGTTAAATTTAGCCACTGCGAACGTCTTATTAAGATTTACTGTTGACCTAAACGTGAAATATAACAATTTGTGGACATTTAAATAATTATTGAATGCATAGATTTCCCTGGGTAACCAGTTTGTCGTTTCCGTGCACTAGTATTTATGTTTTACATTTTGATTGTAAATTTATTTGTTTATTATTTTTAACATTATACTGCGGTTGTTTAGAATACAGATATCCATTCTGATGACACATACATATTTTATAGGCAAGCATGAAATTTGATGACATTTTAAAACACATTGGTGAGTTTGGATACTACCAGAAACGTCTCTATTTGTTGTTATGTTTGCCAGCTATCAGTACGGGATGCTATATGATGATGTTGGTCTTTGTTATGCATGCTCCAAAACACAGGTACGAATTTAATAAATAAAATAATCAAATAATTTTGTGGTATGCTTATAATTTTGATTTGATGAGAAAAAGGATAAATAGATTGGTGTTTATTGTTCAGCAACTCATATTAAATGGTGATATCAGGACGGAACTATGTCATTGCGATATCATTTGAAACCTAAGCTGAACCAACACGCCAAGACAGATTTTAAACGTGCAAGTCAGTAAGATAACACTACGCATATAGATAGAACCTGACACATAAACAAAAACACAGAGAAAATATTGATTGTTTGTTGGTTGTTTAACGTCCAGTGGCAAATATGTCATGCATGTTCAGGACGACACCGAGATAATCAGTTTTCTCTCAGAATCGTAATGCTGATAAATGATCAAGAAAGTAGCGATATAAAACTATGCAAAGATTTCCTCTCAGCACCAATTAAATCAATGATTAAATTATGTGATATACATAAACCAACAAATGGTATTTTTCCTCATGTTGAGACACATCTAAAGCTAGTTTTGAGATTTCAAACTTCCCCACCAAATTATTTTTTACTCTAAAAACTAGCAGACGCAATGAGTGATTATAAGCTTGATCAACAGGCCTGATCAGTAAAATAGAAATATTAATTAAGATGATTTCTAGACGTGTTAATGAAATGCGCATCTGGTGCAAGAAAATTGGTACCGTTAATTTTTGTTACTACCACTGGGTCGATGTCTCTGCTGGTGGACTATTTGTCCCCGAGGGTATCACCAGCCCAGTAGCCAGTACTTCGGTCCTGACATGAAAATACGGATTTTTTTGTGTTATTAAAATTTGCTGTATCAAAATGATAGAAATTATTATAAATTAAGGAATGTATCTCCCTCATGCAAAGCTCTGATTCCTTCGTTACCTGTACGCTTCAAATTCGGAAAAAATTACATAAAAAAGGGGAATTCGAGGTAGGTGTTGTTTTATTTTCGATTATGTAGTAGTAATCGAACATTTGTTGATTCAATCATTTCAAAATGGTTGTCCCTCCTTAGTTACGTCCGGTCAACTGTGGATTTGACGGCAACTTTTAGCCAATGAAAAAAAATGTTGCATACAAATTGCATTAGAATTTTATTTATCAATATAAGTATCGTGAAATGGGGGAATAATGCTAGATAATGAGTATCTATATTATCTTGATACAATTTAATAATAATAAAAACGTGTTGCCTTTTATTATGTCACTGACTTATGGTATTGCCTTTATAGCTAACAATTACTTGCATATAAAAAAGAATTTACTAATCTGTAGACTTGAAAAATGAAAACAAATTTATCGCAATGAACAATCGTAGTATTATTTAGTTCTATATCGTTTTTCTGTAATGGAAGATATCATATTCTCTAGTTAAATTTTGTTTTTTAAATTAAATATAAAAATATATAACGTTTGTATAGAAGGTATCAACTGCTACCATGGTTTGGCACACGCTATTTATTTTGTTAAACAGAAACAGAATGGAATATAGGAAAATTTATTTGTTATATCAGTCAATTGTATATAAAAAAAAAGTATTTAAAAAGTGAAATAACAAAAATAACCGAACTCCGCGGAAAATTCTAAACGGAAATTCCCTAGGCAAATGACAAAATCTTTTGTTTTATTTCAACTGGGTTTCCGCCTATAATGCTTTCCAGGAGAGAAAATATATAAATGATATAACAACCAATCACAGATAGCCAGTTATTTTTTATTCTCCATGTCATGTTCCCCATGTAATTGTATTTAGTACAGTGTAATCGTGAGACAATTAAACTAACACTCTTTAGGAAAAGGAAGACAACAAACACAGTATATTCCCAAAGATAATGAATGCGTGAACACAATCAGAACTGTACCGTTGTATTATTGAAAAAGAACAGGTGCTACTTATGTTTTATAACTTATTTTTTCTCTTTTAGCAATAATCAAACTATCAATCAAATTTATCATTATGCTGTCAACGAATTGATCTTTATTTGACATCAATCATACACATTTTGATTGGTCATTTAGAAATTTAAAATATTAAGTAAATTTAGAGGATAAATCTCAAATGAAACTGGACCTTACAGTTTTAAGTGATGGACATTGAAGAAGATAATGAATTTCATCTTGATCAATGTCATTATCACATAACTTACAAAATATTTTGTCTGGGAGTATTCATTTACTTCTTTCCTTTTCTTGTCCAAGTCATTTGTATACCGATTCTAAATTTGGTTAGCTTATTTATTGTTTTATAGAGCTAATTATTGAGATATTAATAAGTCAGGCGCTGGGAGAGACGTGAGTTATTGAGAAATTGCAAGTTGACAATTGCAAAATTATAATCATCCCGTTTTTCATAGATTCTAGGTTGTAGTCGTCCGTCGATATTAAAATATAAGAAAAAGATCAAGATAAGTTGCCAACCTTCTAGTTTTAGTAGTATTCTTTAAAATCTGATATGTCAGGAAGTAAGTAAATATATTTTATTTAAAGTAGACACATATGTACATGATAACAGACAACATTCATCATGCAACTTCAAATATTATAAAAATAATTAAAAAAAAAGCATAACCAACAGATCAAACACTTGATTCGAATTCGAAATGATAACACCTGTCATATTCCTGACTTGGTGCAGGCATTTTCTTTTATAGGAAATGGTGGATTAAACCTGGTTTTATGGCTAGCTAAATCTCGGACCTGTATGATAGTCGCATAAAATTTCATAATATTGACAACGATGTGTGAACAAAACAAACAGAAACTATAAAACTATAAAACTGTCAAAATGTCAAAATAGGGGAACAGCAGTCAACATGGTGTTATAATCCTAAAATAAAGTTAATCACTATAAACATGCGAATATGTCAAAAAGGTAAACAAATTGGCATAGTTACAAAATTCATTAGGAAAAACGAAAGACAAGAATACAAAATATTTACCAATGCCAAATAACACAATGACGGGATGTATAAGTACTGAGCCACGTCAAAATGATATTGACAAAAATATACTCAACAGTTAAAAGTAATAATTTATAAAGACAAATAATCGATACTATCAAACTTTATTACGATTACAAACAACGTCAGTAATTGGAATCTATGCCCCAAAATCATCGTGTAGCCCTTGTGAAATTGAATAGTAACCAACAAGGTCTTGGTATCTTCTAACTTTTCTAAAAAGGACGAGACGTGTTTGAAATACCCTTGGTTCATCTGCTTTAAAAAAAATCGCACTGTACATTATTATTAAAATTTCAGATGTCAGATACCTGGTATGAACAATGATACCTATAATGTACAGAACAACCAGCATGCCAGTATAATCAACAAAACAATTCCACTATCTCATGATGAGATCCACAAGTATGATCGTTGTCACTACTACCAGTACAGAAATAACAGCAGAGACAGGGTCAAATGTTCTAAGTGGGTGTATGATACCAACACTTTCACTGAAACATTTGCTTCAAAGGTTTGTGTCATATTCATTTCTATCTTATAGATTATTTGGAATCGCTTCAGTGGTTTCTAGGTATAAGCTTGATCAACAAGCCTGCTTAGTAAAATATGATGTCCTCCAGTGTTGCAGAATGTGGGTTTGTTTCCTAATGGGATCAAACAATACACATGAAAATTGGTATTTGCTAATTTATCAGCTGAGTACGTGATATTTAAGAGGAAACCTAGTCGTCTCGAATAAGGAACCCAGATAGAGTGATATAATGTGAACTGTTACCGTATAAACTAACACATCAACATCAGCAGGGTTCATATTAATAACATATCTACAGGATCGTTTCCTAAAATGAATGTCATATTGCTACTACATTGACGATGTACACCGAAATCCCCATTGTCCTTGAACTCATTTGCAATTTCGAATTCAATTGTCGAGTAAAGTCAAATGATTTAGTTCAGCTTACAAAAATTGATTATATGATTTAAGGCAATACTTAATGCACTACAACAAATAAAAAAATATCGAAAAACAAGAGAGTTAGTTTTTGTCGAGAATATTTAGTTAAGATGTTTGACCGTTTATATAATAAAGGGTCAATGTTGAGAATAGCCTGACACTAAATCGAGGAACATTTAACTATTAAACAAGGAGAACATGGTTCATTTTACCTTAAGATAGTGATGTAATTATGCTTTCATGAGTGACACGAAATTCCTAAAATAAAAATAATTGAAGTACTAAACTTATACACATATACGTTATCCCTAATAATAAGGTGCGTATTTGCAGATGAACTTTGTTTGTGATGACGCAATCAAAAGATCACATGCTCAGATGATATTTTATGGTGGAGTTCTTGTTGGTGATGTGTCATTTGGTATATTGTCAGACAAGTAAGAACAGTTAAATAGAGAGAGAGGCCGATAAGACAGACAGACAGACAGACAGACAGACAGACGAGACAGACAGACAGACAAACAGAGAGACAGATAAAGGTATTTACAAAATAGTTGATCAATTTATATGTTAAAAAATGTAGAATTTTGACAGTTCTTTTTTTGATCACATCACTACTTCTACAACCTTATAAATACAATCGTACAAATATTGCAATCTTTACGTATCCATTGAAACCTGCTTCAAGTTACTAGATAACAAAACAGCAAAACATAGCTTGTATAGAGTGTGTAACAAGACAACGAATTATAGAAAATACAATTTACCCTGATAGAAAAAATCACAATTAATTTCTATTTTTGAATTTGCTTTCTTGTTACAGAATTGGCAGAAAGAAAACGTTTTTGTTATCAACCATTATAACATTAGCAATGGCTGTTGCTGTTGCATTCTCACAGACCTTTTATGTATTTGTAATACTTGAGTTCATGATTGGTGCCGCACACCACGGTGGATTTATGATCTGTTGTGTCATGAGTATGTATACATATGACAAAAGGAGATGTTGTATATAAACGTCTATGAGCAACCCAATAGAAAAACTAAAAATCATTTAAAATTCAACAAACATGCAGTAATCAGCCAAATACATAGATCTTTAAATCGAAAATTAAACTAACTTTTGAATAAATAAAAGAAAAGAATAATAATAACATACATCATATAAACAAAATGACAAAAAAAATTATATTGACCACATGAACATATTCGTTCCTTGTATGCTATTACTGTAATTTTTGTTTCCTTATTTTTCATGTTTACTTATGTGCTTTGTCTAAAGAGTGTCTATATGTTTTTTTTTATTTTTAATTGGTGACATGGTTGTTCGTTTTTATGTTGATTAATATTATAATACCATGTGAGCGCTGTACCCTTGTTTTGGACATTTCAACATATATTGTCTGTTTGGTTTGCTCACACATTGTTGTCAATAAATAGAGGCAACACTAGAATACTGGTGTTAAAAAGTCATAGACCGATTTATATAATGGAATTATATGCGACTGTCAAATAAGCAAAATGTTTATCTAGCTATAACACCAGGTTTAATACAACATAAGGAAAAGCCTGTACTAAGTCAGGAATGCAACAGTTGTTTTCCATTGGTTTAATGTTTTTGAGCTTGATTTTGCCATTTGATAAATAGAGTTTAATACATGTCAAAGTCCGTATTGCATGCTGTATCATGCTTTAAAATCAGTATCACATGCCGTATGATGTTGTAAAATCCGTATACATGGGATGGTATTCGCTTTATCATATATTTAAACTGTTCTGATGTCGGTTGTTTTTATAGTTTAACGTCTCATGCCAAACAATGGCGTCATTCAGTGAAAACATTTGGCTATTTAATCTTGGGGATATTATTTGAAAGAGATATAGAAAGGATGAGAAGCTTTGCATGAATTACAACCTGGACTTCATGTACATTTAGTGGGAAACACTACTGTCATAAATGAGAAATCCGACTAGGGGTGTGATAAAGGGTAGACGTGCGATAAAGGGGTGTGATAAAGGGTGCGCATCAAAGATAAGCGATAGAGATCAAACAGCAGGCTATTTATCAAATATTTAAAACTACTGTGTTTACTTCTAATTATATGATAAGAGACTATTGTATTTAATTTCTCCTTGGAACGGTATTGTTTTCCTTAATTTGATTTCTAAAGAAATTATAATCGCTGTATTTTGCTTCTGGGTTTTAGTTATCTGTTGCTGAATTATTTAATCTTATGTTGCCGTTTGTTCCCGTTTTCCCTTTGAGACTTTAAGATGATTTTGAAATGAATGAGTGTTGCTAAATCCAATTTTATTCTCAGGTTTTTTCAAATCCATTATAGTATTTAGCGGACTATTAGGACACGCAGTGTTTATATGATCATTAATTTTAAGCTGTTGAAAAGTTTAAAAAAAAAATCATTACGCAAAAGTGAAATGGAAATAATCAACTCATGCTCATATGTTTTCTATTTTTTCTCGAAAGGTTTGGAATATGTTGGACCGTCAAAGAGGGTTCTTACTGGTATTCCTATACATATTTTCTTTGCTTTTGGTATAATGTATATAGCATTAATGGGTTATCTTCTGCGAAACTGGTTTTATGTACAGCTGGCAGTCGGTGCTCCATTTGCAGTTTTCTTATTTTATTGGTGGTAAGTTTACGAATACAACATGTTCATTGTTAATAATTTTCTCAACAGGAAGTATAATAAGCATTTTGTCATGTTATTTTGTCCAATATATATTCATAGTTACATCTATAACTTTTACGTATTTTATGGCTTCTTTGTTGGTTTTATTATAACACCATAGTTTACTCTTCTCTCCTTTTAAAACATAATTTATACAACATGTTTCAAACATAATAAATATACACATCAAGCGTATGATCCAAAGTTAATACCGACACAGCAGACCAAAGCCAATATTACAGGTGTGAACAATGATTAGAGATATACAAATTTTAAAGTTATAAGAACGATCACAGACAATATACCATAATTACGGAAGTAGTTATTGTTGATATAAAGCCTTAAACGTCCAGCAGGATGTATTTCAGTACTCAGTCTGATATTGTTGAAGTACTGAAAAAATATAAAACATGATAAAATAATAACAAATATTTGGGCAGCACGTTATGTTACAGAATACTTCTTTGGCGTCAGTGAATAAAAAGCGATGAATGTAAACTAACTGACGCCAACATTATACTTAACACCGTGTGAATGCTTGAGGATATTTTTCTCTAGTATCATGTAATTCACTCAGTTCTGTCATATTGTAAATCAAGAACAAAACAAATAACATGCTACCTGCAGTTGACACAAACCACACAGTATGTACATAAAATGATAGTGTGTTCTCAGATAATTAAGGATAATTTGCCGCTAAAACACTGTGCCTGAGCTAGCCACATATCTTTGACAGAAATGCGTCACCATAGTTGATTTAAATTTTGCACTGCTATACTGCTTCTAACTTATTAATGCAATTGACTGAATAAACCTGACAAAGATTGAAAAATTAACACGTGCACCAAGTTCATCAGACGGTTAAGAAAACATTGCCGTCTCTACCACAGACATCATAAATCTAGTAATAAAATGTGTATCGTCTACCTAAATAAATAATGATTTTAACAGAAGCCGAGTCGGACAGAACATGAAACATTACTATAAACATCAATTAAAAATTTCTAAGTATAGGAAAGTGTTTTTGATAGTGAATTCTGATAGAAACAAAAAATAAAATAAGAGAATACCGAAAAAGTCAGAGCATAAACAAATATCAAAAGTCTCAAATACTCATGGCATTACAATAATTAGACGTTTTCAAACATTGGGTAATACTTTAAAATAATATATACCATCTATATAATAATTGAATTGTTTCTAAATTCCTCATAGGTTGATCCCAGAATCATCTAGATGGCTGTTAAGCATGGGTAAATATTATGATGCTGAAAAAATTATACAACGAATAGCAAAAGTAAACAAGAAAAAGATCCCATCTAGAATGATTGATGAAAATCCAAAGACGGCAAACGTTTATCACTTGTTTTCTACCTTAGAAATGACTAAAAGAACGATCATACTTCTATGGAACTGGTAAATATTTACAAAAATCCGGAAAAGTAGTGCGAAAAATTTATGTTTAATGTTACGTAGATATCAAATAGCATAAATTCAGAAATTAATGCGAGGTTTTTATTATTGCGAAAAATGCGACAGAGTTGTAAACGCAATAATTTAAACTCGCATTTTGAAATATTTTATATGAATTGAGCAGGATTTTTCTCAAAATCGTAAAAATTAAAATCACAATCCTTTTATAGATTTTTTTTTTTATCTTTTCGTTTTTTTGTTTTTTTTTTCAATTATTTCTTTTCCCAGTAAGAACCTTTTTTGGTGAATAACATCCTCTTGATATTTTAAAAGAGGGACGAAAGATACCAAAGGGACAGTCAAACTCATAAATCTAAAACAATTGGTTCTTAGCTTGCCTTTTCTTGTTTTCTTCTTTTAGCCATGACATTATAATACATAATCGGTTGATTCATATATTTAATATGGTATGATTGCCTATGAGACATTTATACACCTAATGTTACAGTACCCAATTGACACCAAGTACCCAAATTGCACCTTTTCGATAAAAAAAAATAGCTGCGGAAATCATACACGTTTTCTTTGAAACTAAACGTAGATAAATATATTTAAAGTATACACAAAACTTTCACAGGATATATCAACAGATGAAGCATTCCCAAGAAAACGTAACATATCCAACTAAGTTAGACATCATGTGACTTTTGTGACGTATACTAGCTGCCATTTTGTATTATATTTCCCCATTTAAAATGCATAGATGCTTCAATAAAATTTTATTTTCTCATAAACCTGACCCGTTTTCTAACGTTTGTAAATCAATCCTTAATATTCAAAGATATTTCTATCAAACAATGTTGGTCCTAACAGTTTAATTTTTTGTTAAACTCTTGTCAAATCTGAATCGTAAAAACGATGCACTTTTTCTCGTCATTTCTCCGTTGACTCAATGCTAAATTAACGATACCCATGTCTACTTGTACAACAAATAAAGAAATTCCGTAAATAAAAAAATATTTTCGGGATTTTTCAAAATGGCGGATGATGTATATGGAAATGTTGCATCAAATCAAGGATTTGTATAGTAAGACTTTCCTGGATTGTATTTAATTTTTCACGCAGAATCTCTGATGTTTCTACTATTTATTCTGGTGATATTTCGATATGATTGATTTTAAAATTTCTTAATAAAAAAAAATATTATTTTAAGTGAGACACGGGAAAATTTATTTTGACAGATATCCCGGATATACTGTTACCAGAAAATAGTTTACGATAAAATTTATAGTAACATTTTTCTGTTCTTTTTTTAAGGTGTTTTTCCTGTTTTCTGTATATTTTATATCTTTCTTTAGACATGTATTTATACATTCCTTTTAGAACAAAAAAATGTTTTCATCCCAAGAGAAAAAAAACAACAATGCCCAACAATTATCATAGATAACTATTCTATACCTTTAAAATTTCCTCCCTTGACCGAACAGGTGACTTTGGCTATAATGTTACACACCAATATATTGTCAGATAGACCAAAAGCAACCAGGTGACATTAAACATCCTGTGTATACATGTATAACCAGAGTTTAAATTTTGTGATATACAAAATGATCTACTGAATTAAAACGTCGCCATGCGTCGTGCTTAAAAATACATCTTTTAAAAACGAACAAATAATAAATATGTAACAGACATGCCTTTCTTAATAAATGATATGTAAGCATGGACCAACTTCTAATCGGTCTAAATTTTTGAAAAAAATAAACAAAACATCTGTTATTTGGTTTTTAAGGATGTAACTTTAAATATAAAAAAGAAGATGTGGTATGATTGCCAATGAGATAACTGTCCACATTAGCAACTATAGGTCACCGTACGGCCTTCAACAATGAGCAAAGCCCATACCGCATAGTCAGCTTTAAAAGGCCCGTTAAGACAATGTAAAACAATTCAAACGAGAAAACTAACGGCCTTATTTATATAAAAAAAAATGAACGAAAAACAAATATGTAACACATAAACAAACGACAACCACTGACTTACAGGCTCCTGACTTGGCACAGGCACATACTTAAATAATTTGTCGGGGTTAAACATGTTAGCTGGTCCCCACCCCTCCCCCTGACCTGGGACAGTTGTATAACAGTACAACATAAGAACGAAATATAACAAAACAGTTGATAAAGGCTTAACTCATCAGATGGACAAAATTACAAGTGGACGTGGCCGGGTAAGCATGGATGCAAATTGGGTACTCCTCATTACAGCATTTTGAATCGTTTGGAGGTCTGTTGAAAACCGTTTTTTCTTGATTCAATGTGAATTTAAATTAGATAGGTGGAACGATTTACGCAATAACGACACTTCTACAAAATAAACACAGAATGGAAACTTTTGCCTGGATCATAAAAAGTAAAAATGCGTGAACAAAAGAAACAGACACAATAGGTAAAAATGTCAAAAATAGGGGTACAGCAGTCAACATTGTGTTATCATCTTAATCACTATAAAAACAACAAATGTAACGAAGAAGCACAAAAAGGCATACATTAAATTCAGCATCCTCATTTTGCTTATATTATACGATTTTATTTATGCATGTAAAATCCACCCATTAAGTACTGGTGTAAAAGTGTGCGTTTGAAATTAGCACAGGTAAACATAAAATAATTTTGTCGTTCCAAGTATGACGGGATACATAAATACAGAGTAACAGTAAAGTAGATATAACAAAAAAAAAGTAAAAATAATAAATAAAATAATTGTGTGGTTCAAAGTATTTCGGGATACATAAGTACAGAGTCACGTCAAATGTATATCACAAAAAAGAGTAACAGTAAAGGTAGTATTAATAAATAAAATAGTTTTGTCATTCAAAGTACGGCCTTATTTATATAAAAAAAAAATGAACGAAAAACAAATATGTAACACATAAACAAACGACAACCACTGATTTCCTCTATATTTCATAGATTCATTTTTAAAATGTTGGAGGATAAAACTAGCTTTAAAAAATTATCGTTTCCTGCAAAAAGACAAAGAGACAAATTTAAACACGCACTCGACTTTTGTAATATACGTCTGTAGTACTATGGCATACTGCTTCTGTCGAGGAAAGACGTGTATGTTCACATGACTGTTTTTTAGCACTTTGGTGTTGTCATCTCTGTCTAATTGAGTTATGATGATTTCATTAGACACAAATTCTTTCAAATAAAAACGCTTGGGATGTAAACAAAATCTACTTTTAAGCTCAATACTATATTTCAGTGTATGAAAATAAGAAGAGAAAAAAAACACAAAAATAATGATACAAATATCGAGGTTATAATCGGTATCACTTTGTGTTCAGATAATCGATACTAATGAAACGAAATAAGTTGCGAAGATAATTTGACCATTGTTCACAAAAAATTATAAAAACTTCATTTGTTCATAGATTTTACTGGTAATCACAACTTATTTTCAGGATAGTGATTGCTATGGTTTACTATGGAGTAACCATGCATACTGGAGGCAATATTGGTGGAAATTTTTACTTGAACTTTTTCATACTTGCTATCGTAGAAGTTCCTGCTAAATTGCTTGTTATGGCAACATTAAACCGCGCTGGAAGAAAAAAGACCCATTGTTTCTGTATGGTTGTTGGAGGTGTTGCTTGTATGTGTACAATATTTACAGTTATATATGGAGGTGATGGTAAGGTGATATGTTAAATATATTGCAGCAAAAACCATATTGAATTTCAAAAAACGACAGAAGATACCAATAAAATGCATCGTTGCTTGTACGGTTCATTTTAATCGAAAAACGTCACCATTTTTTATGAAATTGATTCACGAATGATAATTTTAAAAAGTACTCGCAGACGCAGACGACGAATGCCAGATTTTAAAAATATATGTATATGATTTGACGTTGTTTTCTGTTAATTTCTTTAAATTTAATATAACAATTTAAACGAAAAACTAACGGCCTAATTTATGTACAAAAATATGAACAAAAAACAATTATGTAACACATCAACAGACGACAGCCGCTGAATTACAGGCTCCTGCCTTGGAACAGACATATGCAAAATGTGGCAGAGTTTTACTTGTTTGTTGGCGACAAACCACCCCCTCTTCTCAGCTTAAGGAGAATAAGTCTGTTTGTTTTGCTCACACATTGATTTAAAAAAAAAAAGGAATTCGATATGTCCGTCATAGAAGTGAAAGGTTTAGCTTGATTTAAAAGAAGGGTTCATTCACTGTTTTCTACATAAGGACATGCCTGTACCAAGTCAGAAACATGACAGTTGTTTTCCATACTTATGAAGTGTTTGAGCATTGAAGTTTCATTTGATCAGGATTTTTTTCGTTTAGAATTGGAGTTCGGTTTAAAATTCTTTGCTTTTTTACTTTTATATGTTTATTTCATTAGAATTTTAATTTTGATGTGGGTTCGTGGTCTAGTGGTTAGGACCGATGGCTTCAGGGCTAAAGGTCCGTTTCGAATCTGACTTTGTGAGCCGGAATTTTTAGTACATCAGAAGGGTGATGTTGACCCTCCTACACACTTCTCTGGTACGCAGACCGAGGTTTCAACTAGGATTGTTACTTTGGTGGTCTAGGTTGGTCAAAGTTGACCCCTATTTTGACCTGAAGATCAATCTACTGATATCTCTTCGGTTTGTCTGTTTCTACTTAGTGTTCTGGTGGTTATCTCCGAGAACTTAGGATTCCTCCGCCATAATAACAGACTTTCCGGTGTCCTAGCACTCCCTTTGCTTTGGGCTTGGGATTGTTTTAGAAAATATTGTTGTAAATACGTTAGTAACACATGACATGGTTTTAAAAGCGTTGTTCATGCAGAAATTTGTTAATATGAAGCTGAGAATTCTTAATGTGAATCCGTCGACAATTTAACAATCCAATAATGTTATAAAAAGAAACATGTAATGCCTTGCTATATTTCAGAATTGCAACCATTAACTCTAACTTTAGCCATTATTGGGAAAATGGGTTCAGCTGCGGCTTTCGGAATTATTTATGTATACTCTATGGAACTTTATCCTACTGTGGTCCGAAACAGTGGAATGGGATTAAGTTCCTGTATTGCAAGAATTGGTGGAATGGTGGCTCCATATGTAGCGCAATCAGTATGATATTTTGTTTAACCTAGACTGGATGCAAAGATAATTTATGGTTGAATATGCTGCTCTATTTATATTAAATGTATTCTTCTTTAAGTTCTGTTTAAGTTAAAGTAATATTTACTCTGACTACGTGTTTTGTGTTGATTCTTAATGTTTTTTTATAAGAATTTCTTCAAAATGTTTATAAGAATTTTTCTTTTGGAAGCATTTTATGAATAAGGAGATTAAACAAGATGAGACTTGTCATTTAGGTGCTATTAATCGAAAGTCCGTAGTCAGATTCACACAGTAAATACAGATTGCTTTATTTACAGACGTATCATGCCAGAAGGTATACTATACTGGTAAAGTATATAGTGTATGTTTTATTTATAGGCTGATGTTGTTGGCGGTAAATTCGGACAAGCTTTGCCATTAGTTATATTTGGTTGTTGTTCCGTTTCTGCGGGACTACTTTGTCTTATCCTTCCAGAGACCTTAAATAGAAAATTACCAGAAACAGTAAGAGAAGCCAAAGATTTTACAAAGTGAGTGTGTTTATACTTCTTTCATTCATTTTGATAAGACAGATATTTATAATGCACATTTCTTAACATTAACATAAACAAGAAAGAAAATCTTTTGATTTCAATACACAATTTTGAGTGCTAAAACTAGCTATTTATGTAAGAGAAAGATGACAATCTGAGATTTCTAAGTTAAATTTTTAAAGCTGTTTCCCATGTATATATGTCCATTCTACAGCATTTATACATGTGTATCCTATATATACCAAGGCTGGTGAACTTCTCTTAACTAAAGCTTTTTAAACACAGACATCTTTATCTAATATTTATGAAGAATATGTGAACACATTCACCCTGTTTCGCCAACACAATCACAATAATATGTTCAGTGAACCGCAATGTAGGGACACAATATTTGATACTCATTTTATATAGCTAAAACAGGATTCTGATTCATCAGATAGCCTCGGGCAACAACTAACGTTTGAGAAAGTAAATACATATAAAATTGAATCAATAGCATGTTAAAATGACGAAATATCGTGGTACATGTTGGCACATTTACTGCTTGCTATTTTTAGCATCTATAAAGAAGTGGGGACTTCATTGCATCTACTGGTGTCTTGTTTTTTTTTTTGTCATCCATGAAGAAGCGGGGTTCTAACTCGCAATATGAGTGTTGACTGGCTAGTGATTACATTAATAGAACTACTGGCAATTGGCCACCGAGGCCCCTGTGTATTTCAAATTAAGGTTGTATTATCCTTATCCTAATTTATTATTTAAAATCTTCCGTTTTATATAATAATGTTCAATTTACAAAGGTAAAAATAGACACTGAAATCGTCATTGTTATAATTTTTATTATTTGTAGAAAATTAGACCTCGACGATGTCAACAAAGAAAAATCCACTCTTCAAGAATACCTTTCAAACACTGAAAAAGAAAAGCCGAAAGTCAAAGAAATTTACACTATTTTAAACTGAAAATTAAACTAATATTTTCAGATCTGAAGGCATATAAAAGTAGAAATGTACATACATTTGCACGTTTATATTATATAAATAACACTTTTTTTATATTTTATTCAAATGAAATAATTACGCTGATCATTTATAACTATCCATGCTTACATGGTTTTTTTTCGTGGTTTTACATATATTGCAGAGTATTCCTTGTGAAAAGTCATTGACTTTCAGGTCAAGTTATTGGTTTTCCTTTTCCCCTCAGAAAATTATGTTGTCGTCCTCTAATTATAATGACGTTAAACTATTGGAATATAATACGAACCAATCTGTTACATTAGTGTCTATTTGATTTTTTTTAATAACTGTATCTTTACAGTACACTTTTACATTTAAATACAATGTAGATTTTCCTCATCAAGTGCCCATTGATCATAATGTATACAATGAATGTATAACAACTGTCATAGTCCTGACTTGGTACAGGTATTTTCTTATGTAAAAGTTTGTTTCTTTTTCTAAAAATGACGATTAAAGCAAACTGTATTCTTTCGCTCAAAACAACTGAATGTAGGTATAGACACGATAGACAATTATACAATATTTTATCAGTACAAACGCTATTATAACAATTGGCTAAGGCTTGATTAAGTTCATTTCGTTAAAAAAAACATAGCAATTAATAACACAGTGTAGATACTATTCTGTACGCTATCCGGAAGTCGCAATTTTCGAAGCGAGAACTTTTTGGATCACATTTTAAATTTGATGGATATACTGTATTAAACGGTAAGTTGATCACCTGTGCATTTCTTAATGATTAATTCATCTGACATCGATATTTTCAAATGGTTTAGAAATAAATTCAGCACATTAATTTTTCGTATCTTTGCCTTAATCAAGAGATTTTCAAGTACATCACTAAGGAAAATCGGTCTGTGAACCTAAAAACAATCTTTTTATCCTCTTAGTGTACAAATTAACGTAAAAACCAGACTTAATTAACTAAATGAAGTATACTTCAAGTGGTGGTTAAAGTTTCAACCAGATCTTTGAAGCCAGAAATAAGAAAATTACACTTATTTGAATTTCTCACTGTACGATCAGTCTCGCTTGTATATTTTGAAACTGTATGATCAGTCTTTATTTCACTGTATTCTAGTGGTGATTTCAAAGTTGTTTACGATACATTAGAAGGTGGCATTTTTCTAAATAACACAAATATATTTCAATAATTTACTTTTGGATGTAACGCGTCCTCTGATTGGCTGACGTTATCTTATTATCAGCCCATAGACATAATTTAGTCATGTGACCGTGACGTCATCAACGTTTTTTCATGGTTTTCTACGGTTTAAAATGGAATTTAGAATTAAATTATAAGAAATGCCTGTAATATTTTTTTCTGTCTATTCGAAATAACATAAAAAGAAATGTGGTGCATACTGTTTAATAACCCGCTACGCGCGCTATTCAGTGTGTACCAAATTTTTTATGTTATTTCTTCATAGACAGAAAAAATATCAGTCATTCCTTAAATAAATTCACATCCTGAAAACTTATGAAACATGTTTAAGCTTGATAGTGTGTAATCGACTTACTACATAAAGTATAAGGATGTTTAAATGTTGCTAAAGTAAGAGGAAAGTTTGTTGTATATATAAGTTTCAGAAACGTGTACAAACACATAGATTTAGTTGTTATATAAAAATACATGTATTTACACACATTGGAGGCCGTACTGTAGTATGGAACGCCAAAACTGTCTTGTTATGACCATTTTTCATTACATGATGTGCATTTACCTTTATATGATGTGCACTTGTCATTATATGATGTGCACTTAACTTTATATGATGTACACTTGTCAATATATGATGTGCAAACAACTTTATATGACGTGCCAACATGCTTATAGTATGTGCAAGTATCTTTATATGATGTGCAGCTACACTTATATGATGTGCATACATACTTATATGATGTGCAAATGTACTTATATGATGGGCAAATATACTTATATGATGTGCAAATATACTTATATGATGTGCAAATATCCTTATATGATATGCATTTTTCCTTATATTATGTGCAAACATCTTTATATGATGTGGCTGTGTCATTATATTATGTGCTTGTAATCTTATATCATGTGGTTCGGTTAACTTCATTACATGATGACGAAACGTCATTATATGATGTGGTCAATGAACATGATTACGATTAGAATGATTACTGTCTACGTCATAACTGATTCCGATCTGCTTCTGCAGAATTGATACAAACCCGGATCAAATCTTAAGTTATTTAAAAAGAGAAAAACCTTGAGATCAAATAATGCAGTCCGAGACGTTACGCACGATACTGGTGTCACCAAACGTAACGTCGAATTACGACGTTTTCTACATGGAAAAATGAAACGTTGAAAAACGACGGCATTGAAAGACTGAATTTGATGTTTTTTAATTCGATTGTATGTTTGTTTTGTTTATTTCCCTTTCAGTTTACGTTAATTGTTTCTTTAGTTTGTCTTTTTTTAATGTTTGTTTGTTTACTTTTTTAGAAATATACAAAATATAAGAGCAATTCAAAGACAAAATAACTTGTTCAATTTTATTCCGAATAGTCTGTTATAAACTGCTTTGCTCTGCCAGTCCAATTATTTCTTCGTGAATGGCCAAGGACAAATCAATTTTTTTTGGTGTTTTTTCCTTTGTCTTCTTTTTTTTACAGCAGCTATGGAATTTTTGTATTCTTTCATTCTCTCATTTTGTTTCATTTCGTAGTATAATTTATTTCTCTCACTTTTTTGTTGTTTTTTCCTTTCTCTATACATTTTCATTTTGTCAATTTTACCTTTTGATTTCATGATGGAACCTACAGTTGCAAAAATATCTTTAATTTAAAACACACCGCAAATTAAATACGTCGAATTGACGCATAAGAAAGGTGACGTTAAAAAAAGATAAATTTACGTTGAAATACGAAAAAAGACGTAGGGGACATTTTGTAAGTCTCAGAAAGTTAGAAATATTATTAATTAACTAAACGGCTATACCAATACAATGGGTACCATTTTAAAGCTTAATCCACGAGCAATCTGATAAGCATAAAGTACAAAGTGTGAAAGCTTCGCATTCTGAACTGAGATGACACAATCTAAGAAAATGTGTAAGGAAACGTTGAATGTAGAATAAGGGGACATTTTGTAAGACTGAGAAATATGGCTTGTTTGTTTTTCAAAACAAACACGATTTTGAGCAAACTTTTATACGTTGAAGTATAGTTTATGAGCCGTCTTTCTATATTTTTAAATAGTGTTAGTCATTTAAAATATTGCAATTATTTAGAGAAGAAACTTTTATATGCAAATCTAGTGACGTTAAAATCAAATGATTACAATGCTTACCTTTATTGTTTCCGCCACCATTTTGCCTATTGACATGACTTTTTCGCCAAAAAAGACGTCACAATTAATTTGTTAGTTATGACGTTACTGAGTGAAATTTGGCGGAATTTATGCAAATTGAATGTTTGCAATATTTTTAAGAGATTACTAGAGTGATTACGGTAAAATTTTGTTACATCTTACAAGTTATTTTCATAACAATTTTGGTTTAAACAGGCGGATTGACAAACACACATTTTATAAAACGACTATCTAATTTAATAATGATAAAATACAATTAAAACGGAATATTTTGGTATATAATGATACAGTTTTGTTTTACTAACTGAAGTACATATTCGCCATCCAAATGTTAATACACGTCAGAGTAAGAAGTGACACCAGTATCGTGCGTAACTGAACTGATTGAAGAATTTCCCGGCAGCGGCGAACATATGATAAAACAAATTGTGTGGCTCTTATTTATAGATTGCTGTTCGGTTTGAGTAAAAGCTCCGTGTTGAAGGCCGTTATTTAACCTGTAATTGATTACTTTACACATTATGACTTAGATGTAGAGTTGTCTCATTGGCACTCACATCATATCTTCCTATTTCTATTCATTTCAAAAGACACCAATGAACTCAAAGTCAATTTTAAAAATATTTTATAACGATAGCTACAAAATTATCCTCTCTTGCATATATAATTATACCGGTATGAATGATTGGTTGATTAATTATTTGTTGATTGATTGCTTTTTAACGACACTTTCAACACTAGCATGCTAATTCGTGGCAGTGAGTTTATATTGATGGAGGAAGCCGAAGTCCCCGGAAAGAAACACCGACTTTCGGTAGGAAAAAATAATAATTCCCCCCCCCCCCCAAAAGGAATGAAAGGAGATATGGGATTACCTTCAACTCGGTGCATGACATTTGCTTGCATCTTTTTATTATGTTTTCATGCATTTATTGCACACTTACATGATTATGAATGCATGATTGACGTCCAGCGGAAAATTGACGTATAAAAGACTACGTGGTATGATTGCCAATGAGACAACTCTCCACAAGACACCAAATTACACAGAAATTAACAACTATAGATCACCATACGGCCTTCAACAATGAGCAAAGCACATACCGCATAATCAGCTATAAAAGGCCCGAACTGACAAATGTTAAACAATTCAAACGAGAAAACTAACGGCATAATTTAAGTACAAAAAATTAAAGAAGAACAAATACCGGTATGTAACACATCAACAGACGGGCTTCTGACTTGGGAAAGGTGCATATTCACCCGGGGACATATTAATGCGAAATGAATATGAACCCTGTTTTGTAAAAGACCGACATCCTGAGCCGGATTTTTAACATGCTACTTTGCAGAAATCAATTTCACCTAACGGTGTTACCCGGACAGATTATTCTGATTCCGAGCCGAACAAGTCTTTGATTTTACTCATTATTCAATATCAGACACATCATAGGTTTGTGACACATAATAAATGTGGTCTAAGATTTTCAAAAGTTGAAATTGGGCAATTACCTATTATAGTGTCCAATATCCGAAATCTAAATATAGTATTGCTAGATTCAGCATATCAAAGAACCATAAGAATTGCTTGTTTAAGTGCCGTTTTGGCCCGTTATTTCTAAAAAGTTTTTGACTGGCAACAAAGTATTTACGGACAACGAACTCATCGCAAAAACATTATACTGCGTCAAATCTTAAAATATAAACAATTGAATACCACCATTTTATTTTAAACAAAATCAAAATTAAAGGCTCCCTTAATTTTTTCCTATGCCCTCGTTATGGGGGTTGTAAATGACAGGTCCATTATATTGGTCATTACCCTATCAATGTCCGGTTTTTGTCCATTTTTGTGTCTTCTTCAGAAAAGTGATATATAAAGACAAACTTCCACAGCTAAAATGAACAGCAAAGCATTCTTTACAAAACAATGAACATACTAGAAATTCATGCAGTCCGATATGCGGTTTAAATAGAACAAAAGAATTCGACCTCTTGTGTTTAGAAGGTAGAAAAGTGAAATGAACTTTGTATACGGTTGTCAAGATGTCAGAAAAGTTACTTTCCGTAAAGTCATTTTAAATATTTGCATTCACGTTGTTCGACCATAAGTCAAGCTGTTACGTCATTTAGTAGGTCTCCTTATAAACTGCTACCTTTTTTTGCTCGACATAGAAAAAATCTGGGGAAAATTACAAAAATTGAGAAATCAATTGTCCATCGTTTAAGACCATTCCCAAAGTGGCACACCTAAACATTTGGAAGTAATTTCAAAGTTGGATGTTATATGTCGGGGGTTTTGTTAATTAATTTACGCATCGAACACACCCGTCCTATATATGTAACATCACATGACTTTTAAGTGATTAAAACTATTTTTTTTAAATAAAATTTGCATGTTTGACATGTTTTTTTCTGAAACAATTAGAATTACACCGACAGTCATAATTTCTGTATTATTTAAAAAAAGTTTTGTTACACATTCTGTTACACCTTAGTTATACAGTAACCTGGATTGGTTGACCATTGTGAAGTTGAGTTTTTTGGGGTAGCATAGATTAATATCGTTGTATTCCTTTTGTTTGTATTAACCAATTGTCGTTCGGGATTATTTTGTATACATCATTTATTGATCTTGCAATTTCTTGTTATTTAGTTTGCGTCTTTTTTCTTTGGTGTCATATTTTGGCTATGTTTGTGTTCGATCATACAGTATAATAAGTCGGTAGTTGCCCGCGAATGGATTTTTTTTTTATTTCTTGCGACTCTTTGTGTCTTTTTCGTTGATTGCAGTTATTTTTTTGTTTTGTGTCATGTGGAGATATTGTGTGATTTTGTTTTTCTTTTGATGTGTTTGCACCTTAAATTGGGATTGCACTGAGTTATTTCATGATTTCTTTTTGTGCTATATTTTCGATACATTTTTAGTCTATCTTATAACATCTTACAATTGTCCGACGACATAATGTGATACTTTTTTGTTCATTCATACCATTCATACGATTTGAATTTACTATTTATATCTTTTTTTCTTGATAGTTTACCTACAGTCGAAAATTTGCAAGACATTAAGAGTCTTTACTTATTCAACAGTTTTACATTTAATTAGACTCAATTTTATTATAGTTTATCACATAAAGACTCGATTGTATTATAGTACTTTACTTGAATAACCGTCCAACTGTTAGTTGTATGTTAGTTCTTCACAACTAAGAAACAGATTCAAGAATATCTAAGTTCCCTTATATTAATTTTTACCGTATACGGTGGCTCACTATTTTTCTCATACATGCTCACTATTACAAGTCAAGTACTATAGTATTACACCGGTGTCTTCATATTTCATGTACTACACATGCGTATATATATATTTCTCGAGTGTGAAACATGCAACAATACTCTACCAAAGCAAGCCAGGCAACAATCCGTCAACAAGGAAGTAAGCATGGTAAGTTAATTATTTAACTTTTTAACTTCAAAGAGGGTATGGTTTTCTTGTCTAAGCTCGAACATTTATTGTCCGCCTCCATCAATCAAATATTTTTTTCTTTCAAAACTTAACACTATAATACAGAATTTTACATTAAGGGGGGGGAGGTCACTGACCGAGCTAAGGGGAGCTCGCTGCAGTCATGCTTCAGTCATTCCTCATGTTTAATCAAACATATTTTCCCGACGAAAGCCCCACAATCCCCCCCCCCCCCCCCCCCCGAATCCGCCTCTATATTCTTGAAAACGTTGTTCGTATACATACTTACCTCCATGTTATTGTCTCAAGTCTTCAGTCTCTGCACCGAACACTTACAATCAACCAAGCCGTTGCTAAGACGGTGCTTAAAAGAGCAGCGGCTTGGGTTAAAATTGTTCTTACTAGGCAATCTTGGATAATCTGTTACAGTTTTGTTTTATTTAAAAAAATAATGATGATTCCAATAAACAACGAAAATTAAGCATATGCTCTTTAAACTGTTCTTGAACAGAACTCCAATTAAAAAAAAAAGAGTTCAGATGATCAAGTTATTTAAAGAAGTAGAAAAAGGGAACCAATGGCACTGCTATATCATCTTAGAAATTATATAAATTATTTCCATCAGTATTACAAGACTATGAAGGATGCATTCGCATCTCTTCTATTATGGATACGTTTGACAAATTCTGAATATAAAAAAAAAGTTCCTTTTGTGGCATATCTTTATTCATATAGATTATTTTTCCTTCATATCTTTATATATTGTTTTCTTTAGTTTAAATTGGAATCTCAGATAAGCATCTGGTACTTTAAAACCTCTCCTCTCTGTCACATGCCTCTGGTCGACATGTGTACTTCAGAATAATTCCGGACTGTCAGATGTATAGCAGAACTTTCACATAACTTCTTGATAAAACTGTTGTCTATCTCCCTTTTCGACACCGCAAACAAAAAATCGAACAGGTATTTAAAGAGGGGTTGCAATCACATGTTCCCCGTACAAATGGATCGGAACTGAGAGCTCTTTCCCGGATCTGCCACTGGATTTATACATCAGATACATCACAAAATATAGGGAACATGTTATTAAATATACTAGAATATGAAATAAAGAAAAATATAAATCGAAAAAGTTGAATTATCATTTATGTCTACGAAACCACAAGAGCCTACTTAATTGACCATGTTTTCAAATCATATCAAATGTTTTCATTGGTCTTTACTTGTTAGAAAAATGTACTGAATTTATTGTTAGCTAAATTATCAATGTTAGGTTATTGCATATTCTTCAGAGCTGTATCTTGAACTTATGAATTGAAAAAGAGGGGATGGATATGTGTCTGTATTTTCAACATATCTAACAAACCTGTGAGAAAAATTAGTTTTAGAATACGAAATTTAATGTCTCTCTCATTCTGTAAACAGATATTGTAAAATTGTTAAGGTATTTTGGTGTTTTTAATGTAAGTATTATTTACATTCAGCATGTTTATCGGATTTTTTTTTACTATCAATGTTGAACTGTTAAATTTTATCGGATTATTTTTAACTACTAGGGGACGCAATCAAAAGTTCAATGAAGGATAAAAAAAAACTTAATTCACATAGTTTTTTCACTGACCCCCACCCCCGTCTTAACTTAATTTGGGTAAAATTGATTGACCTATATGGATATATGTGAAAATCAATGTCGGATAACCAAATCTTGCTGCAGTTAAACTTAAAATTGTTATTTGGATGGAGAGTTGTCTCATTGGCACTCACACCACATCTTCCTTTATCTATATCCTTTATAAAAACGTTGAATATAAGTGATATGAACCTCCGAAGTCTTGTATAATAGCACTACGAATAATAGAATAATATAATTGAAATTCAGTTAATTGAGTGTGGGAGGCTATTTTAATCCACTTTATGACTGTGTATTATATAAGGTTACAATGTAACAAACCTATCAAACACACCGTGAAAAATAACATTATCTCCCCTGGAAATACTTAACAACAAGTCACGAAAAACTGCTACTTTTTTTTGCTCTATATCACATAATTATGAAAACACATTACATATATATGGAATTATGTGCTTGTGTACCCGTTTGAGTGTGTAGGTGCACACTGAGAACGATCGTCTCTAGATTTTTTTTTTAATTTGTCCCGGCCTTTCCGGGTTCACGTAGCAACACGTTTCTTTCCTTTCCAGCTATTCCTGATTATGAATTAGTCCAAAACATGCATTTATCCCAAAGCAACAACTATTAAACAACTCACCTATTCCAATGGTGATCGTCTAATTCCTAGCTGATTCTTTTAATCGTACCTTTCTTGACGACACCCATCGTTGTAGCGTCTACCATTCACTGGGGTAAAGCTGATGACCGTAACTGCATTCACGGTCATCCCAAGATGTCGGATGAAAAAATAGGTCAGTATCTGTATTGTCTGTTACAGTGTTTCTATATCATTTTCTTTACAAAGGAGACATTGATACGATGTAAATTTATAAAAGATACACATGGAAATCACAAATTACTTCCGAGAAATGTGCATGAAACAGGAAATTCGATTTTAAAAAATCGCTATAAAGATGACCGTAAATCACAATTGAGATGACCGTAACAGAATCAGCAATTCATAACAAGGGTGACCGTAATTGGTTAAAAGATTATCGTAATTTGTAAAGGATGACCGTAATTTCTGAATGATGCCCGGAACTTTTAAAGGATGATCGTCAATTCTAAGAAATATCCGTATTGATATAACTACTTTTTTTTGTATCAAATGATTAATGGTGTTGATATAAAACGTATTTATATAAGAGTATTATCCTATAGGTAGGAGAAAATAAGACGTGCTTTAAATACAAAGTTCACCATATATATCTTTTTTACGGTAGAGGGTATAATTTTTAAAATGAACTTACAACAAGACATGCATATGAAAAAGTGGAGAAAACATGCAACAAAAGCGCGATTAAATGACACCTTACAAGTATAATAATAAAAAAAAGTGTGCTGCACAGCCTCCAACTAAAAGACAAAAGATGTTTTTTTTTATTTCTGGAATTCCTTGTAATGACATATAATAAATGCACTTTTTTAAAAATGCCAATGGATGTACACCCATTGATATTATATCGTCTTTGATTTGTCTTCTATTTTGTCTTGCAAGTAAAATAACAGAACCTGTTTTTAAAATACAACGACCAAACTAGTGAAGGCGAGCTCCAGCAAAATAGATCCTTAAAATAGTCTTGTGCGTATAGCGTATCACAAGGGGCAGGGGCAGATTAAGCCATTTTAAAAAAAAGGGGGGTCCCAACCCAGGGTAAAGGGGGTTCAAACTATGTGTCCCCATTCAAATGCACTGATCGGAAAATAAAAAGGGGGTTCCAAACCCTGGACCCCCCTTTGGATCCACCACTGAGGGGAACCTTGTCAATTTGTATATACAGCAATGTTATTCATATATCAAGACAAACTAAGATTTTAATCTGCTTCCTCTGGAACCATACACACAGGCTCGATTACCGGATATTCATATGTTTGATTAGTGTTTTTTATGCTACATTCATGGACATTATGTTTTCTGGTCTGTGCGTCCGTTCGTTTGTTTGTCCGTCCGTCTGTCCCACCTCAGGTTAAAGTTTTTGGTCGAGGAGGTTTTTGATGACGTTGAAGTCCAATCAACTTGAAACTTAGTACACATGTTTTCTATGATATGATCTTTCTAATCATAATGCCAAATTACAGTTTTTTTTTCCCATTTTAATGGTCCACTGAACATAGAAAATTATAGTGTAGATGAGGCATGTACTAGAGAAACCTCAGAGGGACACATACTTGTTTCTTCAACTTTTCGTCGAATCTTTGTCAATTTGTATTAAAATTTTAAAGTCGTTATCAATAAATATTTCATTGCTTTACGAGAAATTTGCAATTTACTATCATTGTCATGAACTCAAAATACGGCAACTAGTTAAAAATAAATTGATGAAACATGTTTATCCGCTAACTAAGCCCCTATTGAGACAAACACAACAAAAGCTATGATTACAAATACAGATATTCTTAGAATTGAGGGTTATCATTTAAAAGTTACGATCATTCTTTATAAATTACAGTCATTCTTTACAAATTACGGTCATCTTTTACAAGTTACGGTCATCTGTTTACCAATCACGGTCATCCTTGTTTATGTTACGGTCATCTTGAAAATATTTTGATAATGGTTTACGGACATCTTAGCGATTTTTTCAAATTGAATTTCGCGTTTCCTGAACATTTTTCGGTAGTAATTTGTGATTTCTGTGTAAATCTTTTATAAATTTACATCGTATCAATGTATACTTTGTAAATAAAATGATATAGAATGACTGTAGCAGACAATACAGATACCGACCTAATTTTTCATCCGACATCTTGGGATGACCGTGAATGCAGTTACGGTCATCAGCTTTACCCCAGTGACCATTGGAGGTAGCGAAATTACATGATTTCACAGGAGAGCGAAATAAACAAGGGGAGCAATTTTATCGAACCGCATTCCGGACTGCATGTATTTACTTCTTTAAAAAAAAGCCGCTAACGCAAGATGTAAAGATATTGTCAAATATAAGCCTAGTACAATGAGCATAGAGCATGGCATAAAAGAATCATTACTTTAATTTAATAACTTCAACTGTTTGCACATTATTGCAGACCTCGTGTGTTCATTATTGTAGACCCATTGATTAAAACTAAACTTTGCAATTCACAATTTGACAATTTTCCAATAATATCTGGTGTGATTTTTTCATCTTAAATCGAGGAACAAACATGTCAAGTTTTTCTTTCTTTTTACATCTCAACCATTTTCCAAACGATAGCTACAGATTTGATCCGGGTTTATATTAATTCTGCAGAAACCTCTGCAGAAGCAGATCGTAATCAGTTATGACGTAGACAGTAATCATTCTAATCGTAATCATGTTCATTGACCATAACGACGATGAAAGCACATCATATAATGACGTTTCGACATCATATAATAAAGTTAACCGAACCACATGTTAGAAGATTACAAGCACATAATATAATGACACAACCACATCATATAAAGATGTTTGCACATAATATAAGGGAAAATACACATCATATAAGGATGTTTGCACATCATATAAGTATATTTGCACATCATATAAGTACATTTGCACATAATATAAGTATATGTGCACATCATATAAGGATATTTGCACATCATATAAGAATGTTTGCACATCATATAAGTATGTTTGCACATCATATAAGAACATTTGCACATCATATAAGTATTTACGCACCTCATATAAGTATATTTGCACATCATATAGAGATGTTTGCACATCATATATAGATACTTGCACATAAAATAAACATATTTGCACGTCATATAAAGGTGTTTGTACATCATATAATGACAAATGCACATCATGTAAAGGTTTATGCACATCATATAATGACAAGTGTACATCATATAAAGGTAAATGCACATCCTATAATGAAAATGGTCATAACAAGACAATTTTGGCGTTCCATACTGTAGCCTATAATTGATCACAGTTCCTTCACTTTGTTTTGGATGTGTCTCTTTGACACTCAATTGTACACCACTTTGTAAAGCAGGGGTTTATAGTGATAATGAAGTCCGTCTTTTCGTTCGTCCGTTGGACCGGTACAATGTGTTTCGTCGGTTTTGTAAGTGCATCTCCTCGATTATGAATCCTTGTGTTATTTCAATGCTAAACATATGGAAATTTTATAGAAAAAATCCACAGCCTTTATCCTTGTACTCTCAATTTGGCAATTTAATGACTGGTATATATCGGATTATTGCATGCAATGCTAGCAATGATTTCCTTAAAACTAGTTTATTAATGTAGTTATTGGTTAAAACAAATAAAAATATGACCAAATCAAGTACACCTTTTAGGGTGTGGTCGACTTACGAGATATTTAAGAATTTACAGGTTGGTTAGAATTTTTTGTAAAAAATAAACACTAGCACATCATAGAAAAGCATGTCAGTAATCTATGTTTCAAATTTTATGACAAAAAGCTCTGTGGATTTTCTATAATATTCTTGGTTTATTTGCCACAAAGTACTCTTTTTCTATCAAATGCAATGAAACAGTAAATAATAATGCTTTGCATCAAGTTCCCCTTGGTATATGTACAAAATGGCATATCTATTATTCATTACATCTGTAGTTTTGATACAATTGAAGTTTGAAAAGTTCGGGCAAAAATGGCTACAGAAGGGGTCATAAACCTTAATATGCATTGGGGATTCCAGCCATTTTTAAATGGAGAGGGGGTCCAATCCAGGAGAAAAGGGGATTCCAAATATATGTTCCCATAAAAATGTATTGATAGTTTAAAAAAAAAGGGTTTCAAACCGACGGATCCTCCTTTTTTGAATCCGTCACTGATATAACTATTGATTAATCTTTCTCTGATTCCTTATCATAAATGATAATGACTGTATTTGTGCACCGTCTATTTCGAATTTTACTAAATGAAAATCTTTTATGGGGTTTCTTTATAAAATATACGGACTTAAACATTGCATTATATGGAGGCACCCATCAGGTATTTCCAAAACCTTCTCAAGCAAATACTAAAGTTTTCTGAAATTGCTCCATTTTTAATCTATTAATGCATGATGGACTTTCTATTTTGAATTTTTGGTAAAAATATTTTTATGTTTCTATATCTAAAATACGGACTTTGCCATAGCCTTATATTGGGCGTACCTATTTTATATTTACAACTTCCTTCAGACACTTGTCATAACTTAATGAATCTTTTTCAGATTCTTCATCATTTAATTCAATTGTGCACCTCTTATTTAGATTTTTATGAAAAATCACTGTTTTCTCTTTCCGTGATAAGGACTTTTCCACTACCTTATTGGGTGGTACCCATTTACCATGTGATAATAAAATAGACACGTATATACCTTCAACTTGCCGTTGTTTTTTTTTCAAAATCACGACTGGTCATATCTGAAATCAAATCTGAAATCGCTTCTAGAATACATTCAGTAGACTGATCGTACAGTAATTTATTTTGGGATCCTCAAGGAAAACATAATTATGGGAAATACGAATATTCTACTTAAATACGAAAATAATACATGTATTGAAACAGTATATATTTAACTGTAAACTGATGCAAATATTTGCAATAAAAGATTAACTGCTTTGTACTACGAGAGCAAAATTGTCCATCAATTTAACTTTTTTATATCATGTTGGTGTGATGCACACGTATATTTTATATTATTATGCATGTTTTTGTTTCTGTTACTCATATGTATGATGCTATACATACATTGGAGATGTTCAAAGTACTTTATAGATATAGGAGTAAACAAATGATGAGAAAAGTCACCGTAGGCAAAACCGTCCTGTTACCAGTTGGAAATCATCGCTTCGAAAATCGCGACTTCCGGATAGTGTACAGAATAGTATTTACACTGTGAATAACAGTTATAAAAAATTTTACAACAACTGGATCCTATACTTTCTAAACATGATATTGATGTTAAATATTATTAATGGTTTTGCAAAACAGTACTTCTAACCTTTAAGTACTCAACAACGTAATTTGAACATCTCTATGATAGTTTTAATGGCCCACTGCTTAACAATTGTTTGTCTTTATGATATCATTATGAATATATCTAAAATTTGGGTAGAGAATTTTTCATTCCTATTCACCGTGTAGAACGCCACATGCGAGGTGTCGGCTATGTTTGACATGGGGTGACAATTTCGAAGCGAAGAAAAACTTATCAAAGTATGTTCAAGTATCAAAATTTCTTTTAATAGAATTCTTAGTACCATATAATGTATTACACGGACGGAACTCAAAGATAATCTATTTCCTGCAAGCAGTAGCAGTCGTTTTCAGTTCTCTGTTTTCTCAAACACCTCTCCCTAGTTTTCCGTGTTGCAGATTTGGGGGCTTAATATGCAAATTTCTGGATAAAAACTACTTTAGATGACACACACACACCCTCATATCATTTATATACTGATGAGTCTTATGTAGACAAAACGCGCGTCTGGCGTACTAAATTGTAATCCTGGTACCTTTGATAACTTATATAGAATTGAATTCCTATCATGGAATTTTATCAAATACCAGTGTCAAAAATATAATTTTAAAGTATACTAAAATGATCACTACTATAAATCTTAAAAGAAAGCCAAATTCATCTCCAATTTGCCTGAGGTAGATGGCACCTGATTATCTGTTTATCATAAAAAAAAAAAAAAAAAAAAAAAAAAAGACATTAGTGTATCGTGGTTATGTTACTCTATTGTGCTGATTGACTTTGGGTCAATCCAAGACCTGCTTTCTAATTGTGACGTCACGTATATATGTGCAAATCAGTCTGTGTAGACTTCATTCTACACCCACTTTTTAATGTCAATGAGACAACTCTCCATCCAAGTCACATTTTATAAAAGTAAACCATTATAGGTCAATGTAATGATTACATAATATTATATAAAAACCTTAAAACACCATAGTAAAGTTTCTACTGGAACTCATTTATGAAGTTTGCACTCGAAATGCTCTCTTGTGAATCCTTTAGTCCGACATCACATTGGTCCGATTGCCCAATAGCTCGACGCCCTATTAGTCCGACCACACATTGGAACGACACATGATTAAACCGACACATAATTATTGAGCAATATTTTGTATAAAAAATCTTTATTTCAAGAGGATTATCCCAATAGCTAAAAATAATCCTACTGAGAATCTTAAAAAAAAAATTAACATATTCATAAAGTAAATGTATTAAAAATGTGCTTAATGTCCAGTGGCAAATATTACATGCATGTTCAAAACAATTTTTCGATAAGTACAAAAGGTAAGTCCTGTAATATATAGATCTGGGATGAAAGAAGGTCAAAGAAACTTGGACTGCCACTGGACAATGAAAGCATATTCAATAGGGACAGGAATTTGCCCTGCTGCAGGTTCAGACAAAAGGCCACAGACGGCCCCTCACGGCCCCTCAAAGAGTTGTTGCAATAGTTCTTAACCTGCAGAGATCATGACACTCTCTTTCTGTATGAGGCTTCCGATCAAACGTGACCAATCTCACTGTCACATTTGTTCAAAATTATACATCCCGCACAATTTTACTATCAATATTTTGACTGTTTTTACTGTATCACATAAACATTATCCTTTATGATGACAGACTTGCACTTCTGGTGACATTTCCTATAGTAGAATGTGTTCACATATGGACAAAAGTTTGTCCTTATGTCCAACGTATGTGTCAATTGCTCCGAACCACTTGACAGCATTTTGTAAATCATCGATAAATCTTTATCTCATGATGTACTTTTCAACGGACAATTTATAAAGTGTTACGTCCATAAATAATACCATAAAATGCATGTTGGGAAAAACAACTTTTTATGAATTCATGCAAAATATTTGATGCAGTATCTATTGTTATAGGCAGTCTTCACGCCGAGTGGCAGCCCAGGCAGCGGCATCTAAAAATGGATCCCACCAGAACACACAGACCAAGTCTATGGGGAAAATAAAGTCTTATAGATCAACAACTGAACACTGTAATGAACAGATGAAATACATGATAGAGATAGAACTGGTATGAAAAGTGACAGTAAAACATTGAAATAATTTGAAAGGTAGGTATAGCTTTTCACTCAATTATGAATTAAGTAAGTATTTGTAGTTTTTCCTATTATTTTATTTCAATAAAATGAAATGTTGTAGTGTGTTCATGGGACAACAAACCAACAACTAGCAAATTCAAAAGAATAAAGAGCAGCATTACAATTCTACAATAATTGAAAGATGACATTAAAGTTAACAAAGAAATCTATGGGAAGTGAATATCCGTACACACAACTTCTCGGTTAACTGTTTCACCGATTGCATTGATATTGTGCTCGAATAATCAGATTATGTTAATACATATGTGTTTTTGGTGCCAATCCAAAGATGAGTGTTACAGCAGGATATAGTTTAACCTAGGAACCTAAAGGAAATATAAACAAAGATCTCCTTCTCTGAAACCGAATAACAAATTTAAAAGATATTATAATGAGAATTGCCACTGGTACTTATGATGAAAAATTCCACAGAAAGAATACTTTTTTTTATTTTTAAACTGCTGTATATTGAAAAAAATAATGAAAAGTTGTAGGATTGCCAATGAGACAACTATCCACCAAATTTGAGACGATGTGGATGTGAACAATAATATACAACTGTGCAAACTTCAACAATGAGAAAACCCATACCCGTATTGTCGGCTACAAAAGACCAAGAGACATAAACGATATATGAAACAATTCAATGTAGAAAAATTAACGACCTAATTTATAACAAAACAATTTTTAAAGTGCAGCCCGTATTGAAAACATGGAAATTTGCCATGAACCCAGACTTGGGGCGCTAAAATTCTTCTCCAAATCGTAAAAGATCAGGCCCTAAAGTCATAAAACTTTTCGCAGTGCTCGGAGCACAAAAAAGTCGTGCTCGAAACATGAAATCCAGCATTTTGATTGGTTGATTTGTTCATTCTGGAGTACAAGTAAAAAAAATGACTCAAAAGTTTAATGACTTCAAGGCCAGTTTTCAAGTAGGTTCATCAAAAATTATTCCATTCTTTTTTTTTCATTTTTCTCCATGTATAAAATGAACCTTGCAAAATTAACGTTATACCACCTTTAGCCATGCATGTACACTGATTCACATTATATCATGGTTGACCTATGTTTGATCTTATTATTGGACTTTCCAGAAACAAGTTGGCAAAGACATATATCACATGCATTGGAAGAGCAGCGGAAAATAACATTGAAGGAGAATTATGAAACAGTTATTAAAACATCAAATTGAGAGAGAGAAAACACATTTGTGTCGAGCCTGCGACTTTAGTTGCAGAAAGCTCGACATAGGGATGGTGATCCGGCGGCGGCAGCGGCGGCGGTGTTAGCTCCCTTCTTAAGAGATTTATATTTTAGAAGGTAGAACACCTGGATGCCTCATACTTTGTATATGGAGGCCTCATGTTACGAAGTTTCTGTCAGTCACATGTCCAATGTCCTTGACCTCATTTTCATGGTTCAGTGACTACTTGAAAAAAAAGTCAATTTTTTTTGTAATTTTAAGTTCTCTCTTATTATAAGTAAAAGGATAACTATATTTGGTATGTGCGTACCTTGCAAGGTCCTCATGCCCGTCAGACAGTTTTCACCTGACCTCAATCTCATTTCATGGATCAGCGAACAAGGTTAAGTTTTGGTGGTCAAGTCCATATCTCAGATACTATAAGCGATAGGTCTAGTATATTTGGTGTATGGAAGGACTGTAAGGTGTACATATCCAACTGGCATGTTTCATCTAACCTTGACCTCATTTTCATGGTTCAGTGGTTATAGTTAAGTTTTTGTGTTTTGGTCTGTTTTGCTTATACTGTATGCAAATGGTCTATTATATTTGGTGTATGGAATATTTGTAAGGTGTACATGTCTAGCTGGTAGGTGTCATCTGACCTTGACCTCATTTTCATGGTTCAGTGGTCAAAGTTAAGTTTTTGAGGTTTGGTATATTTTTCTAATACAATAAGCAATAGGCCAACTATATTTGGTGTATGTAAATATTTTATGATCTATATGTCAGCCGCGCAGATTTTATTTGACCTTGACCTCATTCTCACAGTTCATTGCTCAGTGTTAAGTTTTTGTGTTTTGGTCTGTTTTTCTTAAACTATAAGCTATAAGTCAACTATCTTTGTTGTATGGAAGAATTGTTAGCTGTACATGTCTGACTGGCATGGTTTATCATGTTTATCTGACCTTGACATCATTTTCATGGTTCATTGACCAATGTTTGGTTTTCTTGGTTAATGCTAAGTTTATGTGTCAAAATCAGTACTGAAACAGTACTGTCAAAATCTGTACTGAAACAGTACTGTGAAAAACAGAAAGTATAACATTACAAGTTTTCTGTCTTGCCTAACAGTACTGATATATACGAGGGTAGAAATGTACCAAAAAAACGTGAGTAAATTCTTGGTAGTGTATCAGGTATGATCATTTACATAAGACGATATCAGTAATTGTGATAAAAATTACAAAAACCTTACATGTCATACTACTAGAAAAAGCAGCGTAATATCTTTGTTTAAATTTGTACATTTTTTGTACAAAAGAAGCTTTAAAGGAACAAAAGTATACAAATCGTTCATTCTTGGAATTTTGTATTTTATTAGTTTTAAAGAACGTTTATTTGTTGAAAACGGGTTTACATAATTCACCAATTGATTTTAAATATTTTAGCAAAACCCGTTGCTATTTTTTTCAATCCGCCAACTAAATCAGTTAACGTATCTCCGCTTTCCTTTTCTACGTTATTTCTTTCGTTTGCTCTCAATCCATCCGAAGACATCTTTTTATTGAACTCATCCTCCTTCTTTTTCATTTCTTCCTGTAGTTCTTTTTCTTTCATTTCTAGTTTTCTTTTCATTTTCTTCTTTGTTTCATCGAGTTTATTCTGCAGCTCGGCTTTTTCCAGGTCAGAAACCATTTTTCCAGAAATCAAGGCATCTTCTAGTTCACTTTTGTCATTCATTTCTTGTTCAAGCGTTTCCAGGTATTTACATTCTACTTCATTTGTGGCAGCTTCAATCTCTAGTTTCTTCTGCATTTTCAACTTTTCCCTTTCAATCTGCATCCTTCTCTGCAATGTAATTTCAGCTTCTTGATATATTTCATTCGTATAACAGGAGTGGCCATTCTCACTATACATCGATTCGACCATTTCAAAAAATTCATTTACCTGATCTCTCTGTGGTTGTCCAGTTGCGTCATTGTTAAAAGAAATATACCTATTACCGCATTGTTGAAGGATAGTTTTAAGTTCTTTTGGGACTGTTTCCACATATTGATGAATTGACTGTTTCATTTTTGTTAGGTCATCCTTTCGAGTAAAAAGAACGATCATATATTTGAAAACGCCATTCCCAAAATGATTAACAAAATGCTTGACAGTATCTTGTTCTTCTTTTGTAAATCGACCGACACTCACAACAAGAACAACAGCATGCGGTCCTGGTGACGTCATTCCGATACATTTGATTATCTCCTTGGTGACAGTTTCATTGGTCACCTCCGTGTCAAATAAACCGGGTGTATCAACTACTACAACTTTCTTTTCATTTCTAATAGATTCTCCTGGTTTACATTTGTCGGTAACCGAGGACCCCGAGGGCAGTGATCGGAACTGATCAAACCCTAAGAGAGTGTTTCCAGTTGCACTTTTACCAGTCCCTGTTCGACCAATGAGTACGATACGAATTTCCCCATCTTCTTCAAATATATTTGCTGCACTGGTCATTCTGTCGACACTACTGACATCTTCATCACTTCTTATGACAACTCTATTGGCTACATCTGTTATTTCAACTTGACTGGCAACTTTATCTACTTCTTCATGATGTGAATCGTTTGTTTTATCCCTTGTGGTATGTGTTTCATAATTTGTATGTTCAGAAGATGCCTCAACGTCAATAGCACTACAGAATTTTTCAGCCTCACTATCTATGCTATCCGTTTTAAAGGCTGTTTCATTTTTATATGTTGTTCCTGTTATTTCACTAGCTGCTTCGTCAACTAAACTGACTACTTTATCGGTAACATCTTTAAACGTATTGGTTGTTTTGTCAACTGTACTAACTACTTTATCGGTAACATCTATTAACGTGTTGGCTGCTATTTCGGCTGAACGGGCTACTTTATCGGTAACATCTGTAAACGTGTTGGCAGCTTCGCCAACTGTACGAACTACTTTATCGGTAGTATCTTTCAACATATTGACTGTTTTATCGACTGTACCATTTACTTTTTCGGTAACATCTTTAAACGTGTTGGCTGTTATGTCCACTGCACTAACTATGTTTGATACCGTCGTAGATGCATCATTAGCTTCACTAGATGAAGATTCTGAAAAAAAATACAACGCAAAGAATATCAGTATTGTACTATTTTCATATGAACTGGCAATTCTATAATTATTATTTTTTTTGTCTTTACTTCGTATATCATTCACAACAACAGGGCAAGCGAAATAATTCAAAACGCATTTACCATGATACATCCTCCATTTTGTAAATGTTCACGTATTGATCATTCAAGATTATCATAATCAATTGGTAATCGTTAAAGACAATGTAGTGTTACATATATAATACATGATTTTCTCAACAATATTTTTTCCATTTTCTAAAGTTAACATGGTCCTTTTTTAATGCCCCACCTACAATAGTAGAGGGGCATTATGTTTTCTGGTGTGTGCGTCCGTCTGTTCGTCCGTCTGTCTGTGCGTCCGTCCGTACAGTGAAGATCAGTTCTAACCTCTCATAAATTCTGTCAGAATCTGTCAGGAGAACTGTTCTAGAACAGTATGTAGAACTGTCAGCCTGACACCTTTTAGTCAGTTCTAGGTTAGAACTGTTCTAGCTAGAACTGATTTGGTCAGTTCTACCTAGAACCCTAGAACAGTTTTAGACAGTTCTAGCTAGAACTGACCAAATATATTTCAAATTCTACGGCTAGAATTGATTTTTAAATTCTACAGCCAGAATTAATTTATAAATTCTACGGCTAAAATTGATTTATAAATTCTACGGCTAGAATTGATTTATAAGTTTTAAGAAATATTTGTCTTAATATAAAGGGTTCGGCAAAATAGCGATTAATATTATATAGAGTTTTGCTATTTTGCCGGTTTTATTTCAGATTGATAATCGGCAAGAGAACATGTTTAACCCCGCCATAATCCGCATGTATGTCAGTGTCTGTTCCAAGTCAGGAGCCCGTAATTCAGTGATTTTCTTTTGTTGATGTGTAGTATAAAATATTTGTTTTTCTTTCATTTTTCGTACATAAATTAGGCCGTTAATAAGTATTATGGGGGGGGGGGGGGGGGGGGGGTTATTATTTGAATTGTTTTACATTTTTTATTCTGGGAGTCAGGATGGCTCGTTATCACATAACAAAATTATCCTCATTAACCAAATGTAATATCTTTTTACGAGTAGTTTTCATACCTCGGACGGACCTGTTTAACTGAAATCTTTTGACCACATCAATTTAAACTGACATTATTTGCTCTTCAGTCTTTCTGCAAATCTATATAGCTACACAGTACTTCAGTTTTAATTTTAGGTCAAGAGGGACTGTACTATACAAGTTACAGCAATATTGGAAAACAATTTTGTTCGCATCAATTTATAGTGCCAGCATGCAGGGGCAGATCCAGCCATTTAAAAAAGGGGGGGGGTTCCAACTATATGTTCAAATTCAACTCCTGAACCCCCCCCCCCCCTTTTGATCAGCCAATGAGCATGTCTTCTTTTTATTCAAAATATTGAATCATAAACAAATATCAGTAGTTTTCATACTTCCGACTGAGTCGTATAATAAATCTTTTGACCGCATCAACCGAATCTTACCATATTTGCTTTTTTTTTATGTAAATCTAAATTGCTGCACAGTAATTCAGTTATAATTTTAGATCAAGAGGGACTGTAGTATATAAATAACTACAATATTGGAATTGAGAGTGCCAGCATTTCCTATTTTATTCAAAATATCGCATCAGAAACAAATATCAGTCATGTCAGTAGTTTTCATACCTCAGACTGACAGTAATATGTAATCATGTAACAAAATTATTTGTCTGCATCAATCAAAACTGACCATATTTGGCAGCATCAACCAAAACTGACCATATTTGACCGCATCAACCAAAACTGACCATATTTGACCGCATCAACCAAAACTGACCATATTTGCTCTTTTTTTATGTAACTCTTATAGTCACATAGTAAATCTGTAATATTTGTATGTAAGGATGGATTGTAAAATCATGAAAATACAAATGATAGAAATATGGGAACACAATGCTACCTAATTTCATTTGCATCAATTTAGAATGCCAGCATGTCCTCTTTTTATTCAAAATATTGCATCATAAACAAATATCAGTAGTTTTCATACCTCAGACTGACAGGTATAACAAAATAATTTGTCCGCATCAACCAAAACTGACCATATTTGCACTTTATTATGAACATGATGTGAATCTTAATAGCCGCAAAGTAAATCATGTATATTTTTATATCAGGATGGATTGTTTAATAAAAATGAAAGCAATATTGGAAAATAAAATTATGCTCACATCAGTCTATAGTGCCAGCATGTCCTCTTTTTCATCAAAATTTTGAATCGTAAAGTAATTTCAGTAGTTTTAATATCTCAGACTGACTCATGAATATAACAAAATTATTTGTCGCATCGCATACTAAATCACTTATAGTAATACATATACCGGTAACATGGATTGTATAATTCAAATGACAGCAATATCAATGAATATTGGAACACATTGGCTACAAAAAAAATTCCACATCAATTTAGAATATCAGCAAGTCCTCTTTTTATTCAAAATATTGAATTGTAAACAAATTTCAGTGGTTTCGATATATCAGACTGAGTGAGAGTTGTTTTAACAAAATTATTTGACCGCATCAACCAAAACTGAACTTATTTACACTTTATCATGTAAATATACATGTATCCATATGGCCTCATTGTAAACATGGTAAACCAATGTTATTTCTATGTGAGGACGGATCGTATGATAAAAACGACACCAACTTTGAAACACAATACACCTTATTGCTAATCCTGGCTGACCCGGCCTCTTGAACTTTTGAAGCATACAACAATGACTTTTCCATTGTGGCGTCAGATACATGTATTTTGTTTTATGACGTCAAAATTTTACGGGAACCTGTGTGATATCCAGTAATGGCAGACAAATTGCGACAAGGTGTATTTATACCATATCTAAGAATTTAGCGCGCCGTTATTTCCTCTCTGTATCCATAATAATGAACCGTCATTAAACATGCTAAAGTGACTTTTTAACATGTTTAAGTCAGTAGTTTGTGATGGTTTTTTTTTTAAACAAAACTATTTAATGGCATCATCCAACACTCACATGACTGATTCATGTACTTTATTTTAAAAATAAAATTAAAAGTACGTGTATGGGAAGTTCTCTTCTTGGAATAGTATATACTGTTAATATAATTTGAAGAAGGCAAAGAAAAATGCATGATTTTGTTTGTAGCCGAACGTCCAGGGGCAAATGTTTCATTCATGTTCAGATCCAGTATATTTTGTCTGAGTTCCAGACTCCCAAATATCATTTATTTATATAATCGTTATGGATAAGTTTGGCTAAGACGAGATGGTGCAAATGTATATATAGTTTTTTTACGTTACACAACACTTTTTTCATTAATATCCCATAATTCATCCACTGTACAATTTTCGTTTGAACATTTGTCAAAACAGAATTATAAATGAATGTAAATCCATTGCAAACAAGGTAAATTACGATTAAAATTCCATGAATTAAATGTAGAGTTTTATTTAGGAAGAGACTGTTAAAAACGGGGAACGAAGAAACGTAAACAATGATGTTTCCGTATGCAATCTTATAAAAATATCTCCGATGAGTTGGATAACCTTCTATTCACTTCGATATTTGTACATGTAACGTAATAAAAGTCGTTTGATCATTAAAAAAATATAGAAAATCTGCTATTTAATATATAGCAAAGTAATTGGAAGTGATTTATTTCTTCTAAATTCTAAAGTGCCCTTACTGACGTCATTTAGAACTGTTCTACAGTCCTGACTGATTAAGTCAGTTCTGCTGACAGTTCTACGGTTAGAAGTGATTTGGACAGTTCTACCTAGAACTGATCCTGACAGTTCTACCCTAGAACTGATCCTGACAGCTCTACCTAGAACTGATTTGGTCAGTTCTACCTAGAACTGATTCTGACAGTTCTACTTAGAACAGTTCTAGGTAGAACTGTTCTAGGACAGGTTAGAACAGTTCTATGACAGAATATTCTGACAGTTCTAATGAGAGGTTAGAAGTGATCTCCACTGTATGTACGTCCGTCCGTACGTCCGTCTGTCCCGCTTCAGGTTAAAGTTTTTGGTCAAGGTAGTTTTTGATGAAGTTAAAGTCCAATCAATTTGAAACTTAGTACACTTGTTGCTTATGATATGATCTTTCTAATTTTAAAGCCAAATTAGAATTTTGAACTCAATATCACGGTCCACTGAACATAGAAAATGAAAGTGGGAGTTTCATGTTAAAGTTTGTTGTCAAGGTAGGTTTTGATGAAGTTGAAGTCAGATCAACTTGAAACTTAGTACACTTGTTCCCTATGGTACGATCTTTCTAATTTTATTGCCAAATTAGATTTTTTACTAAATTTCACGGTCCATTAAACATGGAAAATGATAGTGGGAGTGGGGCATCCGTGTTCTTTGGAAACATTCTTGCTTAAAGGTGTTTTTAAAACATGGTAATACTTGGATACTGCTACAGATATATTGTTTTTGAAATAATTGGAAGATACTTATTTCAGAATCTTCAATCGACGTCATAACAGTGAAAGGGTCGTAATTTAATATTATGTGATAGATATAATTTCGGTTTCGAATTTCAGCTGTAATCAAGGACTAAATCGTAGTCCACTGTAATATCAATGATAATAAAAATAATAATGATAGAGTCGCGTTTAATCATTGATGATTACTGTTGCCTAAATTAAAAAAAAATAAGAAGGCCAAATTCAATAGGTAGTTTAAGGGCATTGAGGACACAAAATATCGTTTATACTATGGAAGTTTTTACTAAACCGATGTTACTCTTCTAATAGTCTACCACATCCGTTTAGACTGTTCTTTGTTTTGAAAATTTTTACCATGACATTTCAGTTATGTCCTATGTTTTGAAAACATTTACCATAACTTGTTAGTAATACCCTCTATATTTTGAAAACACTTACCATGACTTTTCAATGATGATTTGTCATCTTCATCTCCACATTGCGAAGAAAATCGACATGACCGACATTTCCTCGAATTGGAATGGTTGGGTGATGAACATCTAGTACCAGGCCAGTCTGTAATATATAGCATTGCTTCAGATTATTCATTTGTTTGTTAATCAAGATGAGAATACGACAAATTGTTTTATTTCCAATTGATTACAAAGTATGGTCAAAATCAGTACAACATGATAAGTAAATAAAAACAATATTTATTCTATAGAACAGCAAGCTTTGTTCAAACTTTATGAAAACAATAATCATACAAAAGACAAAAGAAACTGACCGATTGCAATATGCATGACAATGAGATGTATTGTATAAATCAAATAGACAAAACAATAACTATTTAGCAACGATAAACCAGAAATGACCATTAGAGGGCGACAGATAGTGTTCATCCATCGTTCTGGGTTTATCTAAATTCTGCACGAGAAAGTTTAGCGGGACTACTGAATACGTTCAATTCCCAGCAGAGTCTTTCAAAAGACACTAAATGTCCAGCTATTACCTGATTTATAAAAAAACTAATAGTTCTAAGTCATCCTGGAATGATCGTAGTTGTTTGACTTTTCAATTGTTTCAATTCGAACGACTTTGTATATAAAAATGAAGATGTGGTATGATTGCCAAGAAACCAAATGATACAGAAACAAACAATTTTAGGTCACCAACAACGAAAAAAGGCCATTCGGCATAGTCAGCTATAAAAGGCTCCGACAAATGTAAAACAATTCAAACGAGAAAACTGACGGCGTAATTAATGTACAAAAAAAATGAAGAAAAATAATATATGTAACACAGCACATACATGTATACAAAATTTGTATCTAAAACAAATTTTCCACAAATCATTGTACAGAAATCTAAAGATAAAACATTAATAATACCTTTTATCGCAGGCTTAGAATGTCCTTCTGCTGTTCGTGGTACATTCTTAGAATTACACATTTGACATCGTTTATGAGCAGGCTGATTGACGAAGGTACATTTAGGACAAGACCATTCTATAAAAAATAACGTAAAATATCAAAATAAAAGATATTCTTAATATTCATAACATCTTATCTATTTTTTTCAATTATCTTTTAATAACTTATTATTGTCAATTTAAAAAGTAAATAAATCAAACTACATGTAATCACAATGCCTCGTTAACTTGCCTGTCTGTTCCCTATCCATGGTCTTACAGTCCCCTTTAGTTGGACCTTTACTATCCGCTGATTGAGTTTCACATGCTTGACAATATATAGATTCGTCTTGATTTACCAAAGTACACATTTGACATATCCACATTGTCGTTTAATCTGAAACAAATCAACACATGATGTTATGTGTTTTCTGTATACACAATATTCAAATTTCTTTCATTAAACTTTTATATAATTATCAGTTTCAATTCTATATTTTATTCAATAAATATACTGCAAAATTGAGGGGTTAGTACTGTGGTAAACTTGCATTGACGTTACCGAAATTAAAAACACGAAAAAGCACTGATACAAACATACAAATACAACATTAAAAAAACTAGCATGATTTAAATCTCTCTCTCTCTCTCTCTCTCTCTCTCTCTCTCTCTCTCTCTCTCTCTCTCTCTCTCTCTGACACATACACATGTACACACAGACATACGTTACTTACGATTGTTTAAGTATATCAGTATGTCCAAGTACATTAAACGTACATCCACGCTATGTATTTTTCTCGTCAAGAACGATAAGTTATATTGAAATAAAAGTATTGAAATTATAACAGTGTTCTAAAGGGAACTTTATATAAAATTCGTCACGCTAACAATATATAATTTTCCTTAAAATAATTATTATGGTTCGACTGTGAATAATGACGTTTTGTTAACAAGGAAGAAACACTATCAATTATAATGACTATTTTTGTTTCGATAAGTGGCGATGTACGTAGTGACAGTTTCTTTAAAAGAAGGACAATAATTGTTTATTTTGTTGTTAAAATTTAGGGAAATAAAAATTTCTTCAAAAAACTTGTGACTTTAAACGTAATTTTCAGATGTCACACACACTAGTCATTTAAAATAGATATTCCGGTTAACAATATTATAATCTATGTTTATGAATACTGTATCATGATGTGGCTGTAGCAAGATTTCAATCAATTACAGCCGGAATATTTATAGATTTTCAATTGATAAATGATAGAGAACGCAGTAATTACATGATTTTTGTAAAAAATATAGTTTGAAGATTAATCTTGGCATCCCTACATAAATGCATATTTGGAATTCATGTAAATTCATCATGAGGATAACCAAATTTAAAAGAGACAACAGCGGTTATAATATTGGTTAAAATAAATCATACATCGATTCAAACTTTAAAATTAAACAAAAACAATATAATCATTTCTGTCCACTTTAAAAAAAAAAAAAAAAAAAAAAAAAAAAAAAAAAGGAGCTGTTAAAAATAACAGGTACCCCTCATATACGACGCTGGCTAGTTAGGTATTATATATAAGGAAACGCTTGAATAGAAATAGTTGTTATCGTCAAAAAAAAGGGGAAGATACGAAGAGATAATTAAAATTATACGTCGAAGTAAAAACAAACACAACCATTAACTCATGAACTGAAGTATGTGTTGTCGTTCCTTCTCAACTAGTAATACCCATGATTAGGTGAACTTGAAGTAACACTTGGCACTTCCATTCATTTCTAAACAAGTACATAAACTTTATGTATTGGAATGATAAATAAAGACGGCGTGCACAAAGTTGACGGCAACTGTAAAATGCGCTTTTTAAATAGTTTAATACAACCGTGTTTAAAATATTTTTGAATAAGAATAAGAAAAAGATTGTTTTTATGATAAAATGATGACTGCATGCCATTAAAATCCACATTACTAGTAAGGTAAATTAAAATTAAATCTATAAAGCATGAAACTGACATTAGAAAACGGCAAAAATACGGTGTAACTTGTAACATTAAATAAGCATAAATTAGAGTTTTTGACCTAAAACTTATACAAATTCAACATATTTTCTTGCATTTTCGTATAAAAGAATTGTTCGGATTCGGACTCGGACATCACACGAAATTCATCCCAAAAAAAATCAAAAACTATCACGGTAGATAAGTTTGAAATGATCTTCATTATGTGTAAGAAGTAGTAATTTGGAAGGACTAATAATCGAAATGGAAGAATCGGCAAGAAAAAATATGTAATTGCAATCTTTTTATTTTCAAAATAACTTGGTATTCCAAATGTGCATAACCAGAGGTTTAAAATAATCTGCAAAATATGAAGGATTCGATAGTCCAGACTGAACACCTGCATTAATTTAATGTCCAGCTATTATGTTACAAACTAAAGAAATGACGTTTTAACGCTATTTTCTGAAAAGGGTCCACGACATAGTCGCTAATCATTTCCATTTCACTGCTCTTAGCATATATTTATTTATATTTCCAGAATGTGCATTTGCTGCACTTTTTTGTTCGGAAGAAAAAAGAAATATGTTGAACTTAATATTTAAAGTTATGTGATAAACTAAGTGTCCAGTGTTTTTGTTACGCGCTTGTTTTCTTGGGGGAAATGCCGACGTTGTAAATGGTTTTAGTAATTTGAAGACGTTACGTTTGTGGACTCAGCTTTGTGCACGCCGTCAAAGTAAGCTGCTAAAGTAAATATGTTGTTTCCCAAATATTGCTGTCGTGTAGGTTGTATGTTTATAATTCCGTGTCAATATACCTTCTCGATATAAACAAAAATGAAAAATATTCTTCTGGTGTACCTGCTAGGCGTTGTAAAAAAAAACTCGTTTTTTAGTTGTTCATTTTTAGTAAAATGAATAAGTCTCTGATGTTTTTAAATTTTACAAATGATGTTAGTCGTCTATCTTTTATCACAGACTAAGTGTTCGAGATATGCATATAGAAAAAAGATGAGGAGTGCTCACTTCAATCAGGAGGCAGCAATAACAATCGATACAATCTCATTGGACAGGCTCGGTTAAAAGTTTGTTGATGCACTGATTGGTTCTACTTGTCCGATCAGTTTATTCACCATGTGGGTAATGTATCATTAACCGGTCATTTCGGTCTAATACGCGTGGATAGTTCTTTAACAGATCATTCCACCTAGGAAATTCTAAGTGTGTAGATCATTCCAGTTTCTCGACAACTAGGTCTTTCTAAGTGTGTCGATCATTCCAGTTTCTCGACAACTAGGTATTTCTAAGTGTGTCGATCATTCCAGCGTTTTAACAACTAAGCAATTGCAAGTGAGTCAATCGTTGCAGTATTTCAATACCTATAGGTTATTCTATGTTTTTTCGATTATCTCAGTGTTTCAACATGTATGTATTTCTATGTTTATCAACCATATAAGCGTTTCAACACCTATGCATTTCTATGTTTATCGACAATTTAAGTCTTTTGTTAAAGCAAGAGTTCCAATTTATGACGTTAGTCAAAGATGTTACGCTGGCCATCATGAGTTGGTTGAAAGATAAGTTCCGTTTGTCGTAACCACACTTCTGTCCTCTTTTTCTCAAGTGTTACCTATTTAATTAGAATATCACAAGGTTTCTACTTACATGAGCAACACGACGGGTACCACACGTGGAGCAGAATTTGCCTACCTTTCAGCTGAATTTGCGATAACCACCGGTTTGGTTTGTTTTTTGGGGGGAGGGGAGGGGTATTGCTTATTTTTGTGTATTTTGTGTACTATTGTTTGCCACTACTTAGTTTTTCGGGTTTGTGTCATGACATCGTCCGTTTATTTTCGATTTTTGAGTTTGAATATCGCTTTAGTATTTTCCGCCTCTCTTTTGTCGTGGGGGTAACTTTACCTTTATCGACAATTTCAGGTTTTGCCTTGCTTAAACGCCTACCTTAATTGATCTTTACTTTGTGTCTTCAAATTGTTTTACTGCCATGAATAATCGATTTAGTGATATATCCACTTTACCTTTGTAGTGTTACTTTGTACAAAAATATCTTCAACGATCATTACAAGATATCACAAGTTTTATAAATCTTTTCATATCGGTCATTTAAGGCAAAAAGGCAGTCTTACATAGTGTCGGTGAAACAACGTCTCATATAATTCAAAGCAAAAGAGGAACATCTGAGCGCCAAAAACATCCGTCAGAAAAAAAAAAAAAAAATGTACTTCGTAAATGTCAAATTTCTTTTGAACCCAATCTTTAATGAGACAAGTTGTGAATTGTGAATAGATATAGGAAAGATAACCCAAATTTGCCATCATCATTATATTGTTAAAAGGATTAAAAGTAAAATGATAAAATGATTTTTAGATAATAAAAAGACAATCAATGTAAGTAAATAACAGGGTTTTCATTTTTAAGAATTGACAACAATATTTAGCGGATCTCTATACTTAAATTTTGTTGTGGTTTTTTTTTTCTGTAGTTGATTTGTCATCTTCATTTAAATTTCAGAAAATAATACAAACGTCTTCAAGAATGAGCTTTAATCTAAACAATATCCTTATCTAAACAAACATAAAGAGAAGTTATGCAATAAAGGCAACAGTAGTATACCGTTGTTCAAATCAATATCATATCAGATGTTAAAAAGGATTGCTAAAAGAAACGTAAAAGTATCGTTGAAACTACTTTAAGGATTGTGAAAATAGAATAAAAACCAGGTCATTTCGACATTTAAAACTGATATTTATATGAATTAATTAAGTATCACACAACAAGGTAAATACATACTTTGGAGAAGTCATGAGACAGTTTTTGTATCATTAATATGCACAAAAATAATTAAATGAGAACTGCAGGAAAAATATGAATCGAGGGCTGCAATATGGAGTATATGAGGAACAGGACATTTTCTTTTTCCCTTTCCCCTATGTCCATGTACTTATTGTATCTTTTTTAATGTATAAATGTGTCCTTGATATGGCCGTTGAAACTTTTAAAATATCAAATTTGTTTAGCCAAGTACAGCAGTAAATGTAAGTACATTATACACAAAAATATGGGGAAAATTGTAGAAATATGATTAAACAAAAATTATCAAACAAGTTCATGATTGATTAGTCCTTGGTATTTTGGTCTGGCTATTACACTTCTCTTGTTAATGTGATACAGTTCTTGTTCAATCACCAGACGGATAAATCAAATCAAGTAGTTTATAGATGAGAACATGCTGTATGAAGAAATGCTTAAATGCTTCTACAATTTTTTCTATAATGAAAGTGTATACAAATGTTATTTTGCATAAGATAATGAGACTATAAAACAACATGACTTCTTTCTAAGTTATTTAAGTACTTTAGTATTATTTGAAACGGCATTACTTTAGCGTTGTTGTACTTGCACTATATGATGTTTCTATTATACTGGTTATATTTTATTTTTTCAACTTTATTGTAATTTCATGCAAGTATCTTTTGTCTATATACTCTTTACGATATGACCGACACTCATATTTAGCGATGTTTCTCGAGACACGAGCACTGTCCTTTATATCATCCTTATATTTCAAACGCAATGCGTTCTACATGAAAATCAAACTTTGAACTATTAAGTGAGAGGGCATTATCTTTATAGTGAAATTGGAACTTAAAGGACAATTCTGGCTTCTTTTCATTGTTCATAAAAAGCTTATATGAAAGCAGCCTCATATGAACAATTAAACAAGTTTATTAAGTAACACAGCTTGTTTTAACGAAATGCCGTTTTTTGTTAAAAGCACGACTTCAAACCGTAACAAAAACTTAAACGTACTCAAATTGGTATTGATACTAATAGTGAGAGATATTATGGACATAATTGTGCAAATCGTGATACAAGCATGAAATTTGGTATAAAGCTTAACTAAATGATACTTATAAAAAATCCGCTGCTGGCCAGAAAAATAATCAATTTTTCAAGATGGCCACCACACATTTTGGAAATGGCGTCATTACAAATCAGCCATTATTTGTTAATCCTTTGAAAGGTATTTTATATGTAAAATCCAATGTTGAATTTGATAAAAAGCAAATAACATTTTATAAATTACGACTAGACAATACATTAATGACACTTTAGGTGACTTCCGGTTTCAAAATGCCGACAAAAAAGTAAAAAAAAATCGATTTTTATACTTTCAAGCAATTTCACAAGGGATGTAAACCCTTGAAAGATGTGTTATAGGTATAATCCAATGTAAGTTATGATAAAACGTTAAACACAGCTCCTTAGTACGACAAAACAACACATAAATGAAGAAAAATAGTGATTTCCGGTTCCAAATTGGAGGCAAATACGTAGAAATATTTTAATAATTTTCATCAACTTAACATGTAATAACACTCTTTGTTAAGTTAAAATGCCTAGTTTGGTTAGAAAGACAGGTTGCTCGTCTTATAATTATCTGACAGTTGCCTATACAACAATCCGTACAAGGAAGGCCAGAACGGTAGCATTTACGGTCACAAACATAGCTGGATATTTGCCTCTGCATTTCAAAAGTTCCTGACACGAGGATGCAACGGCACTCTAAGAAGTCTATTTCGGTTTACAACTGTCATTGATTCTTTCTTTCATCCAACCCCAGTGTTCATGACTTGGTACATTTACCTGTCGAATACATGGATCAGGCTGAGCCCGAACAACTCCCTCTTGATTTACTTCTCTTTTGATGTGCTCTGGAAAATAACCTCTTGTAGGCGAAATTGATTCACAATGCCGCTACTTCCTGGCAAACAATTCACATCGTGCCTCACTACATACTTAAGCCAAAAAAAAGACCTTTACATCTGGAAAACCTTCCATTGTTAGCCAAGGTGACCGATTCCCTTTCCTACGACAATTCGACAAAGTGTCATATCCACTGAATGCACGAACAAAAGAAGGGCAGCTACACAAAGACCAAACGCATTTGATATGTCACGTACAGGAAGCCATCAAAAGTCTTTATTCCTTCCATAACCTATCCACAATGTGTTCTAACTAGTTTTGCGATTGCTGCAATTCTTGATACACTTACATCTGTGTCAGTACTACACTTCTCATAATCATGCCGAACATGGACAAACATTCGTGTCACGATCTGCTTCTTCATGATTACAAGGGGTAGATAGAAAGTATCCTTATTGAAATTGCAAAGAATATTTATACCATGAGTAACATACACATTTTATTAGTCTCTTAAGAAACTTGAAAAATTTTGTTTCGTTGTCATCTTCACAGAGAAAACTACTCCAAACCCTTGGTGTTCTACCAGAACCAACACCTTTCCATCTGGCACAAAAAAACCTTGCCTTTCTCTTGTCACAGCCTTGAAATTATTCATTTAGAAAACATCAAATACGAAATATTCTCTTGAATGATTATCGATGCAAGATTATATGTAAGGCAGTATGACATTATTTGCATAATCATCAACTATGTTTGCCCAACTTTGTGACCTGGAATGAACCATTGCTGCCCAACCGACGATACATGCGTCCGAATTTGGATCAGCATCAGAATGTTTCAAGTAAACCTATTTGCAGCGATTTAATACCACTATTTCAAGAAACATCCTGCGATAAAGACGGAGGAGCAGTTTGGTTTTTATGGATAAAGAAATATTCTAAGTATAAGTGTCTACTGTGACAAGAAATGAAAAGTCTAGAAAAGTTTCCCGATCACTTTTAAGGTTCTCTAGCTATGTTTTTGACAAAGACGTTTCCAGTGTCATTTTGCGGCCAAAATAGGAAGTTGTTATTTTTTATTTGGTTATAAAAAGCAGGTCCTCCTTCGTTTTGCATTTGCTTCAAAAGATCTTCGTATTGTTTGGACCAATATCTTGGAGTTAATTTACATATCTTACCTGTTAAGCAATTTCCTAAATAGAGTATTTTTTCTCTCACAAATCTGACAACTCTTCTAGAAATGAATTTCTTAACTTGTTCATCACTTTACAAAACCTTCAAAGCTGTCTAAAGACATCTTTTTGTGTTTTTTGTAGACTCTTCATTAGGTCGTTCATCTGTTATTAAATGACCCAAACCACAAGATCTTTCAAACTCATCCTCTTGTATACTGACTCCATCCATCCACTTGTCTAAATGGGATCTTCGGTTAATCCTAAAGCACCAATATCGCCGTTCATAATTGCATTATTCTGTTTTTGTGCCTGATCAATTGTGTTATAAGAAAGAAATTTGCTGGTCTTACGTACAGTGCAAGTATCATTTTCAAATTCCATTGCCACCTTTGGGTGATGTTCGGGAAGGGAAGTCATATCTTGGAGATGGGTCGGCAACGATCGAGCATAATTTACTTGATCAAGACCTAAATCAATACCCTATGCTTTTCCTGCTTTATATGAACTGTTTGTAAAGTACGAAATCTCACTCATGAAATGAGCATAATATTAAAATCAGAAGAAGTTCTTATTTTATAATTGAACGCCAGGAATGAAAATGTGGTCGAGATGACTCTATTTCTTTACACCAGTCTTTAAAATCATTGAACGTCACAGAGCCATGACATAATTTTATATTCTGAGTTTAGCTTTCATAATCCGAAATTAACAGTTCAAGCAAAAAACATGCAGTTATCTGATGCGCCTGTCTAGTCCTAGGTACATTTGAGCACACATAAAAAGAATCTGCCGTTCTTGGTGTTGCAATATTGGCTTTAATAAGACAACATGTCCATCCCCTATCACGCAATATATCACCAAGCGTTTTATAACGAGTCATTTGAATGTGCAACCCACCAAACATGACGATAAACTTATCTTTTCCGTACAAATCAGGCCATTCCCAGTGAATTTGCTTAGGCATTTCCAAAAGTGGCTGATCTGCAGTTATAACTGATGTTTCTGCGGAATTCACCACATTTTCGCCTTATCCATCGAATACCTAAGAATTGCCTGGTAGTACATACAAATCGCTAGCTCTTGATGTCTATAAATAGTTTGCACATGCGCAAAAGTGTTAAACACATGTGTATCATAACCTTGAAACCAATTCATAATATCATTAGAAATCCAAAAACACTAAATACATAGTAAATAGTTCAAATGATTTAAAAAGAATTTTGTAACATTTTCGCGCATGAGCAAATACTGGAAACGTCAAATATTCATTTTTAATAAATATATGATGTAAGGAAGGTAGCCGCAAAACTTGATGATTGTTTTTTTACCAAAAGAAGGTCAAACAAAAGTTTTCCAGAAAAATCAATATTTTCAATCTAACAGCCATTTTAAAAAATGGCCGTGGCCATCTTGAAAAAAATATTTTTTTAATGGCCAGCAGTTATTTCTTAAAAAGTATATAATAATGATGCTTTGTGGTAATTTTCATGCTTGTATCACCATTTGCACAATTCCCTCGATTTTGCTTGCTAATATCTTCCACTATAAGACGTAGATCATATAAGGATTTAAAGACTGTGAAAACGTAGCTGGACATATGTAAAATATTGGTACTAATGAAATGTTTCTGTTGTTTTAAGGCCGTAAATTGGTATATACGTTATGGTTAACGATCCCTCCCCCTTTTCCACATTAACCCCCCCCCCCCCCCCCCTCCTGATTCCTAGGACAAGTAAAACCGAGCATATGTGTATCAAATACACTATCCGTTCATACAGTATAAATGGAAATTGTATTCCCGATGTAAGAGAGTGTCCCTTTTTAAAAAGAACACCACAACAACACTCGTTATGTTTATATCGGAAGCCTTCTTTATTTATTCATTTTTTAAGTTTAAGAGATATCTTATCTAGTTGATGAGACAGGAGTTTGGAGACCACACTATGGATTTAGATCTGGTTCTTCACAACTTTCTATATATTTCTGTCGGTATCAACAGAAATTGAATTTTAAAATGCCTCCCCTTTTTCTGATTTATTTAATTTTATATTCATCTAATGATTTCATGGACATTGTTTTATGTAGGCATTGCTATGGGTGTCGTCCAATGCCAATAATTAATCGATATACTTTTATCTAGTATCATTTTGTTCATCGTCATATAAACTTTGATACCTTGGAGTATATTGGGAGAAACGAAGTCCAGGATAACAAAACAAGTACAACTTTTATTCAATCTGGATTTCAACTTTTGTTCCTTTTATGCTTTCAACCGTTTTAAAAAAATAATTTTAAAAGTTTTTTGCCAGCAGTAACCAATCCTCCCATAAGATCAGAAAAAAAATCGCCTTTTTCGTTTTCTACGTTATTTCTTTGATTGGTTTTTAAGGCATCTTCGGTCATTTTTTGTTTGAATTCATCTTCCGTTTTCTTTATTTGCTCGCGTAATTCCTTGTCCTTCTTCCCTAACTCCCTTTTCATTCTTTTGCTTGCTTCTTCGAGTTGCTTCTGTAGATTTTCTCTGTCTTTATCTGACTGTATTTTTTTGGATTTTAAATCTTCTTCTAATTTACTTTTCGCCTTTTGTTCGTGTTCAAGTTTCCTTTTATATTTAGATTGTACTTCGTTTTTTATCTTATCTTTTTCTCTTTCCTTTTGCTCTTCAAGTCTTTCCCTTTCTATACGCATCCTCCTCTGTAGTGCAGACTCTGCTTCCTTGTATAATTCGTTTGTATAACAAGAACCGCCATTGTCATTGCACATCGACTCCACCATTTTATAAAAGTCATCAACTTGATCTGTCTTTGACTGTCCTACCGCATCATTGTTAAACGCAATGAATCTATTTCCGCACTGACTCAGTATAGTTTTTAGATTACTAGGAACCGTTTTAACATATTGACCAATTGTTTGATTCGATTTTGAAAGGTCATCCTTTCTGGTAAAAAGAACAATCATGTGGTCAACAACACCTGCTCCAAAATGGTCTACAAAATGTTTGACTGTGTCTTGTTCTTCCTTCGTAAATCTACCAACACTAACAACCAGGACCATTGCGTGAGGTCCAGGTGACGTCATCCCGATACATTTAATTATCTCCTTAGTAACAGTTTCATTCGTCGCTCCTGTATCGAATAAACCCGGTGTATCAACAATAACTACTTTTTTTCCTTTCCGTTTTGATTCTCCGCGTTTACATTTTTCGGTTACCGAAGAACCGGAAGTAAGGGATCGGAAATGATCGTGACCTAAAAGATTATTTCCTGTTGCACTTTTTCCAGTTCCTGTTCTTCCGATAAGTACTATTCGAATTTCATTATCTTCTACGCCGACTGGCGAGTCTGCAAAAAGATGTAATAGGTTTATGTAGATATTTTTTAGAATATCGCATTACATGTTCTTAAAACAAGTACACTTTAATATTCAAAATAAATGGATTTGAAATTCCGGACTATTATAATTAAAAACTGGTTTAAATATGATTTATTCTAGTACTTTGTGTGAGTTTTATGTTTCCAGAATCAAAGGAATTATTTGCAAGTTGAACGGAATGACAACGATAAGATTGCTGTAATTAATTCATAATTACCAGTTTTTTAGAACTATCAAACGACATTTGTGAGGTCCGTATTTTATACCAGATATAGCTTTTTGTGTAATGTATTGTTCGGGTGCTGTCACATTGACGAAAACTCATACTCCTATTTTTGATCTAATAAATGTTTAACTTATTTTATCTAGAAGTTGAAGTGTAAGAATAGTTTAAAAAAAAAGATTGTATTATCCGAACTTCATGGTTCATATAACTTAACTGAATACTTCAGACGTCATGTTCCACTACAATGAAATGAAATTCTACAGTGTAATTTACAACGATATTATTTCTTTAATTTATTGAAATAATTGTTCCGATTTCATACAAATACTGAGCAAAATTGGGACGACCTGGAAAGAAACAAAACGAACAGCCATGGACAGAAAGAAATGAAGAGAAACTGCAGTCGCTCTATGTCCCACTTGTGACGAAGTGGATTTAGTAAGTAAGCATACAGATACTCATCAGAGCTAAATTCTGCATGCACCGAGTTTCGAATGATGTAATACATTCCACCAGAATAAGAGTTTAGCCTTATTGACAAAACACTACCAAAGCAATACGATAAGAGTGGAGTTGTTGTTCTACGTGCACAAAGGAATGCTCCTTTAACCGGAAATTTGGGTTTAAACTTTCTGAAATGGAACCTACATTGAAATTTAGTTGAAATGCCATAGTTGTTCTAAGAGGGATATATTCTTAGCTAAACCCGAGATTATACTTACATTTGTTGTTGTTGCTAGACTGTTTCTCCACTGGATGACATCCGGTCTCATGCGTGGACCGGCACACTCCACATTTTGTACTCGTTGTTTGGTTTATAAATGTACATTTAGGGCAGGTCCAATCTGTAATAGTTGAGAAATCAAATATATGAATATAAAAGTTATCTTTAATACAGACTTTGGTATTTAATGAATTGAAGGGATTTTATGTATGCGACAATAAGACATCAATTTGAATTCAGGTTTGAAATAACTAAAATACATCAGGACATGTTTCTATATACAATATCTGAAGACTAAATTGACTATAATACATAGAAGTTTACATCTCAAGACTAAATTGTCCATAATATATAGAAGTTTACATGAGATAAAACGAAGACAAACATATACTAGCTGAGGTTTTTTGTAAAACCAATACAAATTCAACTGTAAAAATTGTCTAACTTTATATTTTATATTTTTAATTTTATATTCTTTTTTATCAAATGTTGTTTCATCCATACTCAATATAATTGAACTACTCATTTGGGCCAATATTAAAAATATCATTATAGAAAAAATTGTTTCAATGTTTCTTACTTTAAAATAAAATGATTCAATCAAGTTTTACCTTTCTCTTTGTGCGACACTGATCTGTCTTCAGATTCTGTTCCACCACCAGAAGCCCCATAGTCATCTTTACTCTTTAAACTCTTACACACTTTACACTTATTCCTCCAATGTTCATTCAAAAAGGTACATCCATCACACATCCACTGTGACATCCTTCATCAATAAATGATTATTAACGGGTACTTGACTGTAATTGATACAAACAAATTTCGGGAAGTTTATTTTGTAGTTTGTCTAATTTCTATAAGTTTTCCTCATCATTACTGTGTGCATGAATGAATGGACTTCGTATGTAAGGAAGAATTCTAATTGATAATAGAGGTTTCATATAATTTTAATAGAAGGACGGATTTCTCAAGTATATCTTCCTTTCGTACATTTTAACTTCTTGATATATTTATAACTTGTTGTTAGTCATTCACGTTATAAGGAAAAGGGAATTTTATTTCTATATATATGACAACAAATAACTTCATTTCAAATTATGTACTTCACCGTTTAAAGAACATATTCTTTACTGAAATACGTAACGACAATTTCGTCAGGTTCTTTTATTCTCTTACATGTTGAAATAGTCACTTGTAAAAAAAAATCATACGACCGTCACACCATTGTTATTTAATCCGTCCGTATGTCTGTCCATTGTTAATACATTTAACAAAAGCTATATATGCTCTTACAAGTGACTATTTCAACATGTATATATTATTATTATTTTTAAAGCAGTAGTAAAAAATGTTGAAATTCTCCGTAATGATATGAATAATGCACGAGATTTGCATTTGAACTGTTAAAGAATGAAAATGTGACACTTCGAATTCAACTCACTCAAAAACATGTTATGATTTTTACGTATTATATATCTTGTTTACAGTTAGTTTGTTATTTTTTTATTTTTGTGTCATGTTTTATTAGTTACATAGTGTGCTAGTGACCTAATACGGTATATATGGGGTCAGTAAATTCCATATGGGGTGAGAGCGAAGCCCGAATCCCCATATGGAATTTACTGACCCCATATATACCGTATTAGGTCACTAGCACACTATGTAACGAATTTATCTTACCGACTATCTTAACGTGTGAAATTAAGACTAGTGATTCTCAAAATGAGAAAGTCTACTAAGAAAATACTTCCATTGATCCTACAAAAACAGATGCCAACAATAACGACTGTAAGGTTTAATTTCTTCGTCTGTTGGAACTTTTAAGATTTTTTCTCAGTACCGTTTTGTTTTTTATAAAGGGACATAACACCTTTACTAACCGTGTATGAAATAAGCCCCGCCCCCTTCTTACCTAATAAGGAATATAAAGGGACGTCACTCCACTACTAACCGTGTATGAGATAAGCCCCGCCTCCCTACTAACCTAATATCAAATATACACGGTTTGCACGCGGACGCTTTTAACCAATCATATTCCTGGAAATGTATAGGAGGTAAGATAATGTTTCATACAGTTTGAATGTACAATTATTTTACAAAAATTATTTATTACCTTTAATTTAAAACTACATATTAGTTATTAGATTCTAATTAACCATATTTGAAATAAAATTATTGATAAAATATGATATCATAATTATTTTTTTTTCATATTCGGTTTGTATTTTCTTTTCCGCCAATACTTAGGACATCAGTTAGGACGTCCTAGCTAAGCTATTCCTAAGATAGCTTCGATGTGCATGCTGAGACGTGTCGTAAGTCGGTCCTAACTTTATCCTAACTTCTGTCCTAAGAAATTCTTAGGACCTATCTTAGGACAGTTTCGATAAACAGGCCCCTGAAGTTTCATTCTAAAATTATCTGTTTGATTGTAAAACTTTATCTCGTTTCTGAAATACTTGCAACCATTCATTTATTCAATTAATGATAGGTCAACAATTCTAATTTGGGTTTTTATTGTTAATTTCAACTGTTCATACATATTTTTGTGTGTGCTTATAGATTATCACAAGCAGTTTTTCGTTTGCTTTGTTCAGAAATGTTCATAAAGAGCATCAGATACTCTTGGTGGTTTCACAGCTTATATACATTTGGGGTCCTAGTACGGGGCGCCGAATGGGACTCTTGTGGTTTTGTACTAAAAAATTCAATTTTGTACGGACAAAAGTGACTTTTGTTCAACAAAAATGAGTTCAGTTTAACAAAATTTGTATCATACTACAAATTTGAAATTTTGTCATACAAAATTATCTATAAGCGGACAAAAGTCACTTTTGTCATGACAAAATTCATTTTTGTTACACAGACTTGACTTTTGTTACCTAATTTGAAAATTGAGCGACAAAAGTCAATTTTGTATTTAAATTAGTTTAGTTTGGTTTCTGTGAACTAATTTGCATACAAAATCGACTTTTGTTACACAAAATTGACTTTTGTTACACAAAAATTACTTTTGTTACACAAAAATTACTTTTGTTAAACAAAATTGACTTTTGTTACACAAAATTGACTTTTGTTACACAAAATTGACTTTTGTGAGACAAAATTGACAAAATTGACTTTTGTGAGACAAAATTGACAAAATTGACTTTTGTCTCAACAAAATTGACAAAATTGAATTTTGTCTCAACAAAATTAACAAAATTGAATTTTGTCTCAACAAAATTGACAAAATTGAATTTTGTCTCAACAAAATTAACAAAATTGAATTTTGTCTCAACAAAATTAACAAAATTGAATTTTGTCTCAACAAAATTGATTTTTGTCTCACGAAAGTCAATTTTGTCTCACGAAAGTCAATTTTGTCTCATAAAAGTCAATTTTGTTGTTACAAAATTGAATTTTGTCATCACAAAAATGAATTTTGTCGTCACAAAATTGACTTTTGTCTCAACAAAATTGACAAAATTGACTTTTGTCTCAACAAAATTGACAAAATTGATTTTTGTCTCAACAAAATTGACAAAATTGACTTTTGTCTCAACAAAATTGACAAAATTGACTTTTGTCTCAACAAAATTAACAAAATTGACTTTTGTCTCAACAAAATTTACAAAATTGACTTTTGTCTCAACAAAATTAACAAAATTGACTTTTGTCTCAACAAAAATGACAAAATTGAATTTTGTCTCAACAAAAATGACAAAATTGAATTTTGTCTCAACAAAAATGACAAAATTGAATTTTGTCTCACAAAAGTCAATTTTGTCTCACAAAAGTCAATTTTGTCTCACAAAAGTCAATTTAGTCTCACAAAAGTTAATTTTGTTTCACAAAAGTCAATTTTGTCTCACAAAATTGAATCTTACCGTACACAATTGACTTTTGTGATTTAATTTCCATATCAGGTAACAAAAGTCAATTTTGTATGCAAATATGTTTATATTTGCATACCTTTAAGACAAAATTGACTTTTGTCATGACAAATATGAATTTTGTCTACAAAAATGAATTTTGTCATGACAAAAATGAATTTTGTCTACACAAATGAATTTTGTCATCACAAAATTGAAGTTCTCACAAAACAAGTCTGTAGCACATAGTTTTGTAAGACAAAAATGATTTTGTTATGACAGAATTGAATTTTGTACAAAACCACAAGAGTCCCATTCGGCGCCCCGTACCTAGGGCCTGTTTATCGAAACTGTCCTAAGTTCCGTCCTAAGAATTTCTTTGGACAGAATTTAGGATAAAGTTAGGACCGACTTACGACACGTCTCAGCATGCACATCGAAGCTATCTTAGGAATATCTTAGCTAGGACCTCCTAACCGATGAACGATGTAAAAATCATTACATGTTTTTGAGTGAGTTGAATTCGAAGTGTCAAGGTTTCAATATTTAACAGTCCAAAGACAAATCTCGTGCATTTTTCATATAAATCCGGAGTATTTCAACTATTTTACTACTGGTAAAAACAACAATACGTGTGAAAATGACCAAAAGGCGAAATTGAATATATCCTAAAGTTAGGCCCATCCTAAGACTATCTTAAGACACCTAAATTGGTATCCTAAAGTTAGGACAATTCCTAGGATTTTCCTTAGTTGAGACATGTTTGATAAACCCACTTAGGACTAAGATGTGTCCTAAGTTGGTCTTAGGACACGTCCTAATCCTAAGAGAGCTTCGATAAACAGGCCCCTGTGTAGAATTGACAATCGGCAATCCCATGGGAACTAATTTTGCTTACGCCTTCTTTCCATAATACAAGACAAGAAAAGATAACAAGAAAATCACCATTGCAGCACAACACAGCAAGATACACCACATTACTAGCCCTTATTCAAAGTAATTAACACAAGGAAAAAAATGAAAACTCCGTTTCCTTTCTAAAAAATGAATTACACCACAACCTATCTAGAATCGAGGCAAGTGTCCAGCGTTTTAGGCCGTATGTAAATTAAGTTTGTGTTGTTGTTTTACTATCTTATTGATGTTGATCCCACATATCTTTTTCTTTAATTTTTCTTTTTGAAAATCAGAAAAGTCAAATAGATTTGTAAATCGCATGGACGACGTACGTTCAATATTGTCTTAACATGTCCTTGTAATTTAAACTATGCTCATCATCTCCTGTCATTCATATGAATATTTTATGCTTTAAAATTTGTATGTAAATCTATTTCTCTGTTTTTCTTTGTCGTAAACATGTATAGATACCATATTCATAGGGCAACCTAAATAAACGGAAATAAAAGATACAATTTCTTTTTGTTTCTATTTTCCGTTTTCGTTCCGTTTTCAGTTTTCACCTTTTAGGAACGCCCATTATCACTATACCTCTTTAAGTACACGAAGTGACACAATGTTAAAGTATACTTCGACAGTATTCAGTATATTTTAATTAGACCCTTCCTTAATGATTAGACCAAACAAATTCTTTGCTACTTATTTTTAAACGGTAAACTGTCTTGATTCATCAATCGAATTAAATCGATAAATATGTTTTCTTGTACGAATTGCCTTTTTTCCGTGTAAGACGTAACCACAAGAACCAAACATTCAAATGAAAATTGAAAAAAAAAGACTTACTCCTGCATGTATTTTAATAAAAGTTTTGGAGGGAAACAATATTTTATTATTCATAAACTTGGAGCTTGATTATTACGTCAGTTCAAAGTCTAGCGGCCATTTTTGAAATTCCGTAGAACTGTGATACGACTTGAAAATTGAATCAAATTAAAATAAAATGATGTTTTATCGATATTTTTTTTCTTGTACGAATTGCCGGGTTTTTTTTTCCGTGTAAGATGTAAACACAAGAACCACGCAACCATTCAAATGAAAATTCAGACCAAAAGAAATACTTACTCCTGGATTTTAATTTAATTTGTTTTGGAGGGAAACAATATGATAATATTAATCACGTTAAACTTGGAGGTTAGTTATTACGTCAGTTCAAAGTCTAGCGGCCGTTTTTGAACGTCCGTAGAACTGCTATACGGCTTGAACATTTGAGGGGAAAACTGTAGTGTTTCTTTATTCAACACATCGTATTCCACCTTTTTAAAACATTTTCTGTGTCTCCCGAAAATGTTACGAAAGAGCCATTGCTTAAGTTTCTTAGTACCTAAAATAAATAAGGAGAGAAGAAATTTGTGACCCAAAAAAAAATAAAAAAATAAAATTTCTGAGATGTGATTTCTTAAAAGTTTAATTTTAGGGAATCGCGCAATAATTCGTTTATTTCCATTGAGTTGTTCGTGTCTCCGCAAAATGTTACTAAGTGAAAAAAAGGTTTTCGCACGGAACGTAATGTAGCGTTATAATTTTGTTGCATTTGCCGAAAGTTTGGCATATGGTCCGAGACCACAGTTATTTCGTATTGCATTTCTTTTAGACAATAAATGAAAATTTTAAAAAATCCCACTTGCGCTTTCTGAATGATATGTTTACAGTGTGGTGTACTACTTTTTGGACAAATTAAATCAAAATTATAGAAAACTTCATCGGCTCTAGCTCCAAATATTGACAATTTGGCTTTAAGGTGGTCTTGAAATCTTTTGACAGCTTTTGAAGTGCTAATTCATGACCCGAATTTTTTATCCCCCCCCCCCCCCCCCCCCCCATACTTGCTATTTGAAGCATTGTACATGAAGAAATAAATATGGAAAGGGTATAAAAAAAAATGACAAGTAACACAAGTTGCCCTCACAAGGGACTATATTACAAAGGACGATAACTGTATACTAGGACCATATTATATAACAATCAACTTTATTGCAAAATTACACCCATAAGCGAGGGTCTGGATGGAGGGGGGGGGGGGGGTCTGTTATTCTGTAAACATTTAATTTTCACGCCTTTTTTCTCTAATCTTTAAAAAAAATAACCCCTTTTTTCTCTAATCTTCCAAAAATTAACCCCTTTTTTCTCTAATCTTCATTTTTTTGCCCGATATTCTCTGATCTTCATTTTTTATGGGAATTATTCTTTAATCATTTAACCCCATCCAAACCCTCATAAGTGTCAAAGCAATACAGACAAACTGTACAATTAGATACAGTACAATAAATAGCTCTCAGAGGAGGTGTTTCGTTTTGCACACGGCATATAGCTCTTATACTATTATGTTTTCTGGAAACCACCTTGTGTAAGACAGTGGCGAACCGTTATAAATCATTGGAATCGTTTAAGGTAAATGACCACTGATCGACTAGATAAAAGAATTCATAACTGGGCGGAAAATAGTTTTAGACGTTATAAAGCATGTAAAAAATCAAATTATAGACTTTATCAGCAGTTTGAATCGTGTAATATTAGTGACTGGTATAATGACACGAACATTCAAAAAGCTATGCTGTAAGCTAAATAAGAAGAAAAACTTTTAACCGATTTTAAAAATAAGTAAACGGATGATCTCCATAGAGTTTCTGCAAAAATTATGGATGGTGGTGGTAACAAATTAAGGACATATAGAACATTCAAAACCGCAATTAGTTGCGAACTTTATTTAAAACACTGTTATCTCCTGTTCAACGTAGAGCATATTCACTATTCATGTGTGGGGTTGCACCTATACGAATCGAAACCGGGTGCTACGAACGTTTACCCATGCATGAATGGAATTGCTTTATTTGTGATAATAATATGGAAACTGAGGAATATGTACTACTTGAATGTCCGCTTTATGGTGATTTAAGAAACGAACTCTATGAATACATAAACAGTGAAAATGAGAACTTTAACATGTATACGAATCGTGAGAAACTGTCTTTTGTGTTGGGATGCCCAAATCTATTTTAGACTGAAGGAGACGTTTTCTATATCGATAATTTTTAGACTGTAAAGTTTTCGTAATTTGTTTTAGAAATTTTAATAATTACTTTATATCGATAATTTTTAGAATTTAAAGTTTTATGATTTTTTTCAGAACTTTTAATAAGTACAGTTTTACAAGGACTTTAAGATAAGTAAACTGTATTTTGATTCGGCATAAGTACAAATAAGCAACACAAGCTCGGCTTAGGAGCTTTTGACCGAATATAAAAACATATAAATAACATAAAAACAGTGCATTTTGACATATAAAACAACCTGTAATACAAAGTTGAAATATCACATACATAGCATGCAATAAAAATGAGCAACAAATTTTCGAATGAAGTAAAAACATGCCAGACTAGAGCAACCAAAAGCAACAGTCAGTTTAATTGAAGTCTGGAGCTGGCATGTCAGTTAACTGCTAGTAGTCTGTTGTTATTTATGTATTATTGTCATTTTGTTTATTTTCTTTGGTTACATCTTCTGACATCAGACTCGGACTTCTCTTGAACTGAATTTTAATGTGCGTATTGTTATCCGTTTACTTTTCTACATTGGTTAGAGGTATAGGGGGAGGGTTGAGATCTCACAAACATGTTTAACCCCGCCGCATTTTTGCGCCTGTCCCAAGTCAGGAGCCTCTGGCCTTTGTTAGTCTTGTATTATTTTAATTTTAGTTTCTTGTGTACAATTTGGAAATTAGTATGGCGTTCATTATCACTGGACTAGTATATATTTGTTTAGGGGCCAGCTGAAGGACGCCTCCGGGTGCGGGAATTTCTCACTACATTGAAGACCTGTTGGTGACCCTCTGCTGTTGTTTTTTATTTGGTCGGGTTGTTGTCTCTTTGACACATTCCCCATTTCCATTCTCAATTTTATTATAAATAATAAACAGCTCAAGAATTATCTGCAAGCAGAACAGCGACATTCCAAACCGTTCCAGGACTGAACAAGACTTTTAAAATGTGAAAAACTATTTTCAGTCCTGAAGTGGTTTGGAAGGCTGTTCCATAAAGTAGCAGCAGCAAATTTGAACGATTTTTTACCGTTACGGGTTGACTTTACCTGGGAATTTCAAGAATATTTACATACTTGAAAGAATATTTAGATTTTTTTACATTCACCAAATTTTGTAAGCACGCATGAGCTATATTGTTTATAATTTTAAAAATGTCTAGAGCCATTGCTCTTATCCGTCAGATCTGCAAGGAGGGCACCTTAGCTTTAAGTAAGAGGTCCTCGTATTTTTTGTCATCGTAAATGGCTATTAATCAGATTTGATATGAACAACCATTATAATTATATAATTACAATGAACTGTGAAATACGCAAATAACCAATAGCATCGTAAATCAGAGATACGAAACTAGTAAGTTTATTGTTGGGTGGTAGCTTTAAACAGGCGGCTTAGAAATCAGTTAAAATCAATAGAGACGAGTCCCGTTAGTATAGAAAGTCCCTAAGTTCTATAAAGTCCTTTATTTGTTTGATGAAATTTTACTTTTTGTCTGTCATAATTTCTTTTTTATCTTTTTTATCTTTTTTTTTTTTTTTTTTTTATCTTTATTCAATTTGAGAATGACATTAATAACTATAGATGTTTTTATGATATAAGCTAATATTTTATTGTGTATATAAATGGTGAGACGTTAATAAACTATCTATCTAGTATCTATTTATCTATCTTTCTAAAAGCCTGCCCCCCAAAAATGCAAACTTTTTATCATTTTATAATTTTATATCAATATAACAGGAAAACATAGGATTAAGTACGAATGTACTTCATGTTTAGCTTTTTATTTGCCGGTGCAATTTCAGGGGAAATAAATCTTTATTACGACCGTTCGTTGCAAGGGTTACTTGAACGGTCTGCTAAAAGCATAAATGAGTACACACAATATCGTTTGTTATGAATAGGTTACATATCTACACGAAAGTTATATTAAGTTGTAGCTAAAAATCATCTAAATACTTTCGATAAAGATTCATAAAGCATATATTGACATTACGGGCATATACGAATTAATTTCAAAAGTTCCATGACGGCTCCAAGTTCGTACTACGGTTGGTACGGTAGCAAATCGAGAAACCTCTATTTGTCGAAAATTTGTCTTCGTTTTGGACAAACGAATTGAGCCTCTGAATAATCTCACTATTCACTGCTGTTACAATTGTTTTTATTTTAGGAATCAGCAAAATGTCCAAGTGGACGTGCAAGTGGTGTAAAATTATAAATGAAGACGACTCCCTGTATTGCAAAACTTGCAACAATATTAAAAGTGAAGAAATTGAAGTATTTGAAAATAGTTGCAGCTACACACAGAAAGAAACGAGCAGCAATACGAATAAAACAGGTAATGTGGTTTGACCTCGAATTTTAAAGTTTGAATTTTTAAATATATCTATTGGATTAATATCGTATTCAGCGATGAGGCGTGGTAGATCTTTATGTATCTTTTGCAACATTAAGAGAAATTTCCCCGTTACTTTAGTTCGAAATGCTTGTGTAAAAACCCTTCACTTTTATTAGGGCCCCGCCACAGGCGGGTCGCCCTTTAGTGATCAGTCTGTCCGTCCGTCCGTCCGTAACACTTTGTGTCCGCTCCATATCTAGAGAACCATTATGATTTCATACTTTATACTTTACATGTTTATTAACCACCACCAGAGGGCGTGTCATGATGTATGTACAACTTCCTAGGTCAAAGGTCAATGTAAAAAAAAACTTTGGTTTCAGTTGACAACCCTGTGTCCTGTGGTGAAGATCGTGTCCGCTCTATATCTTGAGAACCGTTATGATTTCAAAGTTTATACTTGACATGTATATGAACCAACACCAGAGGGTGTGTCATAATTTATGAACGACTGCCTAGGGCAAAGTTCAAGGTCAAAAACTTTGGTTTCAGTTGACAACCCCATGTCCTATGGTAAAGATCGTGTCCGCTCTATATCTTGAGAACCGTTATCATTTCAAAGTTTATACTTGACATGTATATAAACCAACACCAAAGGGTGTGTCATAATTTATGTGCAACTTCCTAGGTCAAAGGTCAAGGTCAAAAACTTTGGTTTCAGTTGACAACTCCATGTCCTATGGTAAAGATCGTGTCCGCTCTATATCTTGAGAACCGTTATCATTTCAAAGTTTATACTTGACATGTTTATAAACCAACACCAAAGGGTGTGTCATAATTTATTTACAACTTCCTAGGTCAAAGGTCAAGGTCAAAAACTTTGATTTCAGTTGACAAACCCATGTCCTATGGTAAAGATACAATTTTCTAATGCACATTATTCACAGCGGGGCCCACAGAGATGGCTCCCATCTCAATGATATCTAGTTTTGTTTATTTTATTTTATTGTAAGACTATCGTCATACAAAATGTATCTAAATGATATAGAAAATTGGCTAAATTATATTTCCAGCCCTAAGCCGACCGTGGTAAAGATAATATGTAACACTGTCAGCGAAAATATCAGCACACAAATAATCTGTAGAAAAATAGGTCGTTTTTGTTTAGTTTTATGGAATATAGAAAAATAAATTCTGAGACAAGTGCCTGTGTCCACTGAATAACCACAAGTTACTACGATGCTAGTCACACTTGGGACAATTTCATATTAAAAGATACGTGTATAAAATTCAGCATATACTACAAGTATAACTACCAATTGTATTTTTTATATATACAATATGTTTAGTATGTACTCTCAACTCACAAAAGCAGATGCCGCCAATGTCATGTTTTTTGTATTACTGAAAAATTATTACACCAGGGTTTTCGATATCACAAACTAGTCAAAACATTTACTAAATTTTATCATCCATATAAGGAAATAATTCGTTCGTAAATATAACTCAACATGCAGACATCTTATACGTTCAGGTATTTCACATCCAATCTTTTATGGTAATATTCTTTACAAAGCACAAAAATGTCAGTGTTCACCTCAAAAGCTTACAAAACCTTTAAACAGACTATTAAGAAGGGATATAGTTACGATACTGTTGTCAGGTCATTAAAGATTGCATAGTTTGGCTTTAATATTGATTCACTTATAGGGTTTTTGCACCAGAACTAAACACATTTATTTAAAAAAAAACAGTTGTTGGCATGACACGGGTTATGTTCTTCTCATATATTTTATGATAGTATGATACTAAACCCCTAACAAGAGGAATTGTGCCTAATATTCATATGATGAAGACATAATCTTTCAATCAGTTAAATTGAGGTCTAGAGCTGGCATATCAGTTAACTGCTAGTAGTCTGTTGTTATTTATGTATTATTGTCATTTTGTTTATTTTCTTTTTTTACATCTTCTGACATCGGACTCGGACTTCTCTTGAACTGAATTTTAATGTGCGTCTTGTTATGCGTTTACTTTTCTACATTGGTTGCGATCTCATAAACATGTTTAACCCCGCCGCAATTTTGCGCCTGTCCCAAGTCAGGAGCCTCTGGCCTTTGTTAGTCTTGTATGATTTTTAATTTTAGTTTCTTGTGTATAATTCGGAGTTAAGTATGACGTTCATCATCACTGAACTAGTATATATATTTTTAAGGGGCCAGCTGAAGGACGCCTCCGGGTGCGGGAGTTTCTCGCTACATTGAAGACCCATTGGTGGCCTTCGGCTGTTGTCTGCTTTATGGTCGGGTTGTTGTCGCTTTGAAACATTCCCCATTTCCTTTCTCAATGTTATTGTTTAAATAGTAAATGAAAACACTAATATACAAGTGGAAACTAGGGAGAAGGAGGTTATTATTCTTTTACAAATTGATTTTCACAAATTCTCTGTATGTACTTCGTTAAGCATCTTTTAAACAAATTGGCTGAAATTTTGTAAACATGTGCTCGAAGAAGTGGCCCAATATCAACTACAAAAAAATCCGAAAGTATCATTTTTAAAGACACATTCATTCACTACACTATTTTCTTCTAATAATACAACTCTTAAACACCTCTCACAATTATTATCCCGGGAGGATGTCCATCTTGGACGTATAAAGAAAAGAGTTTAGCTGAAACTGAACATTTTTTTAATTCATTATGTCGAATGCCAGTTAAAAATAGCAGTGGCTATATAAATCATATTGTAGGAACACACAAAAAAAATGTATAAATGTACGTTTTGCCGATAACGCTCACCACTTTTTTTTAAGGCTTTTCTGCCTTGAAATTTCGTAGACAATCGTTAAATGGTGTTACTTCATTTTTTCACAAACTATCAATTTTAATCAAAACCATGACGAATTTATAGACACTTAACTGAATCATGCCAATCACTTAACCAAACAGTACCAATTTATAATTTTGATTATCCTTCATTTCTTTCTAAAAACAACAATTTCAATTTAGATCGTTTGACTTACAATATAGATTCAAACATGTAATTTCCTTTCATTTGCTCATTTGAAAAGAATTGAGGCAATCGTTCTAGGAATAGTTATCAAAGGTACCAGGATTATAATTTAGTACGCCAGACGCGCGTTTCGTCAACTAACCTAATTAATCCATGACCAACTTAATCAAACTTTGACAAAATTTGTGTACTAAACGCTCCTCGATACGACAACTTTACTACGTAACCGTGATATACCTTTATAAATAAATTTGGTGTATTTTCTGTCTTTTGATTGGTTAAAATTATTAGTTTTATTTTCAATGTTGTCAATTTTGAAGGCGACACGCCCACTCTGACGTTGTGTATTCATACGCCAACATGTGTGTACGTTGTTATTGTTAATATAAATAATATAAAATGTTCTTTGAGCCTTATTTTTGATAGAAATTTATTTATAATAAATGGCAATAATTTATTTTGATTTTATTGAACCATAAAACTAATTTTTGACTCTTCACATTTTACATAATCCGCTTCGCGGATTATTCAATGTGAAGAGTCAAAAATTGGTTTTATGGTTCAATAAATTCAAAATAGATGATAGCCATTCATTAAATATAAAGGATTTCAATTTCACCGAAACAGTTAATTGCACGAATAGAACAAGTTATATGGTTAGGTTAAGTACATTGCCATCTTGGTTTTGGTGAGTTGTTTTGGAGTTTTTACTATTTTGCTGCTAATAACTAAACTGTAAGAAGACTTTACATTTGACTTTGTATTTTTCATTTGTAACATTTTAGATTCAAAATATACAGATTTTGAAGCTAGTAATGAAATACGTATAGTTCTAATTGGAAGAACAGGATCTGGGAAAAGCGCCACTGGAAACTCTCTTCTTGGTAAAGAGCAGTTCGAATCCATGGTTTCTGCTTCCTCCATAACGAGCAAGTGCAAACGGGGGGAGTCTACCCAAAATGGGAAGAAAATAATAGTTGTTGATACACCCGGACTTTTTGATACTGGAATGGCGAACGCAAAGGTTACCAAGGAAATAATTAAATGCATTGGAATGACGTCTCCAGGGCCGCACGCTATGGTGCTAGTTATTGGTATCGGTAGATTCACGAAAGAAGAACAAGACACAGTCAGGTATTTTGTCGATCATTTCGGTGAGGGAATATTGCGACATATGATAGTTCTGTTCACCAGGAAAGACGACCTTTCAAAACATAATCAGTTAATCTGTGATTACGTTAGAAAAGTACCAAAGGAACTGGCAATAATTCTTCAACAGTGTGATAATCGCTATATTGCTTTCAATAACGACGAGACCGGACAGTCTAAAAAAGAACAAGTTGTAGAATTTTATGACCTTGTCGATCGTATGCTCGTTAATAATGGCGGGTCCTGTTATACAAGTGAAATATTTCAAGAAGCAGAGCTGGCGTTACAAAGAAGGATGCATGTGCAGCTTAAACAGTTAGAAGAACAAAAGAGAAAGGAAAGGGAACATTTAGAAACACAAATAAAAAACAAGTATGAAAAGAAATTGAAAAAAGAAATTTTAGAGAAAAATAGAATCGAGGAAGAATGGAACTCAAGAAGGATAGAAAACACATTGAAATCATTAGAACAACAGATTAAATTGTCGGAAATAAGGAGTACTATGATAGGAAAGGAGCAACTGCAAAGAGAACTAGACGAATCGAATCGTAGATTACAAAAAAACATAGAGGCAAAGAAGCGAGAACTGGAAACAGAACTTAAACGAATGGATGATGAGTATAAATTAAAAATGGAAACGGACAAACTTAGACAAAAAGAAAGGAACAACGTAGAAAATGATGACGATGGAGCACTGTCTGATATCATTGAAGGTTTAAAAAAGCTAGGTTTAGGCGTGGTAAAAGCTGGAATGAAATTCTTTAGCTTCTTTGGATTAAAATAAACATATTTACTTCATATATTTGTAACATTAACATGCTCCTTAAAGTCCATCCTTATTTTATGTGTTTCTACTAGTGTTTTATCAGACCAGCATTGTATCCAGTGCTTTAAAATCCAATCATAATTTAATCAAATGTGCAAATTTTTCTTTTATATTCCTTTATAATTGTTTAAAAAAATGCAAGCCGTTTTCTAAGATACATGTACATGTAGTTCTAACCTGATTGAGTTTCCCCTGCACATTCACAAGGCTGCACATCGGGTTGTTGTAGGGCATTCTTTTTTTTTTTTTGAAATATAGAATAATATGCAGTTCTCGCTTTTGTATTTTTTTTTCAAATTTACTAAGAAATACGCTGCTTCTTTTTTGACGGGATTGGAATAACTTTTAAAAAAAAATTCTTTCAGCGAAATAGCTATTTAAGCCATAATTACTAAAGAAGGTTATTTATGAAAAAAAAGTAAAATCACAAAAATACTGAACTTAATGGAAAATCTAATCGGAAAGTCAATAATCACATGGCAAAATCAAATAACAAAACACATCAAAAACGAATGGACAAGAACTGTCATATCCCTGACTTGGTACAGGCATTTTCAAATGTAGAAAATGGTGGATTAAACCTGGTTTTATAGCGCTAACCCTCTCACTTTGATGACAGTCTCGTCAAATTCCGTTATATTTACAATGATGCGTGAACTAAACAGACATAATAAATAAAATAGTCAAAATATGGGTACAGCAGTCATCATCGTGTAACAATTTTAAAAGGGAACAACTTAACAGAACACAAAAACATCTATCTACAAACACATTCATTGATTCGCGTGTTTGACGTCAGAAAATTTGATACGTCACATATATTTGTCGTTCAATGTATATACAAACAATTTTAAAATTTCACACAGGCAATGTTAGCATACAGGGTTAAAAAATCAAAATTATGTAAGAATTAATTTCAGAAATAGACCGAGATTTAAAACAGTCCAAAAGTTATATAGAATTTTATAAGAATCCACAAATAGTTAATTCCACTATTTTGACGTTTGTGGTTCAACGTATCATTTGTAATTCATCATAGAAATATATCATAATGACATAAAATAGAACAATATCATACTGACGGGATCTTTTAAAGTACAGAGTCACGTTATAAGAACCAAAGAAATACAAAAAGTATACAAAACACACCAGCAAAAAATGAAAGACAATACAAACACATTGACGGGATGTATAAGTACCGAGCCACGTTAAATGTATATCACATACTGAAACAATCCAACAGTAAAAGTAATATTAATAATAGAACAAAGACAAATGAAAGAACAATAAAACACGTTGTTAAGATGATAAACAACATCACTATGATCAGTGCGCAGAATCTATGCATCAAGACCATCGTGTATTATTTGTGAAGTTGATACGGAATATTTTTCAACAAGGTCAAGGTCTTGAAAGCGTTTAATTGATAGTAGTCCATAAATATGCTTAAAGAACTTCTTCGAGTTACAAATGATATTTTGAAAATGCTGAACGCTATTGATAACATACTTCCCGAGTTTGCTGGATTGATATTTTAAAGTCGGTATTCGAATGGGTACTACTAATTGTCCATTCCCACAAGCCAACTTTACAGCTAGAAAACTTTGACCAACTTTCCGATTTCAGTTTTCCAGGTGTCACCAGGGAACTAAATTTTATGTACTTACAATAAATCATAGAATATGCTTTGCAGGACCATGATATAATCAGTTAGACCGTAATTGGAAAGGATTTAACATAGGTAAGGAAAGAACATTTATAAAAAAATAATACTAAAAAAGATAATGATGAAAATTAAATCACAATTAGCTGTGATTGGTCCAGTGATAATGATGCACATACACCATAACAGTGCAATCATAGACTTATATATATAATCACACCCTATAATCTGTTAAAATAAGTTACGCAGATAAAAACCGCAAAGTACATTATAATGTTATTTATTAGATTTGATTTCGTTCAACGTAATCAGTACGATATTTTACGTTTGAAGTTAGATTCATAACAAACCGGACATAGTTTTATAATATAGTTAATTGCTACCTTAGTCTGACATAAATAAGTATTAAAATGTGCTTTGTTATTATATGCAATGTCAGTATTTAGTTCAAATATATAATCTTAAATCAATCCTAATTCTATCTTATTCATTCTTATGTGACGTCATTTTTCATTTTTTGATGATCTGTTTTACAAATTCAATGACGTCATTTTTTCGTCATTTTTCAGTTTCAAATAGAACGTCAATTGACGTAGAGGTTTAAACTTATTCGGATGTGTCTACTTTTGTGTTTCAAATGTCTGGTTATGTAAATGTATTTCAGTTGTTTCCTGTAATTAGTTAATACTTCAGTTTTATCATGTACATCTTTTGAATATTCATTTTATAAAATTTACTGTTTGCAAAAGTATAAATTATTCTAAATTATAGGGATTTTCTGGTAACGAACAGAAAACCCTTGCCGTTTTTGGCACTACTTTTTGATCTTTTTGGTCCTCAATGCTGTTCAACTTTGTACTCGTTTCGGCTTTCAAACTTTTGTATCTGGAGTCACACGTAGGTCTTGTGTGGACAAAATACACTTCTGGCGTATTAAAATTTTGAACTTGTTGCCTTTTGTTGGCTGTTGTTCGTGTGATTCTTTGTCAATTGTGTTCTCCAATTTATTTATATTGTAGTCCTGTGTTGTCATTTTGATGTTATATTTCACATGGCCATAAAAGTGCGAGGTTTGGCATGCCACAAAACCAGGTTCAACCCACCATTTTTTCCTTTAAAAATGCCCTGTACCAAGTCAGGAATATGGCCGTTGTTATATTATAGTTCGTTTCTGTGTGTATTACATTATAACGTTGTGTCGTTTGTTTTTTCTTATTTTTGAGTGTAAATTCACATTGCGATAAGACGTGTCACGGTACTTGTCTATCCCAAATTCATGTATTTGGTTTTGATGTTATATATATATGTTATATTTGTTATTCTCGTGGGATTTTGTCTATGTGTGTTACATTTTAGTGTTATGTCTTATATTTAATGCGTTTCCCTCGGTTTTAGTTTGTTACCCTTATTTTGTTTTTTGTCCATGGATTTATGAGTTTTGAACAGCGGTATACTACTGTTGCCTTTATTTATTGCTATATCGGAACGTTAACGAAAGACAAAATTAAACAGTCTACGTAACAAAAATTAAAGTATCGAAGTATTGAAAAATTGGACTACTGCAAATTCTTGTGGATGGTCACACTCACTTGTCTCAGAAACAAAATCAATTATATTTGTTTCAAATAACGAAATACTTGGCATGAGGAAAGTTTAATCCTGTCAAATACTATTGCAAAATCTTCACGTAATGTTTCATTGCATATAACAAAATAACTATTACTGGAATTAACCAACCAAATGTTTTCCTTTTTCTTCCTGTGTACAAGCTTAAATAACTATGTAACTTCAAGTTTCCAAAAAAGTCTATAGAAAAAATAAATAAAAAAATAATGGTGCTTTGAAAAGGCCCAAGACATTTGTCTAGACACATATATTTTTAGTGCAATGAAATGTAGGATGAATTTCCTACAACTGACAAATTCAAGGGAATATTATTTTTCTACCTTTTTTCGTTTGCAATCGGATGTGACGTACTATGATTTGATGGTATTACACCTATAATTTGATAATGGTAACTTATTAAATGTGAAATGTGTGTTTCTTTCTGAACACCTTGCATCTTACTGTAAATAGCTTTCTATTTGTACTGTTATTTTGACCATTCTGTCCCTACTCCTTTTCAATGTCAACTTCACAACAAAATGCAGGGAGGTCCTGAGTTATTGATTCTAAATGCTGATGTTGTGTTTCTCTGTATTTTCTTTGCAGTTTTCCCTCTCTTTGTTGTTGTTCTTTTATGTTGTATTTTGATAACGGCTCTAGACGTGGCTAAGGTGATGCGAGTCCACCTTTCAGGCTTATGTCTATTGGTCTTCTTAATGAATGTGGTTATTTTCAATGAATATACCCTTTTACTTTTATATTTTTCTTAATTTGTACTAAATAGGAAAAGTATGCATGGGCCATTATGTTTTTACTATACTGTACTATTAAAGCTATGTCTCTCCGAGTCTTTGCTAGATTTAACTGTAAAAAATGTTTAAAAAACATTTTATGTTATAATACAACACCTTAGCTCGACAAAGTAGCGCCAACTCCAAAAAAGAACACAAATTGAAATCCGAAAACACCAAAAATGATATGTTGTTTTATACACAATCCTTGTGATTAACGGGTTTGCGATTTAAAATTTACTTTTTAATCCTTTTCTTTTGTATGTTTTAGTCATTTTGTGTATAGAAATTTGAAATATCAAAAATTTAAGACTTTTTCTTTAGATTTTTTTTTTTTTAAATATTTGGACTTTTGAGTTTCATCCCGTTTTTTTATTCGACTTTATGTTTTATCTGAACGTTCAATAAGGTGTTCTTCTATTTTCGAGGATTATATCATGAAGATGAAACAGGAGTATCTGAAATACCAATTCATATAAAATATGTTCCTTTGTCCTCTGAGATGCTGCAGTTGTGTTAAATAAATATTCCATTAGTAGAATTTGTCCTCCTCCCACTGAAAATCAAATGGTTTACAAAGGTGTTAAATCATGTTTTTGATTGATTTTTAATTTTTTTTTTAAATGAAACAAATAGGCAAATAAATTAATTCATGATGTTTCAAAAAATTTCCATTCAATAATCGTAATATCTAGTAAACTTAACACTAAACACACACAATGCCTACGTTGACTATCGACCACATGTTGTCAAACCCGAATTTAAACTATGTATAAACATTGATTTTTATCGATGGGAACGTACTACAGTTTAGTTTCAGTGTTCAGTACACTTCACCACACCGAGATAAGCTAAATGTTTACACGGCCTTATGATGTTGATTATTCGTTTTTATATTGGAGCTGCGTAAAGACTTTATATGTTTGCCAAATAAAATCCAGCATATGTTTTATGCGACTCTCATACAAGTGAGAGAAGCCTGTTAGTAAACCAAGTTTCATCCACCATTTTCCACATTAGACAATACTGGCACCAAGTAAAAAATATGACAGTTGTTATCCATTAGTTTGGTGTGTTTGAGCTTTTGAATTTTCCATTTTATTACGGACTTTCGGTTTTGAACTTTCCTCGGAGGTCGGTACTTTTGTTACTTTTTTCTTTTACTGTTGATAATAATTCAATGGCATGTGATGAAAAGGGTGTATCATCACTTGGATACCCTACTACTATGGCAAGAATAGAAAATGCCAGGCTTCAAACGTATACAATATATCTAGTGTTTATGTTCAATTACCTACAAAAAAAAATCAATATCAAATTTTCTGAATAGGAAGAGCTGAAAATTGAGGCACCGATTAAGAAATGTTAGTGTTGTTTTTAATCGAGGAAGACATATTCAAAGGATAAACCACTATTATAAAACATAATTAAACTAGCGGTAATTCTGATCTTTCTCCAAAGACTTCTACTTAAGTACCAAACATTGCTACTTAAATATGAATTTTAATTTGTTGAAGGAAAATATTGACTTAGAACTTTCTTTCCTAGCTGGTCCCTACAAATTATTTAGAAATATTTAAATAATTTTCTACGGTTATAATTTGCGTACGTTCTCTTACTGGCCACTAAACCTCGTAAGGTTTCGTTCACGTATGTGGAAACTTCTCAAACTCCACCACTATTTTTTCAATGGCTTCGACTGTTGAAAGATGTTTCTTATCTTCGTCAATTTGTATATTCAATGCCATCATTTTTATTTGTCTCTACTGCAACACTTCATGTTTATTCATACAAGGTATATTTATCACGTGAGGCTTATCTAATTGACGAACCCTTTATCTGCTATTGGAGTTCATCATTCCTTCAGATTTGGTTTGTAACTTTTATTTCTTTGTCTATAGATTGATTAACATGATTTGAAGATCGGAATACCACTGTTGCCATATCTACACAGCGAAACGTAAGGCCACTTGATCACATTTGTCTCACTGGCAATGTTTTTTCTATCTATCTTCAGTTACATTTTATTTGTTTTTATAGTGATTAAGATTATACCACAATGTTGAAAGCTGCACCTAAGTTTTTGACCTTTTATGTCTGTTTGTTTTGATCGCCCATCAACCATATAATAGAATTGTATGCGACTGTCATACAAGTGAGAGATTTAGCTAACTATAAAACCAGGTTCAATCTACCATTTTCTACATAAGAAAATGCCTGTACCAAGTCCGGATTTTGACATTTGTTATCCATTCGTTTGATTTGTTTGAGCTTTTGATTTCACCATTTGATTACGGACTTTCCGTTTTGATTTTTCATCGGAGTTCGATATTGTTGTTATTTTATGTTTCAATTTCACAACGTGTTACAAAGGGAGATAACGAACGTGTTGCATGTAAAATGATCGGATTTATCCATATAAATGTTCTTTGTCTCTTTATTTCACCCTCTTTCTTCATATTAGTTGGTGCGTGTAATAGCTCTACTTATATTCATTAATTGTTATGATATCATCTTTCCTGATATTCTACCCAATTGTAATCTTACTCGGTTTTCTAAAAATAATAATCCTTTTCATTGTATATGTTGACTGTTTCGATTTAAATCTATTCATATTTCGGGTATAATTTATAGTCCTATTATTCGTTATATGATATAGCCTCGATATAGCAGAAGTACATAACAAGTCTAGTAATAAACTTCTGGATAAAGTCAATATCACGATACTATACTATTTAAAGTACTGACATAATGTAAAAGTAATTTCGGTTTTAAAGTTTGTACACCATAAGTGAGTATTTGTTTTTATTTTTTTCTACGAAAAAAATCACTTACATAATTGTTTAATATTTCTTGGTAATAAACATAGAAAGAAAGCTGTAAAATCCGAGACTTATAAACACTAACAAATAATGAATAATTATCAACATGGCTTCTTTTTCGAACTATCGATTTTATACAATTAAGGAAACAACTATCAGTATTCTGTTCTTTCGAACTTTCTGAATATATCGTTGGTTGTCCTTACTGATCATTGTGATTAATTGATCCTTTGATATCTTAATCTTGATTGGAAACGGGGGATGTGTGAAAGAGCCAAAAAAACAGAAAACCACCAAAGTTTACCAATGGGTCTTTAATGCAGCATGAAAATCCCGCACAAGGACGCGGGCTTTAGTTGGTCTTTAAACAATTATATATACTTGTGCAGCAAAATAGACGCCACACTTAACTAAGAAGCATATAAATGTACCAAAATTTAAAAAAACACGCATTCGTGAATAACAAAGGCTATGGACAGTCGCATACATATGTGGCGAGGTTAACAAAAATGTTTGAGATCTCAGACATCCACTTATACATTTAGCAAATGTGGGATAAACAAACACAAAGCAATACGCACAGTAAAATTCAGTTTAAATGACAATCTCACTATTCACTGCTATTGAACTATTTTTTTTATTTCAGGAATCAACATAATGTCCAAGTGGACGTGCAAGCGTTGTACATTTATAAATGAGAGTGATTCGTTCTGTTGCCAAGTTTGTGAAAATGTTAAGATTGAAGAACCTGAAAAATTGGAAAATAGTTGCAGGTACAGATCGAAACCAATGAGCAGCTATACATATAAAAAAGGTAGTTTGCCTTCAATTTGCATTTTAAAGTTTAATGTTTAAATTTTAATATTTCAATATCTATATAATGGAATTTGATGCTATAAAAACCATGTTCAATCCATCATTTCAGTCTACATAAGAAAATGCCTGTCAAAAAGGCAGGAATATGACAGTTGTTATTCATTCGTTTGATGTGTTTCAGCTTTTGCTTTTGCCATTTGTTAAGGGACTTTTCGTTTAAATTTTCTTCGGAGTTCAGTATTTTTGTGATTTTACTTTTTTGTACTTATATCATAACCATCAGGAAGATTTAGTAGAATCTTTATTTATCTTTTTCGACATTACGAGTTATATTCCTTGTTCATGTTATTACTTTAGTCCGAAATTGCTTTGACATACCGGTTAATTGTTTGACCCTTCACTTTTTAAATTGCATTGACATACCGGTTAATTGTTTGACCCTTCACTTTTTAAATTGCATTGACAAACCGTTTAATTGTTTGACCCTTCATTTTTTAAATTGCATTGACATACCGGTTAATTGTTTGACCCTTCACTTTTTAAATTGCATTGACAAACCGGTTAATTGTTTGACCCTTCACTTTTTAAATTGCATTGACAAACCGTTTAATTGTTTGACCCTTCATTTTTTAAATTGCATTGACATACCGGTTAATTGTTTGACCCTTCACTTTTTAAATTGCATTGACATACCGGTTAATTGTTTGACCCTTCACTTTTTAAATTGCTTTGACATACCGGTTAATTGTTTGACCCTTCACTTTTTAAATTGCATTGACAAACCGGTTAATTGTTTGACCCTTCATTTTTTAAATTGCATTGACATACCGGTTAATTGTTTGACCCTTCACTTTTTAAATTGCATTGACATACCGTTTAATTGTTTGACCCTTCATTTTTTAAATTGCTTTGACATACCGGTTAATTGTTTGACCCTTCATTTTTTAAATTGCATTGACAAACCGGTTAATTGTTTGACCCTTCATTTTTTAAATTGCTTTGACATACCGGTTAATTGTTTGACCCTTCACTTTTTAAATTGCATTGACATACCGGTTAATTGTTTGACCCTTCACTTTTTAAATTGCATTGACATACCGTTTAATTGTTTGACCCTTCATTTTTTAAATTGCATTGACAAACCGGTTAATTGTTTGACCCTTCACTTTTTAAATTGCTTTGACATACCGGTTAATTGTTTGACCCTTCACTTTTTAAATTGCATTGACAAACCGTTTAATTGTTTGACCCTTCATTTTTTAAATTGCATTGACATACCGGTTAATTGTTTGACCCTTCACTTTTTAAATTGCATTGACAAACCGGTTAATTGTTTGACCCTTCACTTTTTAAATTGCATTGACAAACCGTTTAATTGTTTGACCCTTCATTTTTTAAATTGCATTGACATACCGGTTAATTGTTTGACCCTTCACTTTTTAAATTGCATTGACATACCGTTTAATAATATGATCCTTTACTTTTTTTTTATCTTGATTACCTTCATTTAAGAAATTGATTTTAATTTTCCTGTGTAATTTGTTTCATAAATCTTAGCTTTATAAAAGTTGTAATACTGTCGTGATCTTTAGAAATGATAGAAATTGTCGAAATCATATTGACAGTTCTAAGCCGCCCGGGGTAAAGATAAGATGTAACACTACGGTTTATCGATAGATTTCAAGCTAGGTAAACACGAACTCACATTACAAGAAAACCGAGGATGAACTCAGATGCTCATTTGAAATATTGTATATACCAATACACCTTCTGTTTAACTGTATGCAGTTTTAGAGTTAATGTAACAGGGCGATACGCAGTAACTCCTTTGCGATATGAAGAACTCCTTTGTGGTCCGCTGAAGGCAAATAACAACTAACACAAGTTATCATAATGAAGGCCACAATGATGTGCCAATTTTTATTTAAAGTTCGTATATAAGATTTAGCATACACCACAATTATAACTTCCAACTGTAATTTTTAATATACAATACGTTTAGTATAATATCAATTAAGGGTTATTTTGTAATAAGTTAGACAAATGTCATCAATTATTTGAATCTAAATTTTAAAAACTTGTTTTATAATAATCTTTGTATTATGTTTATGTATCTTGCCCGACAAGGAACCATGATTGGTAAATAAAATACTGTCTAATGTCATATGATTTAGAGTTATCTCTCATTAACTATAAATTTAATAATAATAGTACTTTAACTGTTGAGAGCAGATACTGCCTAGGCCATGTTTGTTGAAATAACCAAATCATACCATCACAAATTTCAATGGTTAGTTTTTAACAATATTCAAATGCAAGCCGGGTGAAGGAGGGGATTACATTTTACGAAATTGAGTGTCACCAATTTTAAGTATGTTCTTCCTACACTGAGGGCACCATGTACACTATTCTACATACTGCTGTCATTTATCACTAAGATATAAAACACATGTACGCCTTGCAAATAAAAGATTTCACCTATGATTTGCGACATTGTAGGACTTTTTTTTATGACAAGGGATACAACATGCAAGCACTCATTTTCTACACGGAAGGACTTCTTTTCGTCATCGAATGACTTCTTTGGGTTTTTTTTTTCAGATTGGTCTTGTACGAGATGTACATTCACAAACAAAAATTCCTACAAAAGATGTCAAATGTGTTATTCAGAGAATTTTACACACGAAAGTAACCCCGAGTCAGATAGTTTTCCATCTTTATTGCAAGGTAATAGTGTAGTTTAATCTGTACGTATAAGGTACATTGTGAACATTGTAATGTTTCCATTTTAACATACCATTGAATTAAACATAGTGATTTTTCAGAGAAGAGTTTTTTTCTGTGACGTCTCATAAGCAAATAAGCTATTACCTGGAATAATAGTTTTTTTTTTGTTCTTCCAATTACAGTTAATTTGTACATTTCTTTATTATCTTGATGAAAGAAAAAAGTTCAAAACATAAATACAATTTGTGGTGTCGGTTCAAGGCAATGAGGTAACAACTAAATAACACAATAAAACCAAAACGTCACCAAAATGAGGCTATTGCCTTATTTGGACAGTGTTTCCGTTTACACAAGACTCCCCAGTTCCGCTTGAAAATGAATGAGCGTAAATAGAAATATTTAGTGTTTCAAATTTTATGAACTATGAATGAAAAAAAAAACTATCGCATCAATGATATTCCATGACAATTCATGAGTTTCGTATGATTGGTAGGTATTACCCTAAGGTACGTTAGGTATACAAGCAGTTATATAGATAATTCGTTATACAAAATCATCCAAGCCTCATTATTATGTACACAAGTTGCGGGTTTAGACTACATAAGACTCATTGCTGAGTTTCGATTGATTTGCAGGTAAAACCTAAATTTACGTCAGGTGTACAAACAGTTGTATAGATAGAGGTAACCCACAACCTGAGTGTTTTGAGTTATTTAAAGTGTCTAAACTGAAAAATATACAGAAAATGACCACATCGTCGAATTTTCATGCAACCGATTAATGAGCTGGCTGATGTCACTGCTGTTGGACATTGAGTTGCAGAGTCAATCACCAGACAAATCATTGATATGGTCGTTGTCTGTAAACTTTCTGCTTGTTGAGTTTTGATTTACTAAGTATATAAAAAAAAACACACTTAGGTCTAATCTAACAAAGACATAGATTGTTTTACATTTTTCTTTAGATATTTTTCATTTGAATCATTTTAGATTCAAAACATACAGATTTTGAAGCAAGTAATGAAATTCGTATAGTTCTAATTGGAAGAACAGGATCTGGAAAAAGTGCCACTGGAAACTCTCTTCTTGGTAAAGAGCAGTTCGAATCCATGGTTTCTGCTTCCTCCGTAACGAGCAAGTGCAAACGGGGAGAGTCTACTCAAAATGGAAAGAAAGTAATAGTTGTTGATACACCCGGACTTTTTGATACAGGTATGACGAACGAAAAGGTTACCAAGGAAATAGTTAAATGCATAGGAATGACATCCCCAGGACCGCACGCTATGGTGCTAGTCGTTGGTATCGGTAGATTCACGAAAGAAGAGCAAGACACAGTCAGCCATTTTGTTGATCATTTTGGTGAGGGAATGTTGCGATACATGATAGTTCTGTTCACCAGGAAAGACGACCTCTCAAAAAGAAATCAGTCCATCTGTGATTACGTCAGGCATGTACCACAGGAACTGGCAGCAATTCTTCAACAGTGTGGAAATCGATATATCGCTTTCAATAACGACGAGACAGGACAGTCTAGAAAAGAACAAGTGGCAGAATTTTATGACATGGTCGATCGAATGGTCATTAATAATGGCGGGTCCTGTTATACAAGTGAAATATATCAAGAAGCAGAGCTAACGTTACAAAGAAGGATGCGTGCGCAGCGTGAAAAGCTGGAAGCAGAGAAGAGAAAGGAAAAGGGACAGATAGAGAGACAGGTAAAGTACAAATATGAGCAAAGATTAGAAAAAGAAATTTTTGAGAAAAGCAGAATCGAGGAAGAGTTGAACTCCAAGAAAAGACAGGAAGCGAAGGGTAAAGAAGAAAAGCGGTTACTTGAGAAGGAGGTTAAGGGTCTGAAACAAAAGCTTAATAGCGCAAAAAACTCAGGGGGTCGATACGATACGGAAGACAAAAGAAGGATGGAGAAACAAATGGAATCATTACAACAACAGCTGAAATCGTCGGAAATAAGGAGTGCTGCGAGAGAAAGAGAGCAACTACAAAGAGAGCTAGACGAGTCGAATCGTAGATTACAAAAAGAGTTAGAAGTAAAGGATCGCGAAATGGAGAGAGAACTTAAACGAAAGGATGATGAGTATAAATCAAGAATGAAAACGGACAAACTTAGACAAAAAGAAAGGGACAATGTAGAAAATGAAAACGATGGAGCTCTGTCTGATATCATTGGAGGTTTCAAGAAACTAGGTTCAGGCTTGTTAAAAGGTGGAAAGAAATTCCTCAGCTTCCTTGGATTCTAAGAAAAACTATTTATCTCCTATATCCAGAATATTCTCCGTAAATTCTATCCTTATTGTATGCATACTACATTGTAATTATAGATTGTAGATTTAAATAGGATAGCTGCAAGTCATAACTGATTGAACTGGTACCCAGCGCTTTAGAATCCAATCAGATTGAATCAGATTCGGAAATTTGTAGTTTATAATCCTGTATAATTGTAAAAAAAACCTGCAAGTTTTTTAAGATAGTTCTAACCTGATCTTGTTTCTCATGCACATCTACAAAGTTGCACATTGCATTATTGTAGGGCATTCTTTTTCTTAGAATGTAAAATAAAATGTATTATTAGCTTTAATTTGTCTTTTTTTATGATTAAATCGGAATCGGTTACCACTTTTTTTTACGTGATTGACATAAGTATAGTAAGATGCCTTTTCTTTCAGCAAAAAAGCAATTGAAGCAATAACTAATAAGGTGATTTATGAGAGTGTATAATTAATTGTAGCTAGTAACTTTGTTGAGCTGTTCGCAGTTTTTTTCTTCACAATGCAATGAATTACGCCAAATTATAGAAAACAAATGTTAACTGGTTTACTTCGTAAGGATACATATTATTAAAGATCTTATAAACACATTGGATCATTTTTTAAATTCTCTTTTAAACCATGACAATTCAACTTCCTTAATTATTACCTGGAATAGACCTCTAGTACACCAGTTAGCAACCAAGAGCTTTTTCCTGAGGTATTTTCTGTGCAATTCTGGCAAAATAGCAATGGATAGTTGTCTCACAAATTTTATAGCCACTTAGTAATCTGCGACACTTGATGTGAGAATTTGCACCACTTTCAACTATTGGCACCATACAACAATCGTTTTCCTCTGAGGAGTCGGACGTTCTCTCAACATTTTACTAGAACCTTTCTTGACCGTTATGGTATAACCGTTTCACAGATGATATCGGATATGTTCCTTATGTCGTAACTACAATACCCTTGCCCTTTTCACGAATGTGACCTACCGAATTAGACACCCCTAGTTTTTGGTGGGGTTCGTGTTGCTTAGTCTTTAGTTTTCTATGTTGTGTCTTCTGTACGATCATTTGTCTGTTTGTCGTCTTTTTATTTTTAGCCATGGCGTTGTCAGTTTATTTTCTATCTTGAGTTTGACTCTCCCTCTTGTATTTTTCGTCCCTCTTTTCTAAGGTACAGGTTTTGCGATCAAATAGCAATAATGTGTATTGGCAACCATACCACAATTCCTTAGTTTTATATCGTTCCGCTGAACGTCTTTCTATGATTCGTACAACCCTTCATTCTACAGTAAAAGGTGGCTTTCTAATCATTTCAATGGATATAGCTTAGACCAACGGTGCCAATATTGACGGATTCGGACAAAATTAGTAGGATCCACTCCCATATTTAATCACAATCATAAAACATACTGATATAGAACTTTGAATTGTTTCAAACCACACACCTTTAATACTTTTTATATGTTAATTGAAAAACTACATTTTCTTGTAAAACAGTGTATTCAATAGGCACGCATTTCTTGGTATAGGTCATGGAAATCGGATTCTTTAAGAACCGTGCTGACTTTAAAAATTAAATTATATTTTCAAAATGTTAGACACTATTGATAACATACTTGACGACTTTGATAGATCGATATTTCAAAGTCGGTATTCCAATGGGTACTAATTGTTCATCCCCACCGGCCAAATATTTTATACCTTCGAATTGAATTCAAACAACACCTTCTAAAAGTAAAAAGTAAATGTTTTTTTTTATATATATTCACGATCAAATATATGGTGGATGGTCTGTTGCTCCATAGCTTACATCGCATATGTCCGTGTGAACTACATTTTCTAACGATCTTCCAGTCTTATTCATATCGTGATCCCTTTCCCGAATCGTCAGATTTAAATCTTTGACCAACCTGGCGATTTTAGTTTTCCAAGGAATTAAAATTACGTACTTACAATAATCATAAAATATGCTTTTGCGGAACCATGATATATACTTAAAAAGATGTGGTATGAGTGCAATGAGAAAACTCTCCATCCAAGTCACACTTTATAAAAGTAAACCATTATCGATCAAAGTACGGTCAGTTAGACCATATTTGGACAATATGGAACAGAAAATAATAATGATAAAAAAAGATTTATGATGAAAATTAAATCCTATATATGTTGTGTACAAGTTGTAATATTGTACAAATTATAATTTGTACCGAATTTTTGTAAAAGTTGTCAGTGTTTTATGACCTGCTGAACAAAAATGGATGATGCAAGCACACAGTCTTTTGCTGCGCATATTTCTGTCAATTTTTCACAACTTCATGATACAGTCTAATACTGAGCATTGATACAAAAACATTATAAGACCTCACAAAGATTTTGTATAGATATAAATATGGTATAAGGAAAAAAATAAAATTAGAATTTAAACCATTCACGTATCCTCATTTCCAGTTTGAAGGCAAGAAGAATAGCACTAATGTTAGGTTGACGTATATTTTTTTGAATTTAAAACATTACACTGGTACATTTTATAAGTTAAACCTGTATCACCTCACCTGTTGCAAGAAGGTACATGTAGCTAGGTGTCAAAAAACATATCACTTGGACAAAAAAACCTGTACAAATTATAATTTGTACAAACTTACATTTTGTACACAACATATACATAACTGTGATTGATCAAGTGATAATAATGCACATAAGTCATAATGGTGTGATAATAGGCTTGATATTTTAATCACACCTTATAAGCTGCTATCTGTACTCCGGATACAATACGTTACGCAGACAAAATTCTGCAGTCTACGATTACAAAAACAATATGATCGGTACACAGGTCCTATGCTATATGATGCCACGGCAGTGATAGTCGTCTATAGGGTGTGATTTATTATGTGTAGATCATTTTATAACATGGCACTTTATCCATAGACATTCATTAAATATATGCCTCATCATTTATGTGCCTGTTCCAAGTCAGGAGCCTGTAATTCAGTGGTTGTAGCTTATTGATGTGTTGTAAAGATATTTGTTTTCGTTCATTAATATGTACGTAAAATTTGGTCGTTAGAATGTTTTTACATTTGTCATTTCGACTATACGGTATAGTTTTTTACTCATTGTCGAAGGCCAAACGGTGTCCTATATATATAGTCATTAATTTCTATGTCATTTTATTTTTATTTTTGACAGTTGCCTATCTCATTGTCAATCATACCATTGTGGCTAGCTTACATCTTCTTATTTATATAAAACAAATTAAAACCACCTCCACAACAGTCTCCGATCAAATTTGCTTCAGTGAATTGGAACCTGAGTTAAAGTCTCGGTTCAAGTATATTTACATAGTTTGAAATTAAACCTTTGCACTACAAGTGTATCATTTAAATCGTGTCAGAACCAAAGTCTTGGGAATTCTGTTTGATCAACCTGACAATTTATTTAATAAAACATCGAATCAATTCATAAGCTTGTTGAGTTGCTTTTCTTACACGAATGTTTTCTCAGTTGATGAAAGCGTTAATTATCCAAGTATTTCTTTAAGTGTTATATGTCGAAGTTGTTTTGACCCGGATCATTTCACCAAATGGGTCATGATTAAGTGTTAATAGCTTACAGTTTCGCAATAGCTAACTTCTGTTAAAGTAATTATATAATCCCTACTTCTTAACGTTAACGATTATCTCTTTTTCTTCATATCTTTAGCAGCAGCAGAAAGAAAATGAACTACTTTTTTCGATGGGGTCCTTTCTAATAGTGGATAACTATATTTTCGAATTTGAAATGACATTAATAGTACAATGTTTGAAAATTTGATATTTAAATTTTCACCTGTATAATTGCCTTATAAAGGTGTATTGACACATATTTTGGTCAATCGAATTATTTGGCGCAAATTTCGTATTGTATCACAAAGACAAAGAAGCACGTTTTCGGGTAAGTCAACATTTTATTTAATTTACAAATGAAGAAAACAACTGTTACCTGATATTGAAAAACATGTATATAGATCAAACTTCAAAAGGATTATATATATAAATTAACTTGTCAAGTCTGTCAATCTTTTATGAAAGGCCAGCAAAACTGAAATTGTGTTTCTTCCTCTTCGCATGTAATTATGACTAACAAATTACATTTCCATAAAAATCAAAATGAAAGTATTTGTAATTTCGTCGAACCTTGGATAGCTAGTATATGCACATGGACTATATTAGTCCAAAGTCGAACGATTGATTGATTGAGTGATTGCTTGTATTTTGCTAAACGGCCAGTAGAAAGTATTACATCCGTATACAGGACGAGAACAAATTAACTTAAGGAAATACATCTGATTGAGAGGCTCTCAAACTTGATCGATAATAACACCAGACGGAAATGCCATGATATAATGAGGGCATGTTGAAAAGTTGTAGAATTGTTCCTCTGTAGTGCAGGACAAATATGGACTCTCAAAAAGTAATTGCCAGGATTTTTCAACTTTCAGAAAATGGAACACTTTCCATACACAAGACACCGGATTGCATTTCAGTATTCTGGCAAGAATTATTAAATGTTCATAGAACGTGGCATGTTCCCTGCTCAATACATCGCATTTTTCGTCTCCATTGCGACCACCGAGATGACTTCATTAGTACTTGGACGGTCCCCCCTCCCCGACACACCAAAACGGCACCCTTTAGCCAAAATGAATTAACCTTCCAAACACAGAAAGGTAGTTTATTGGTCCATATTTCTTGACGCAAGTAACATTTTCTTGGCTAACATTTTTTTTCAAACTGTTTAATATATATCCAACAATATAATTATACGCATCTGCTCAGTAAAAAGAGAAAATAAGAGACAAACTATTGGTATATAAAATATGCTGCACTGAAGGACTCTGACATATACTCGTACGATTAAAAAAGATCAAAATGATAATTCGGAATCGTTTCTTGTTAGTACTTGTAGCTAAGTGATGTAGAAAGGTAGAAAAAAACAAGCAATATTATCAATGAAGACCTGCCTTCTATTGGGGAAACAAAAATTAGAACTACCAAATTTGTGTGGTGAAAAACTTTTAATGAGTTTCTTAAGATGGATTTCGAATGTGATAAGGCAAAACAAAAACAAAACGCACATAACTATACATGTAGTATACAGTTTAAAGAAGTCAGTGGCCTCGAGCTCTTTCTTTTTCATTTTTGTTGGAATTCTGATTTATCCTGATTGACTTCTAGTACAACTCAGAATTTCAATATCTAACATTAAATTTGTCTGGATCGGATATTCAATTTGTACTTGTGTTAGTCTGGATTGCACTTTATTACAATTTATTAATTTTAATGACATTCGACTAAACCAAAATCAAAATATTTTTGGAACTTCTCTAATTATAAATATTGTCTATCGTTATAGAAAATAATTCATTGCTATTAAAATATGTCTTCCGATGCAAAACCGAACAAACATTTTCAATATGGTCTAAGAATTAATATTCAGAAAACAATCTTATTAACTTATGCAAACTGATCTGTTTCTCTAATCTCTGTTAATGTTGTAAAGTAAAACTAATCAAAAACAATAAACAAAATATAAGCATATGTTAAAATTATAAATATAAGATGTTTATGTATTTAACCGTATTTTGTTTGAAAAATTAACTAGCATTGAAAGTGGGATTACTTTAGCATGTATTTTGTTTTTCTATTTATTTAAATTGCATCAGTAACTTATAAATGTATGATATAAATAAATAATTTAAAAAAAAATCCGAATACATATAACCCGCATGGAAGTATTATATTGTCTATATAATACTTCCATGATATAACTATTGTTTTAGTAATATCCTGGTAGGCTACTGGAAATTGTTGTATGAAAGTCCAGAATCACCTTAGCACATAACATGGATATTTCATTTTTTACCAGTAAATATTGAAAGTTCTAATGTGTTCTGGATTCTATTCCAGAATGGATCATCCAACAAAAAAACTAACCTGAAAAATAAACAAAAGTAAAGCAAAATAAAAAAAATCCCCAAATAAAATCTAACAAGGAATAAGACAATAACAGCTAACAGGTCAGTAAACATATTTTCAGAATACCAGATATGCCCCTAAACATCGAAATAAGAATACCGCGGGAAATTTTTATAAAGGGGAAGTAATTCATCCGCCACACGGGGACGTGAAAGAGTGGAAAATGGCCTTAGACATACACAAGTATTCACCAAGTACAGGAGATTCAGGCTCTAGTCAGACTGAACCTCAGTGGATGTTTATCAAGTAACGTATAAAGCATATTTCTATCAAGAATGTGTGCAAAAATTAATAATACCAACACCACCGACTGTACATCATTGTAGACTCTGAAATATAAAAAAAATGTGTTTTAATAGTATCGCAAATGAAATTAAAAAAAGACTAGGCTCAAATATTATACTGATGGTTTGGACGTTGGGGTTATACTGGAATATAAAGATTTTTTTCAACTTTTTTTTAACACAAAATGATAAAGATGTATTTATATGGGGACGAAGTCCCCTATTACAGCAAGGATTTGTATAGTAAGTTCTTACTATACAAATCCTTGATTACAGTAAGAAATTCAATAAAAAAAAAAATTAAAAAAAAATGGGAAAATTTCCTGAATTTTTCATTGTACTAATGAACTCAAAATCGTTCAATTTTTTTATTGTCGCGTTTTTTAATTTCCGGATCTGCGCAGAACACATGATAACTCTACTTCCTTCTTCCGGTCTTGTTGTCCTGAGACTTTGATTAGTCTAGTAAAATATATAGGAACTCAAGGAACACAATACCAATATTTCATTTTCAATCATTCTTTGTCTTTGGTATGAATAAACGTTACCTGATGCATTGCGTTTCTTTGTTTACATTGAACATGACGTCATAACTTAAATAACGTCACAAGTAAAATCCCTAACAACAGAACCAAAATCGGAAACGTTACGGTATTTCCGTTTCTTTTTTTTAACAAATATTTAAGTTACAAAAAAAATGATTTAAACAAACTTCGTCCCCATTCACAGGTAATGCCTGCCTCATATTAAAATAAAATGTAGTTTCATAGTATCATTGCTTTTAAAGAGTCATTTTCACTGTTTCAGGGGATAAGCTATTCAGTGGCGGATCCAGAAATTAACATAAGTGTGGTCCCACTGACTGCCAAAGAGGGGGCCCTCTCCGGTCATGCTTCAGTGATTCCCTATATAAGCAACCAAATTTTTTCCAGAAAAGGGGGGGGCCTGGGCCCCCTACCCCCCCCCTAAATCCGCCCTTGCTTTTTTTAAGTTGACTTGTGTACATTTTGTAATACTTTATTTATTTCCCAGCTTTGTTTGAATCAATCCATGATTTGTTAAAAAATATTTGCTTTTTAATAGTGTATTATATGAGTGAAATGGGAATTTTAATTGCTTTCAATCATATTGCTGAATAGACCCCCCTTTTTTGAGAATCAATGCATTTGAATGAGAACATTTAGTTGGAACCCACCCCCTTTTATTCTGGGTTGTGAACCCCATTTTAAAAAGGACTAGATCCACACCTGCAAAATTACATTTTACAATAATGGAATACAAATTATCACATGCAATTACAAAATGTTTAACATTTCAGTGTTGAAACTGCTTACTTCTTTCATAAAAAAATTATGACAATTGATCAAAAACATGTTTTGGTGACAGTTAACACACTTTTTAATTACCGAGTAGGGTCCTTTTTGTACCATACTGATTCATTAAAAATAAAAATTTGACCTTTTAAAATTTTCAATTAAAATCCTATTAAAACGGGTTAACAATGAAATCCTCTGACAGACAATTTTATCTGTAATTTCTATTTTGCTTGTTTACACTTCAAGTTGCAGATATATTCAAATTCAACAGAAAAAGATTTAGTACATGGTTAGTATCAACACTCCTAACCATATGTTTTACAAATCTTTCTGTTTTTGTTGCCAGATTTCTCTGAAAAACAGACACATCCAATTTTGTTTTGACATGCAGTTTAGATGAAGCATTTAATTAGAAAAAAAGTTATGTTTATGAAATTAAGGTAATAAAAATTAGTTCAGAATTAAGAATAAAATTACAAGAAGTTGAAATGGTACAGGCTCACTCACTCACGTTTAACTGTTGAAGAAAATCTAAGGAACTTTACAAACCAATTATGTGTGTGTTAACTGTTTGTGTGTGTGTGTGTGTGGGGGGGGGGGGATATTCTTTAAAAAAACCTTCCCCTTTACAATCAGTACTAAAGTGTGCAGAGGAATGCAGCATAAAATTTTTTTTACTTGTTTTGCAGTTATAGTGTTTTACAGTTCCATTGAATTTTCCTAAAGAGCACACAAATACATACTTATAAAATTAAACTTAAAGGAGCAATTTCCTATAGATAAGTAGGGATTATTCTCTAAATTTCAATACTGATAAACATTTTGTGATAACATTCCACAATTTTCAGATGACATCATGTCAAACTTCAGTCTATTCACAAAATATGATGTAATTATATTTATAATACATGTACATTTAGTAATATATATTTGTTGAAAAGTAACCCACCACTATCAGGCAAGTAGGCAGTTTAAAATATTCAGTTCAGAATTAAATGATGACATGAAGGTGCATTTAGTTGCAGCACTTATATTAAAATATATATGACTACGTATTTTAGCAATTTATAGAACATGGATAAAACAAAAAGTTTAATGATTTGCTTTACATTTTAAGACCAAATGATGAAGATGCTTGAATTTGATTGTCCATTTTGAGAATTATTACCTTTCAATCTATGAATATCCATGAAATTTGAATTAAATACAAATTTGGTTCCATTATTTTGAACTTGCCACGCTTACTTGGTTTCGTAAGTTTACAATTGTTCCGATACATATTTTAAAATGCTCTACCACCAGGGTAGGAATGGAGTAGTACTACATGATTGATTGTAAAATATTTTTGTTAAAATAACATTGAAGATAAACATTTTACTCCATTTTATGCTAATAATGGCTGCAAAATAAGATTTACAAATGACCATAAAAAATTACGTTTTTCTTAAGCTAATGGTAGCAAAAAGGGAGGTTTGATGCTTGACATTAAAAGCATTCATACCCCCTACCATTGCCACGGTGGACATGACAGTCCATGCTGTTTACTTATTGGTTTTTTTTTGGAAATAATTGCAATCCTTGATGGGTTATAATTTAATGATCGAAAATAACCGACTCAATATAATATAGGAACAGTAATACTTTGGAGTTCACTGAATAAGCCATGTGACATCTTGCTTGATGATATGAGCATATTTGTGGCAATTATACACATTTACTTCGAACTTTTAAAGTGGTTTTCAAGCCTTTCAAAGTGTTCATACATTTATATATTTATGATCTATTATAGAAATTTATCAATGATCTAGAAGGATTAGCTAAAAAAGAGAAATTACTAACTACGTATTACTGACTATAGCCCTTATGGAAAAGACCACAAGAAAAATCTTCTCCAAATCTTATTTGTTATTGTTTGCTCTCTGCCATAACTGGTTTCATAAATTATTTTCAGCGTACACCAGACCTCGTTGGCATAACATTTCAAGCACAATTTGTAGTACAGTGGGCTTTTGGTTATAAATTACTCCATAACTCAAGAACAAAATTTGTGCTCAAAATGTGACAATCCAGTATTTTGATATAGGTTGCATTCTGTATATGAGAATGATAATCATACTTAAAAAGTTCTGAAAGCAAGACCAGATAATTGGTTATCTCTTGACTTGTTACAGTTTAACACCCATGGTATAAAATTGGGCTAAAATCAAGCTCTCCTCATATCACATCCTTATACAAATCATTTGTTTTAACTGCCCTGTTGACAGCTTCAGTTACACATATTGTCAACTTGGGGCCCTCTTATAACTTCCATATACCATAAGAGTTTTGCTAATCAATACAGTGGGCTTTCATTTGTTAAACTTGACTGAGTACTCGGAGAACAAAATTTGTGCTTGAAACAGGCTTCATTACATTATAAGAATTGCTTAGTATTTTCCTTTTGACAGAATTTTTGGCAAACATTTTTCATCAATAAACTTTTATGATGATTGTTTTTCCAAACAAAAGTAATCATAAAGTAATTTATGAATCCTACATGTATAAATATCATACAAATATACTTTTGTACTTCAAATAAAAAATGATGTGAATAAGTGAAAGAAACTAGAAATAGATTTTGAGCAATTGATCACTGAGTTGATTTTGTTTTACAGAATTTTTTGTAAAGAATTTCTCATTTTAACATAAGTTATATAGAACATTAGTATTAATGGATTATTTTTCATGTATTTTCTTTTACGGAAAATACTGATGCCTTCCTGAATGAGGTTCCCAACCTCGTTACAAAGTGATGTAAGGTTATAAAAAGTTAAACTTTAAATATTCAAGATTTTTATTTGTTTACCAATTCATCTTAAAGATATCATCCAGAGTTTGCTATTTGGTATTTTTGATAAGCAACGAACATTCTAAAGAACCTTTTAAATTTAAAGTATTTTTTAATTCAAAGAATATTATTTTTTCCTCAGTATCTTTTAATATTATTAATAGTATGGTTTGATCTATAATTTTTTTTTTTTAATTAATTGAATTATGAATGACAGACAGAAATATATTATGAATGGTAGTATTTGGCAGCAGAGAAAAGATTAAAAGTAGCATGAGTTATTTCCCTTTGACTAAACACTCTTTAAATTTATCATTCTTATAAACAGTACTGCCTGCATTGTTTTTAGTACTTCAACTTTTAATCTGCAATAATTTGTTAAATGAGTTCTGACTAGAGTCACTGACCCAAGTCTTGGTCAAGTCTTGTCAAAAATCATTATTGTTTAAATCAATCCAATATAACAGATTCGATAAAAATCTCTTGTCAATTTAAGTTACATGGATAAGTACTATAAACCATTTAATGTTAAATCAACTTATTTATAGGAATCAGTTATTAGGGAAATATCACATCAAATCTTGTATGAATGTCACTTTGGATCTATCAGATTGACCATGTGATTATTATTCCTTTTGGAATTAGTTCTGGTCATCATATGAGTTAACTTCCTATGCAAATGAATGTAGTAAGGAAATTTCTGTAAATTCAGAAATTATTGTGTGCATTTAATGTTACAATTTCTAAAGAATTGACAAAAAGCAAGATAAAATTAATGAGTTTTTCAATTTTTAAAAAAATGCAAACAGTTCTGCATCTTATGTTTCAGTTATCGGATACTCACCCAGTTGCATTAATTATTCACATTAATAAAAAACGCTATAACTTTGAATTTATGTATGAATAAAACATTGAGAGTACTATAAAGTATCTCATGGTGTTGTATTTTTTTTGTGTTTTTTGAACATTTTTATTTTCCCATTTTCTAACTTGAATGATTATTTGATATTCTAACATGACGTCCTTCAAACGCTTTGAGTACACACCCGTGGTAAAATATGAATATATTGCCAGTGCTGTTCCGATTGTACTCCCACGTCATATGCTTTTTAGCTCACCTGGCCTAAAAGGCCAAGTGAGCTTTTCTCATCACTTGGCGTCCGTCGTCGTCCGTCGTCCGTCGTCGTCGTTAACTTTTACAAAAATCTTCTCCTCTGAAACTACTGGGCCAAATTAAACCAAACTTGGCCACAATCATCATTGGGGTATCTAGTTTAAAAAATGTGTCCGGTGACCCGGCCAACTATCCAAGATGGCCGCCATGGCTAAAAATAGAACATGGGGTAAAATGCAGTTTTTGGCTTATAACTCAAAACCCAAAGCATTTAGAGCAAATCTGACATGGGGTAGAATTGTTTATCAGTTCAAGATCTATCTGCCCTGAAATTTTCAGATGAATCGTACAACCCGTTGTTGGTTGCTGGCCCTGAATTAGTAATTTTAAGGAAAATTTGCTCTTTTTGGTTATTATCTTGAATATTATTATAGATAGAGATAAACTATAAACAGCAATAATGTTCACCAAAGTAAGATTTACAAATAAGTCAACATGACTGAAATGGTCAGTTGACCCCTTTAGGAGTTATTGCCCTTTATAGTCAATTTTTAACCATTTTTCGTAAATCTTAGTAATCTTTTACAAAAATCTTCTCCTCTGAAACTACTTGGCCAAATTAATCCAAACTTGGCCACAATCATCTTAAGGGTTAGTAGTTTGAAAAATGTGTCCGGTGACCCGGCCATCCAACCAAGATGGCCGCCATGGCTAAAAATAGAACATGGGGTAAAATGCAGTTTTTGGCTTATAACTCAAAACCCAAAGCATTTAGAGCAAATCTGACATGGAGTAAAATTGTTTATCAGGTCAACATTTATCTGCTCTGAAATTTTTAGATGAATCGGACAACCCGTTGTTGGGTTGCTGACCCTGGATTGTTAGTTTTAAGGAAATTTTGCTGTTTTTGGTCATTATCTTGAATATTATTATTGATAGAGATAAACTGTAAACAACAATAATGTTCAGCAAAGTAAGATTTACAAATAAGTCAACATGACCGAAATGGTCAATTGACCCCCTTAGGAGTTATTATTCTTTATAGTCAATTTTTAACAATTTTCATAAAATTTGTAAATTTTTACTAACATTTTCCACTGAAACTAATGGGCCAAGTTCATTATAGATAGAGATAATTTTAAGCAGCAAGAATGTTCAGTAAAGTAAGATGTACAAACACATCACCATCACCAAAACACAATTTTGTCATGAATCCATCTGCTTCCTTTAATATTCACATAGACCAAGGTGAGCGACACAGGCTCTTTAGAGCCTCTAGTTTATGAATGAGATACCCGACGTCATAGAACAATGACGTTAGAATGTAAGCATTTTACGGGAAAATACACGCTTGTGAATCCGAAAATCATCACAAGGAAACATACACAAATGATGCTAAAATATGGCAAAAGCCCTTTATTGTACATCATATAAGACATATAAATAAATTATCATTCAAATTCATCCAAAACTGTCTAAATACATTATTTTAAATAGTTTAAGCATGTCACTAATGCAGTTTGCTCCGTTCTTTTACGCTAGTTTATTAGTGCGTTTATTTATGAGAACGGCAAATATTTGCCTACACCTAGAGCGCTTCGATCCAAAAGAATTGCCGTATGTGTCCTATCAGAATCGAAATAATTCATGGGGGCTTGAATATATCTAGATTTTACCACGGGTTGTCCCTTTATGCCGATATTTTACCCCTCGCTATCGCTCAGGGGTAAAATATTTGTCATAAAGGGCCAACCCGTGGTAAAATCACGATATATTCAAGCCCCCATGAATTATTTCTTAATTATATTGCATATTTTTTTTAGCATGATGTGGTACTGCATTATAATTAACCTTTACTCCCTGGGTACCAAATATCCTTGGAAAATAAGGCCAGTTTGCAAATTAGGCCAAATTTATAATAAAAAAACAGAAGCTAAAGTGTAAATGTTTTAAGGGCTTGATGTTCAAGTAATATATGTGGGATTTTCCATTGAATTTATGTACATGATCAGGGATATAATGGCATTTGGGATTACAGTGTTATTTATTACTTGTCAGTAAAACATTATCAAATCAAAAGATCAAATATTTTAATGTGTTGAAAAAAAATACCTTAGGGTTAAATCCTTAAAAATGTATTTCCCTTATTGTTTTTAGTTTAAGCTTAGATTTTTTAAAACCATTGAAAAATAAAGTTTGATTATCACCATTAACTATTGGATGTTTTATAAATTTAGAGTTCATGAAATCTTTTTTCGTTGTGGTCCTTGAACCTGCTGGTCCCCACTGATAACTATTTCAAAAAACCATTTTGTTGGTCACATCCTTTGAACCACAACTTTTCACAAACTCTACACTGGACAATACATGTATATTCTACTTGTTCCTGTTGGGATGCAGAATAGGACTATTTAATAACTGAACAATACTAAACCCAAATATTTCGTTCCCTCCCTGTGATAGACCCTCCCATTTGTAAGGACATGGTAATGAAAGAATTAAAAAAACTAATTAACTTCTAAATAATTTGTGTTTTGCCATACTGCAGGTGTCCCTTGGTATGGAGGATATGACTTAAACCAGCTTTAATTGTTTGGAAATACTATGGTTGTACTTTCCCAGTTTGGAATTTAAATATAGGCAGATATAGGCCAGCCCCCTCCTACTTTTTGTGGGAAAAATTTGGTTGATTATATAGGGAATTACTGAAGCATAAAAGGAATCCCCTCCCCCTGCTGTGTATTGATCAATATTTTTCGTCACACATTTCCCTTTTACTACCTAAACTGAAGGGAATGACCTTTTTATCTGGTCTGCTTGACAGTGATGACTTATACTGTTAAGCTCTTTTCAGATCTATCAGACCATTCCTTCCTGTTTCCCTATCTTTGAATTATGAGTTTAGATATGCTGGGCACAACAATGTATATTTGTCTGATACCACTCCAAGTTTGTTGTGGGAGGAGATCTCTCTTTAAAGATATATATTTTTAAGAACATTGACTGTACTTTAAGTGTCTATTCTCATTTCCTGTAGTATAGTTTGTTATTTGCCTTTTATGTATTTTTTTTTTATTTCTGATTTCTGATTTTCAATTAAACTGTCTTTATATTTTGGTTTCTTTTACTTGTAATTGATGCCCACACCTACCAAGAAAATCAAATAAATAGAGAGAAAATATTTGAAATAATGAAAAGTTATCTATAAGGACACAGAAAAAGTTTCTTAGAATATAAACAGGTACAGTTACTATTGTTACTAATGTATTTATATTTGGGATTGATTGATTGTTAGTTGCTTAAGGTTCAGTGGCAAATATTTCATGAATGTTCAGAACGAGAACAAGATAATGTCCTGAACATGAATGAAATATTGGGGAAATGTATTTCTATTTTCATTTTTTCCTCATTATTTGCTTGATTTCACAATTATTCCAATATTTTAGTATATTTTTACTTGTGGACTTCCTGAAGAATGTCTATTTATAGAAACACATCTTATGAAAATGGAAATGGTATTTGTTTTCCAAGATCTTTGTGTCAAGTTTGGAAAATGTAGAACATTTCTGTGCTGTTTATATTCCTAACAGACACTAATGAATGTTTTGGACGGATAGGTTTTAATGTTGTTTTATTTTTGACATATTAAGGATAAATTCTTAAAGATTTAATCTACATCTCAGAACAAGATATTAAGATTTTAATTTGTTATTGGAAAGTGTCACTTTGACAGAAAACCAAGAAAAAATTGAATATGAAGGAAGAACTAAAGTTTATATGCATTCAAACATTGTATTGGGTATCTGTGGCTGAGAGGTCTAAGTAAGCATGTTCCTAAATTAATTTATGTATGGTAGTTTATCAAAAGATAAACTAAAACATGAATAAATAATATAATGCCTACTATAACTAGTTACCAGTGCCTTGTCTTGTATCAATAATGATGATTTTTTTCAGTTAAAATCTTTAAAAAAAAGAACCTTTCATCTGCTGTTTTTGAAAGAAAAAAGAAATTATCATTTGCCATGCAGACATATATCCAGAAAAAAACTTATCAATTTAAAATGTAAAATGATAATAGAGAGTTTTAACCTTATAATTGTTAAATATTTAATGAAGATGCAGTGTTGTATCTTCCAAGAAACTGATAATGTGTAGGTGTTTTTGTTTGAAAACTGATATTTTTATTTGTAAAGTTCCGACACAGATTTGATGTTAATTTTTTTTATGCAGTGATAGCAAATCATGCAGTCTTGATTTCTCAAGGTTATCAGAAATTGACATGTTTTACAGAATAATACCTTTTATCACCAATAGGATTAATTGGATTTTCTTAAGATGCAATGTCTCATCTCATGTGACATTTCAATACATCAGTATTGGCCCTTGACCTGGTTAATGGTTTATTAAATAAATATATGTTAACTTGTGTTTTTAAGCTTTATATTAAGGATAAAACATAAGGTGAAGAAACATGGTGTGTAATGATAATATTAAATAGGATTGATAACTGATCATCGATGAGTAAACAGCAACCCAACAACAGAAAAGACTAACATTCAAATTCTTATTAGAAATTCAAATAGGATATCATCATTGGCAGCAACCTTTCATGTGTTCCTCACTTGAAACAGCTACATGTGCAGTTGCAGAGTTGAATATAGAGGAGTATGTCTTTAAAGATCCCTTTTTAAATTACTTGGAAGGTAGCATGCATGAACACTTGCACTGGCCTCATTTTATTTAAAGCCACTGCACTTATCCTTAGTTGGGGACTTGGTGGCTGAGTGGTCTAAGTGTTACTACTATAATCACTAGCCAGTCAACAGTGATATTGTGAGTTGGAGCTTGGCTCGTTCGGGTGCACTCGACTCCAATCTTAATTGACTTAAGGATCGTCAGTTTTTCTATAGAAGGTCATTGGTTTTCTCTTGGCACTTCGGCTTCCTTGACCAATTAAAACTGGCTGCCACGAAATAGCCCAAAAGTGGTGCTGAAAAATGGTGTTTAAACACCAAAAATCAAAATCAATCTTATCCTTAGTCCGTTTGTATCAGGCAAGTCAGTCCAGAAGAAAACAACTTATTTAAAAGTCATTGACAAATAAAAAATCTATTTATACAACAATGAACATGTTAATCCCTACTTATTTCACATGAAAGCATGTTTTGTTGTTTATGTTTTTCTTATACATTTGATTTATTGCTTACAGGTCAGTTTGAAGTAATGTGCCACCATCTGGCTGTTATACTTAAAAAAAAAAAGGTGAAGGACACATATATAAATAGCTTTATTTTTTCAAACAGACTTCTTGAAAATCTTGCAGGAGAAAAATTCTTGTGGTATTATTAACATAAATGAACATTTTTGAGTATAACTTGAGATTTCTGGAACATGCAAATAGATTGACGTATAACTTTTATTTGTTATGGTTGGGGATACTATTTGAGTATTTTATATACTTGTATATTCTTTTTTTGGTCTTTGGAATGAAAAACAGTCTGTATACCATAATTTTATCAGTACATATCTTACTATATTTTTAATGGATTCATCAGCCATCAAAAAACACATAGGGCATCGGTGGCCTAGTGGTATAAGTAGGTACTACTGTAATCACTAGCCAGTCAACACTGAGGTTGTGAGTTCAAACCCTTCTTGTGCGGGTGCACTCTTCTCCAATCTTAATTAACTAGGATTGTCAGTTTTTCCTATTAGATCAGTGTTTTTTCCGGGCACTCCGCAGCTTCCTCCACCTACAAAAACTGGCTGCCACGAAAATAGCCCAAAAGCGGTGCTTAAAGTGGCGTTAAAACACCAAAAATCAAATTAAATAAAAAAATACATAGTCTTTGAATTCAAATATTTTTCTTAATTGAAATTTTTGGTACATTAGTATTAACAGTCAAAATCTATATAATTTTCTTTTGAAAATGATTAGAACTTACTTAGAAAAAAGAAATTCAGCTAATGTTAACTGTCTTCATGATGAATGTTTTTTTAATTGTTTTTATTTTTATCAGGTACTGTTTGATGTTTGTGAAGAGACAGCAGTCAAGATCATACATGAAGATTAGATGTAGGTATTTAAGTTTATGATATAAGTAAACATGATCTATTTTCTAAAACTGGGTCAGAGCCATGTAGAAAACTATAATGTACATTTTGTTTAAGAAGTAATTTTATAAGTCACTTTCCTCTCATATGATGGTTGTCTTAGCAAATGGCAACATATAGGTGTTTCATTTCTGTCATAATGTTGTTGTCAATATTGAATGCAGTGGAAGATCAAGGGAGTAGTTCTGGAGGATGGAACCCACTTTTTTCACGATCAATGCATTTGAATGGGGACCTATGGTTTGGATCCCCCCTTTTGAAAATGGCTGGATCTGCCCTTGAAATGTTTTAAGTGTTCTGATTATTAGATTTATTTCAGAATACATGTTGCAGTAGGTAAAAAAAAAATCGTATAGCCTTCAACAATAAGCAGAACCCATACCTCATTAACCATACTAGCAGCTGATATGCATGCTGATTATGAGGGTCCTTCAATCAAGTCATGCTTCACTGACTTATCAATTCAAGACATTGCTAAAATTCGACAGTTACAGCATGATCAGCTCATGAGAACTTAAAGCAGCAAATAGCCATTGTATTTGAATTAATATGTTATTATAAAAGCTACATATAAAAGGAAATTCTTATTGAAGAGAAAATGTTCTATTAGATGTCATGTTATTAACAAAAAGTATTGGTCACCCCATTAATACCTTATTCTTACTGTTAAAATTATAGGTGACAGAGTAACACTTTGAGAAATAATTACATGACAATATTACTAAACATGATTGATTGTAATAGGGATCTATGGTAAGAAAATGAGATATTTTATTTGAGCCTCTGGTCACGGAACATTTTCATACATCACTGTTCCTTTTGAATATTGGCCAGTAGCATTGTGATAGATGTTAATTTCAATGTAATCAGCACCCTATGATTTATTTCGTCTCCAGGGTATATGCAGTACCATTCTATGAAAGTGATTTTTGTCATCGATCTTAATGGAAAAGTCCAGAAAATTAGTAAAATCCCTGTAACCATATATTACATGCTGTCAATAAGTTGATTAAAGCGTCAATGATTTAAATGGTCTTGGTTGATTTTCATATTTTATTTCTTTATATTTCTGTGAAAGAGTTGACTGGTTCATTGAGTTGTTTATCAGTGTCTTCTCAGGCTAACAGTATATCCCTGACTGATTACTTACTTACTGGATATTGATAGATCTATTAGTGGTCACTCACAGGTAATTCGTAATCAATGATTGTCTAATTATAGGAAAATTTGACACAACTAGTAGAGGAGGCAATTGTCTTCTTATTGTGAAGTGAGATTTGTTTCTTAGACAGATACTGTTAGTGTTTAGGATTAGTATGATAAAGTAAATATTTACTGCAACAAAAAAATCTTGTTGTAAACTTACATCAGGTATAGTGAAATTTTATTGGCTCATTGTAAGATTTCTTAATATCAAAGAATTATATCTATTATTTATCCCAAGAGGTCATCAAAAATAATCAGACATCTTGAGTTGATCTTGCTAAATCATGTATTATGCAAAGCATGGATGATTTGAAAGTGTTAAATGTGTTTGTGCTAATAAATATTGTCGATTGTCTATAATATAAGGTTTAGATTGTTCAAACCCCCTTCAAAATTATTGAAATCTATTATTGTGCATTCACCATACTGTCTTTTATAAATTAAAGTTTTGACAGGATTATCACACCTTTAGCAGAAGTTATTTCCCTTTGTCATTTGTAGACTGGTTCCAAAAGGGACAAAATGTGCGATGCTTATATAATGCAAAGCATAGGTGATTTGAAAGTGTTAAATAGTTTTTTAACCAATTTACAGTGCAAATATAACTTGATATCAAAAGTTTTAAGCATAAAAAACAAATCATAAAATGTAATCAAAAGATTTTATAACACATTATGCACAGATAAATTTGCTCTTATTGCACTTTACTGTCATCAAGAATTTGTTTTCTTTCTTAGGATGACAAACGGTACAAATGGCTATTTAATTGCAGGGTTAATTATGCTATTGGCAAATAGACATCACTATTGATATACAAAATCGAGGTAACACCCTTATAATTGTATCTTATACTTGTATATATACATAGAACAAGCCAATGCTAAAGGACAATCATTTATTGATGTTTGTGGCATACAGCTGTCACTTATCTTGAAAAATAAAATGCAGGCTCTAAACTATTATTTTGTGTAATATCTGCAACTTTGATGTTAGAATTTGCCTTAATTATTACATGGCTTCATTCATTAAAATATAGATTATATATAAATATGGTGTTAATAAAATACTTTTGATGCTTTGGCCTGCATTCAATTAATCAGTGCTTTATTTTGTTTTTTGGTTTGACATGCATCTAACTTAAAGGTGATGCGTTCTTCTCCTAGTTTGTGGAGGATTAAGTTGAAAACTGCTAGGTTTTACTTCAGATTTGAGGAGTACTTAGTTTCAAGAATCTGAGCATTATTCTATAATGGTTATCTCCTTCTTGCGAGGTTTAAATGAACCATCATAGATGAGCAAAATATTATTGTGAATTTTTGGGTTTAAGTGCAACAGACTTAAAAATAAGAACAAAATAAAGTTTATTCATAAGAACAAAATAAAGTTTATTCATAAGAACAAAATGCATTTTATTCATAAATATTTAACTAAAGTCAAAATGGAAAATAAAAATATGAGAAAATTAAAGTTGTGTTGAGCACATTGGCCAAATGGTTAGACCTTTCCACTGTGAACCATTGTTTATTTTTTAGCCAGAAACAATAGTCTCAAGTTACAGACACCACTTTTATATTAAGTTTTATATCACATCAAAAACCAATCCACAAATCTAAACCATTCTTTGGATAGTTATAATGTATGAAAATTTAATAACCTTGGAATCTTTTTTTATTTCTCTTCTGAAAGCAAAACAAACTGCATCCCTGAGTTGGAACTAGATTTGGCAGAATTTGATAATGATTGTAAATTTACTGGTCCGAGTACGCAGTTATCGTCCTTTAATTTTCGTTGTCCACGAATATAGTCCTTAGTGTGGACAGTGTGTTACTTGCCAATTTTTGTTATACCCCTTCCAAATTTATTTCTCCATGTTTTATGCCTCATATAGCAAGTAGGGGGTGATTTGACACTGTAAACAAATTTGGGTCAGAAATTTTAATGTAAAGTATAGTGATTAGGTCCAGCTGAAAAAGGTCAAAAATTAGCACTTCAGAAGCTGTCAAAAGATTTCTAGACCCCCTTAACATAAAATTTTCCATATTTTGAGTTAGAGCTGATGAAGTTTTCTATAATTTTGGTATAATTTGTCCCAAAAGTAGTACAACACACTGGAGAAATATTATTGAGAAAGTGCAGGTGGGATTTTTTTGATTTTCGTTTATTGTCTGAAAGAAATGCACTACGAAATAACTGTGTACTCCGACCTACTGTTCTGAATAGACAAGAATAACATTCTTTAAGTTTACAAGCTTATTTAATTCTCCTGTTTATGTCATTGGAGTTATAGTAAATAAGGCGATCCTAAGGTTTTCAAATTGCATCTTTTCCAGACCTACATTTTATAACATTGACCTTGATAAAATAAAGAAGAATTAAAGTTTATTTTCAATAATTTAGTAAACATTTTGTAGGAATTTTTGTTTACCATTTCAGGCGTTTTATTTTATTAGTTCATGTCTATTTCAGTCCATATTTTACATGTATATATCATTAGATATTATTCATCAAATATAATTCCTGTAGGATAATTTCTATTTAATATTTTTTTCCAACTGTGTGAGCTCTTTACTTGTGTGGAATGAATTTATTCAACAAAAATAATAGCTATTAATATGATGATTTTTATTAAATTTACCAGAAAGAGCTTTAAATGCAGTCATGTTATAAGCTAAATTATAGTAAAAAATGAGTTCTATTTTCCAGATAATTAAATCGTAAAATATGATAATCTATATGTTAGCATGATGGTCATGTTTCAGATTATTGGATTCTTTTCATTGCGAGTTTCAAGGTTCAATTTACTTGGCGGAAAAAGACAAAATCTATAAAAAAACAAAAAACGTGGAAATATAACAATTGTGTTAGCTTTTCATGGATTAGAATTATGTAATATGTAAACAGAATGATTTGGTAAAAAGAACAGGAAATTCTATTAAATATACAAGTGTACAGGTACCAAATCAGGGCCAGAACCAACAATTTTAATAAAAGGGGGGTTCCAACTATATAACTCCATTCAAATGCATTGTTCGTCCAAACAAAAGACGAGGGGGAAGGGGTGGGTGAGTTGTTTCAACTCCTGAAACCCTCCTGGATCTGCCACTGCAAGTTAAAGAGCCAGAAATATGGCCACCATATTCTATCTCAAGATAATGACTGCAATGGTGTGATCAAGGTATCTCAAAGGTATAATTTAGATAAGAGGCTGAGGAGTTTGTATGTTGGTTTCTCACATATTAGATGTAATGAGTATGCTTATTTAATGGATTAAGTTGAGGAGAGACAGTCCCTAGAGAAAAAAATCAGTGGAATTACACTGGAATACCACTGATATTCCATTGTAATTTCCACTGGAATTCCAGTAATTATCAATGGAATAATTTGGCTGGAATTCCACTGGAACTACATTGGCTTTCCACTGGAATTACAGTGAAAATTCCAGTGTTATTTCACTGGATTCCAGCCAAATTACAGTGTTATTTCACTTGTATTCCAGTGGAATTCCAGCCAAATTATTCCAGTGGAATGCGAATGTAATTCCAGTGGTATTTTGCTGCAACTCCAGTGGAATAACTACAGTTCCAGTGGAATTGCTACTCTGACATATACGCCCTATTGCTGGCCTTATCACTACTTCTGAGAAACACAAAATATAGTGATTCATCATATGATTGATCTGATCATATTCAATAAATAACATTTTTAACATCCTATCCATGAACAGAAAAATGTCCTGCATGGTTTGTATAAGTAGAATAAAAACAGTGTCTATATGGTCAGTTTAAACCGTACCCACAAACTGATTAACTAATATAAAAATTATGTGTGATATATAAACTTCTCTTCCTTTCTGTAATTCAAAACTTGCTGTCTCTGTACTTCCAACTATAATTGCTGAATAAAGGTATTAAAATGGAGTCTGCATAAAATCTGTTTCATATCATTGCTGGCAGCTCATATTTAATCCCCTAAAAGTACAAAAATATCCACAAAGAATCATTTGTTCAAGAGGTAATGATTGTATGAAGCAATAAATTCAATAGAAACAGCATTATGCATCTTAAATTGCATTGGAAGTTTAAGTTAAACTCAAATTTAGTACCCCCTCTGATGTTTTGCTCAGATTAAAATCCTAAATGTTTTATATTGCCTCAACAAATTGTATTTCATAATCATTATATGTTAAATCAAATACTTATCTGAAAACATCTGCGTTTGGATTCTCCATTTTTGTTATCCAGCGTAATCATATGACGTCATATTTGCAAGTGCGTTTAAGTCAAGGTGTCAATCTCGTCCCATATAATATCGGCCCGACGTTGATTCGTCCCTGTAATGGTATTTCAGTGAACTTCTCAAAACCGGTCGTCCGTTGGACTACGGAAACAGACGATTTGCGGGGTTTGTCGGTTTGTAGAAATTTAAAATCACAAGAGTTACTTCCCCTTAATATGGGTGTTTGAGAATGTTTTGAAAATGTATTTCACTTTCATCAAAATATACGTTTTCCTTTTTAAATTTTAGTTTTGTATATAATATCTATCTTAAAATACAGCTACAACTTCTATTTCATCTTATTTTATTTTTTTATTTTGCAGGAATAAAAAAATAAAAACACCATACATTAATGATATTTCACGAATAATTAGATAAAATGTTCTACTCTGAATTTACGAAACGGTACCTATGATACTCATTTATACGTGTGCTGTAAGTTATAAATGATACACTTTGTCATAACGCCATAAAAAAGGAGAGTTATGAAACGAAATTGCCAGGTGAACAGATATTACAGCCGTGGACTATTAGGTCCCCTGATTGAATTTTATTGACCGAAGAATTTGTAGGTTACAGTTATACAAATGAAACAGTAATTTTAAATCATTTCAGATGACAAGGCCCATTTTTCGAGAATGAGTTATAATGATATAATTATTTAAATACAACAATACCGGCTGGTATCCGATTTCAAGGAATAACCATTTAATATAATGCAAATCTGCTGGGTCTTCTGAATTTGGCCGGTATGGTGGGAGAGGCTGTATTCAGATAAATTTCAATATATAAGAAACAAATAAGGGTGATGCATTAAAACCTTTTTGAACAGAATGGCAATTTGATTTTTTTTCTTTGCACGTTGCTGCAGAAGTTGTCATTAAAGCAACAATTAAATTGCCTTTCAATGATATATAATGACATCATAATTATTTTGACTAGGTACAAATGAATTGTACTGAGAATAGTCATTAGAATATAATATAAATACTTTTTCTACCCCAAAAAATGGCCATCAGTATCTAAATGATAAATCATGCAACCCAACAATGTATTCCAGTGGAATTACAGTGGTAAAATTTTCAAATGTCATTATTCCAGTGGAATTACAGTGGTAAAATTTTCAAATGTCATTCCAGTGGAATCACCAATCAAATTCCACTGGAATTTTTAGTTTTAAATGATTTACCAGTGGAATTCAAATGAGTCACTGTAAACCAGTGGAATTCCAGTGGAATCAACTGGTATTCCACTGGAATTCCATTGATATTTTCTATGGGGGTGTCCTGTGAAAGATTTCATAGATCACCATCATTTAGAGAGTTCATGAAATTAGTTGAAGAAGTCCTAAGTTTTCTTTGAGTCTTAAGTATAGTATGAACGCTTCATCTAAGAGGTTGCTTGGCTTAGAAATGAAGCACACTGTATTTTCTTCATTTTTAAAGTTCACCTTTATTTAATTAGTTTGCTTAAAGGATTTGAAATCATACAAAGAACCACATCTATGTGGTGAAAGCTTTGTTAAAATTGACCATGTTTCTTGCAGTCTTCATATTGTAATAAATCCTAGCTAAGCCAGAAGCCATATTTTGCGAGTGACAAATTATATGATTTTTTTCCTCTAACTCCTTCAGGTTGTTGTGATATTATCAGTTTCTCTATGTGTATTGGCTATTTATCTTATTATTGGTGACAAAAGTCAATTATACTATGGAAATCACTGTTATATTGGAATTTTCAGCTGAGTTTTGTTCTACTTTCCAAGCAATACTATTTCTATATTGATATTGTACTTAGACACTTTTGGCCCAGTTTTTTCTTTGTTCGTTCTGTGATTAAAGTCTTTATATTCTTTCCTGTTGATGTAGATTAAAAAAGTGATTTCCAGGATGTGTTTGTTTTGCTCCTGTAAACTTTGATTGTTGTAATGTTTTCTTCTGTTTTTGTGTTATAGATTGATGAATAGCACATTGCTAAGGTACATAAACACAATAGAATAACATTTAAAATCAACAATTATCCTGACTTTTGTAAAATATGACTCACTACAAATTAAAAAGCTTGCTATCAACTAACAGCTGTGTAAAGGAAAGTTTTGTTGGGCGTAACCAAAGTGTATATGCAATGGTTCAGTGTAAATTTTTGTCAAGCCTGTGACTTTAGTCACAGAAAGCTCAACATAGGGATAAGTATCCAGCAACAGATATCATCTGACCTTGACCTCATTATCATGGTTCAGTGGTTAAAGTTAAGTTTTCGTGATTTGATCTGTTTTTCTAACACTGTATGCTATAGAGCAACTATATTTGGTGTATGAAAATATTTTCCAATTTACATGTTTTGCATGTTTTATTTGACCTTGACCTCTTTTTTACATTTCATTGCTCAATGGTAAGTTTTTTTAGTTGTTTTTTTGTCTATATTTTTTGTACTTTAAGAAATAGGTCAACTATATTTGGTGTATGGAATGATTGTAATGTGAATATGTCTGTCTTGAAATTGTCATCTGACAATGACCTCAATTTCATGGTTCATTGGCCAATCTTTTTGGTTAAGTTTGTTTCTTTGATACTGTTTGCAATAGTTCAATTATTCTTAAATCATGTAATGATTGTTGGGTGTACATGTCTGTCTGGCAGGGTACATCTGACCTTGACCTCATTTCATGGTTCATTGATCACTGTTTTCCTGGTTAAGTTTGTTTCTTATATACTATGTACAATAGGCCAACTATATTTAAAGCATATTTGGAGTATGGAACGATTGCAAGGTGTACATGTATTTCCAGTTTGGTTTTTCTGACCTTGACCTCATTTTCTTATATCTTATTAAGTTAATGTGATAGTCTTTAATAGTAGATAAATTTTGTTTTCAGGGGTACCAGCATTACAGAAACCTCATAAAGCCCTTTAAGGTGGTACCTAACACTTTAACTAAAATTAATTTGGCTCGTTTAATTTTCTTAAAATTTTTACAAAGTATTTACTTTGACACTTTGACAAAAATATAAAAATTTAAAATTTTTTGAACCAACCGTTTTGCCAGAAAAATTACACTGGTTATATAGCAATTTGACAAACACCAATTTTGATCTTTGAGAAGCTTATTATTCCCTTTACAACGCAACGTAATTAAAACGTTTAGCTGATATTACAGAGTTGTCTCCCTGTAGTGTTAGGTACCACCTTAAGTGTGTTTAAAATATAGAGAAAACTAATTATGGATTCATTTATTTTTGTGAGCATTAATTTTTGTGGATTGGAAACAATTGTATTTTTGTGTATATTTAATTCATGGTTATGCCAATGTCTGCTTTGTAACAAGCCTGTAAAATAAAGTACTTTGTTGAACATTTAAATTTGGGGTTCCTATTTCCCCATGAAATCCATGTAAATTGATATCTACAAAAAATAATGAATCCATACTAGTTAGGGGTCATCCATAATTGTCAACCATTTTCCAAAGTGTACAAAACGTACACTTTCTCAGACCCCCCACCCTCCCTCAAAAAGTGTACATCAACCATTTTCAGATTTCAAGAGAAGAATCAGTCATTCTTAATAAAAAGAAGATCCTGTCTATTATATTTTAGTTTAATATAGAAATTTGCATTGAAAAAAAAAACTAAAACATATCTGACTGTTTTATTTGATGACATCTATCTTTGATGCTTGTGTTTTGTCAGAATAAAGAGTACAAAAATTAGTGTTTCCCCTATCACTGTTTAATAACAGTGGGAATGGTAACTCCAATAAAAAAAAAGGGCACCTAGAGCATGCAAAAGATTAACAAAAGGGCACATAAATTATGCTAAGAATCAAAGAAAGGGAAATGCATGGTTATATTGCATTGGTAAAGTATGGACGGACAGTAATCAATAAAAGTGTAATGTTTTAAAACATTTTGAGTTTTTAAATTTCCCACCTGTATTTCTATTTAAAAGGTACCTGTAAATATGCCATTCATGGCACTATTATCGTTTATGTATATATACTGTAACGTGTACATATATTGGATATTTTAAATTTTTAAGTTAAGGTTAAACTTCATATGGAGGTGCTCCTAATTAAAGGAGGCTTATACTAAGAAAAATAAGTTTACTTCCGGTTTACTGGTTTACTATTTTGGAATGCATTACAAGGAAATTAATCGAAGGACCAGTTTAAAATCTTTTCACAAAATGGCGTCTTGTCAAAATCAAAACATTCAAAGAATTTAGCATGTTAGTGTTTCCATCAATTTTGTTTATTAAACAGAGTAAAACGATATCGATCACCAATAAAGCAGGTGAAATTGACAATCGGGGGTACTGAGAAATGCTTTCAAACTTTTTGTTTAAATAATTTTACTAGTTCATATTTTTGAAAGATTTAGTTTTCATATGATTTAATCTTTTAATCGTTCAATCCCGATTGAGTAGAATTATGATATCGAAATCAATATCATCAAGTGAAAATAATAAAGAAGAAATAAGAAGAGAAACACATCCAAGCCAATTCTCGATTTTATAAATCGACTTTCCCTACGGAAACGATATAAATTCCAGAAATAAGAAAAAAAGCGTACGGTAAAAATGTTGATTTTTTAACCCCCTCCCCCCAAGTGTACGTTTTGTACACTTTGGAAAATGGTTGACAATTATGGATGACCCCTTAGTAAATATTGGGAAAAAGACGTTGTTCTGAAATTTGAAATGTAATCTGAAACCAGGATTCCATTACTAAGTTGAAGGACATCTATATTGATAACATGTTGTTGTTCTTAAATGTGGAAAATGTATTCATGACTCTTTATTTATATATACTTATAAGGTATATATCTTATCTTTAAACTAGGTATACATATATTTAGTAATTCGGTTCTTTATGATTTGGAAGATCTTAAAATGTTTGTTACAATTATTATTTTTTAATACATTAGAGTTGTTTTGACTTACATTTTAATCAATGAAAGCTGATAAATAAGTGAACTTTTTGATGAAATTATCTGTAAAAAGTGTAGACAGTTTCAACTATTCATTAATGATGTAAACTTTTTCAAATATATGCCAGATAAGGTTTTTATTCGCTGTCAATTTAACATGGAAATGCAATAGTTCCAGCTGAGCATTATTATATTGTCCTATAAACAATCATTTTTGTTTTTTTATCACATAGAAACTACTCTTTTGTTAACTCTGATAACATTATTGAAAAACATCAAATTTTTTTAAAAGAAAATTGATTTGACCTTCAGACACAATGAACCTAGAAAAATAAGGGAAAAAGTTGATGTTTGATCCAATAGTTTAGATGTCAAATGTTGAATCTAAAAAAAAGTCCATGAGAAAGAATTCTGAATCAGAACGTTTGGTGACAGGTATTATTTAAATTGGAGTACAGTAAAGAATGCCTACAATGACAGAAGAAATTATATGTGATTTAAAACCTTGAGTAATGACGTGACGGCTATTAAATATTCAATTGTTGCTGTCAAAGGGGGAACATACTGTTCTGTAACCTAAGTGCTATATGATATTTATAGTACTATTTACCTTATAAAACTTCATTATGAAATTTGTTAAAGAAAAAAGATTTTTCATTAGGCATAATTGAGATAAAAGTACAAGAAGGAACATATATATAAATCTATAGATATACTGTTCCCAGGTACAGGAAGGAACATATATATGGATCTATAGATATACTGTTCCCAGGTACAGGAAGGAACATATATAAAGATCTATAAATATACTGTTCCCAGGTACAGGAAGGAACATATATATAGATCTATAGATATACTGTTCCCAGGTACAGGAAGGAACATATATAAAGATCTATAAATATACTGTTCCCAGGTACAGGAAGGAACATATATATGGATCTATAGATATACTGTTCCCAGGTACAGGAAGGAACATATATAAAGATCTATAAATATACTGTTCCCAGGTACAGGAAGGAACATATATATAGATCTATAGATATACTGTTCCCAGGTACAGGAAGGAACATATATATAGATCTATAGATATACTGTTCCCAAGTACAGGAAGGAACATATATATAGATCTATAGATATACTGTTCCAGTGGCGGATCCAGAAATTTTCATAAGTGGGGGCCCACTGACTGACCTAAGAGGGGGCCCGCTCCAGTCACGCTTCAGTGATTCCCTATATAAGCAACCAAATTTTTTCCCAAAAAGGGGGGGCCCGGGCCCCCTGGGCCGCCCCCCCTAAATCCGCCTCTGTGTTCCCAGGTACAGGAAGAAACATATATATAGATTTATAGATATACTGTTCCCAGGTACAGGTTAGGTGGTGTATTGAAAAACAAACCAAAAGAAGATGAAAGCTTTAAATATGATTATACTGTGAATTCATTATTATTTGTTGGATACCAATTTTTGTGGATTTCAGGGGGAAAAGATGAAATTATGTGTTCAATGAATGACAAATTTCCTATCTATATATATATAGTGTCATTTGCGGACTTCGCCAAAGCAAAGAAATAAGATATCCTCATAAATGTTAGTTTTCCTTAAGGGAGTTCGCTTCTCAGTTTCAAAGTAATTAACTTTTCAAAACACTAGTAAAAACACTAGTTTATATAGATAGGGGATTAATAAAGGATCGAATCCAAAGAGCAAAAATAATATATAGGTCACCGTGCTTGTTTTCGAGATATTAGCCATTGGAATTTTGGCGGGAAAATATTCTCTCTTGACTTTTCATAGCTTTATCATTGACAAGTTGAGGTTCTCAAAAACTGTTGAAAAGTAATTAAAATTTTATAAGACTTTTACAGATGGCTTATCATTATACATGTAAAAGATTGACAAAAAGAAAAATGGGGGTCACCGTGCAGATTTTTTCAAGGCATTCAAATGGAGAAAACCAGAGGATTCCGAAAATCTGACAAAAAATCTAAAACATGACAAGATTGGTACCCAAAAAATAAATGAATCCACAGTAATTTATTGAAAAATGAAACCAAATAATAGCTTAACAAAACAGATTCAGTTTTGAATTTTTGTAGACATTCTGTCATTCAAGACATAATAGTTTGACTGGTCTAACAAAAATTAAGCTGTTTCCTGAAAGGGGAAAAAAAGTTTTGTCTGTCAATAAAAGCTGCTTGAAATAGATTGGAGACGAAATTCTTTTGTAATTAATAGATTTTCATGTAGTCAGTTGTAAGAGAAGTATAAATTAAACACATGATAATAATAATCTACATCTTTTACTCATAATGCTAAACACTATGCTTGGCAAAAAAAGTAATATCAAGGTGAAGATTTTTGTTTGACCTGGACAGAGTTCTATGATAATCCACATGCATAAGGTCAGTGACTCAAGTTGATCAGTTTGTCACATTTTACATCATTGAGATACAAATGAAGAATGAGCTGGATTCAATTCTCAACAACTTAAACTGTAGAATGAATTGAATTCAAAGCCAGGTCATAACAATTGTGACTTCAAATTTAAGCTAATTGCAGTGGTGGAACCCCCCCCCCCCCCCCCCCCCCCCCCCCCCTTTTTTTTTGACCGATCAAAGCATTTGAATGGAATTGAATTGAGTGGGTCAGTTTAACATTTATAGAGTATATAGTTAATTTTGGGTCAGTTATAAATTGCTAGGGTATACAGTTAAATTTCATTTATAATTATATATATATCTTCATTTTCAATTTCAGTCTATAATTCAAACTTTTCTTTTCAATTTAAATGTCTTTGATCTTGTCACCGTGAAATATTAACACTAAACTAATATATCTTGCATAATAAAGAGTGACAAAAGAAGGTATAAGTATGTCATAATTATTATCTATTTATTATTATTATGTTAGTATTATAACATGTGTTGTTATGATAGGTATTGTTTACTAGTATGACCTGGACGTGTATTCATTTCCAGTGAACAAGTAAGAATTCAATAGATTATCGTGATTATAACAGACAACTTTACAGATTTTATCTTAATTACAAAACAGGTATACAATTTTTATAATCAAAGTTTATAAGTTTTGGTATCCTATATTCTATTTTGAAAATATGATAAGTTAAGAAATATAAAATTTTGAAAAATACATTTTTTTTTCAGCGTGGAAGTAAACATTTGATGGGTTAACAGCAAACTTGTCGACTCTGTCTTGGAATAACTCTGTTTCTTTGGGAAAAACAGGTAAGAATTTTTATCATGCAATCAGATCATAGATTACTGTATATTCAGAAATCATTGCGATGTTTTTATTATTGCGAAAATGCCACAGGGTTATATAAGCGCAATAATTTAAACTTGCATTTTCAACTTTTATATATGAATTAAACAGGCTTTTTTTTAAAATACGCAAAAGTTGAAATCACATTTTAGTCTACAATGACAACATCGCAATAGTAAATGCATGCAATAATTTCTTATATTATACATGTAGTAGTAATTTATATATATTATTTGGATTTTTGCTGTTCTAACACTTTCCTTGTCCAGTTAAGAGCTCGACATTTGTAGGGAAGACAATTGCATTAAATGCAGATCAAGTCTTTCAATATATTTTTGTATAACAGTGCAGGCACTAAAGCTTTTTAATCTGCTGTTCAGAGAACATCTTCTGGCTCTCACAACTTTTTTACTTGTCTGTCCATTTCGTATGTCTCTAAGATCTAAGACTGTCTGCCTTTGGAGAACTCAATTTAATATATCAACATTAGAAATGAGACTTAAACTTTTTTTGGAAGGAGGGGGGGTGCATGGAGTGGATGAGAAGCAGAAGCCTATAGTTCTTTCAGTAGAGAGCTGTATACAGGAACCAACATTTAAGCAAGGCGTTGCTGGGCTTCCAAAATATTGTAAATTACAAATTTTTTAAGAAAAAAAAAATATCTCACAAACAGGCTTTGAAAATTTTGACAAAATGCATGCTTCCAAAATGTCGTATGTGAACTTGAACATTTTTGTAGATGGCAGTGAAATAAAAACTTTGTCATTCCTGTATTATCCGAGAACTTATTTTCACAGAAATAAAGAAATGTACAATTATTTTATTCCCAAAGCCATTATACAATGATTTTCAAGTTTTCGTACAACATTTTGGAAGCAAATTTTACAAACAACTAACATTGGCAATTTTTTAATATTTTTATTTCAAACGTTGTGATTGGTCTAACTGTATGCTATTTTGTAATACCAAAGATTTCCTCCCGCCCAGACCCTTGGTGTCAAAAAGTATTTTTTCCCAAAAAAGTCATATACGACATTTTAGAAGCCCAGCGATAAAGGGATTTATTTTTTACTAACATTCATAGTAGTCAAATGATGAATATATAGCTAAATGGAGTCCTAATTATATCAAACTTAAGGCTTCTCTTATATGAATAAACAAATTAGTTATTGAGAAGTCCCCTGAAACAGGCTAAACGGCAAAAAACAAGTTGGCTTAAAGTATATAGATTAGTGTTTTTACAGCACAAAGAGAGTGGTAAAAATTACTGCAGTGA